>CALNVZ010000218.1:21782496-21799446 GCA_940671915.1 Paracentrotus lividus
TTCATGCACATTGACGAAGTTCACTGCACATAAACACTTTTGATTGCACATAAACGAATACGAATGATCATTACGATTATGAAAAGAACATAAACGAAATCGATTGCTCTAACGTTAACTTAAATTACCGATAGCCCCGCTCCGGGAAGGTATCGTTCAAATTGACTGAACATTAACGAATTCGATGGAAAAAAGTTTAAAATCGACCGGGAAAACCTATAGTATATCGGAGTACCCAATCCAACGTTAACATACAATCCTCTATCGCGACCAATGCAAGTTCAACGTTGTGCCTTGACCTGGTGTATCAGTGCAGCTTGACGTTTCCAACGCCGACACAGACCCGTACAATCCGTAGCTTCTTGCCGCTCAGAAGGTGGTCTCGCTGGGGGCTCTTTTGATAACATATAGGGTTACAATTACTGTATACGTTTGAATGAGGGTTTATTTTCATGTACACATACATCTTGTTTGCAGTATGACCTTAGAACTTGCCTGTAACTTGCACTTTTTGTTTTTAACACAATTATTTGTCCTTTTCCTGGTTGAAAAAAAAATGTTATTTACGATCGAATGTTAAAAAAAAAAAAAAAAAAAAAAAAAAAAAAAAAAAAAAAAAAAAAAATGTCTTCTGAAATAGGCCTATGATATCTATTTTATTCTATTTTACTTAAAAGGGTAAGCATGAGAGGTACATACCTAGACCATTATTTAGTTTTTACCTTCTTTTTTTTTTTTTTTTGTTACAATTATCTCACTTTTTTACGATATATATATCATTGAAACCATTTACTTTTACTGATAAAGTAAAGATCAGTGCAAAAGAAAGAGAATACATTAACAAGTAGACTCCACGCCCGCCCCTATTATCTAAACTTTATCTGTTACTTTGTATTAAAATTATCTGGATCCTGTTTTTTTGTTTGTTTGTTTGTTTTTTTATTATTATTATTTTTTTTTTATTTTATTTGAAAAGGCTCGACCTTCAATAGAAATAATCTTATTCCATTTTTTTCCTATGATATCAGCTTCTTCTTTCTATTTCCTTCGTCTCAAAATTGCAATATCAAATCCATATTTTTGTCACCTTCAATATGCCTTGAATACGCCTAAACAATTTATATAATAAACATCTTAATTGTCCTGTTTTAGAGTTAATTTCGTCTCGTCCTTCAGTGTTATTTATAATCAGAAGAGGTCGGTGTCTAAAAAATATTGGTCATTCGGCTTTGTTGTTGACAATTCTGTTCCACCTTTTACTTTCCATACATGTTATCGACAATTTTTCTTTAGTCTCAATTATTTCACTCTCTATAAATGTTTTCATCGTCGCTTTCTTTTCTTTTTGTTTTTGTTTTTTTGTTTTTTTTTTTGTTTTTTTTGTTTGGTGTTTTGTTCATTTATTCATATTTTTCTTCATCATTTAAGTTTTCTTCTTCTGCTCTGCGTCTTCTCCTCCTATATTTGTTTATTTATTTATTTCGGTTTAAAAATACATATAGGCCTAAATATATATTATTTGAAGGTCCAGAGACCAAAACTAATCATGTTTACAAATTACATACAAAAGAACAGAAATAAATCATGTAGAACTAGTACAAAACGTATATAATATAAAAAATGAGAATAGTACATATGGAAAGCAATGATTGGGATCTTTACATCAAAAGATTAGTCTGATAATGTTTATTTATCCTCTTTCTTAAATATCATTCTTCATCTTCTGTTCTTCTTATAAAGGTTCCTTTTCTTTCTTTTTTTTTTCTTCTTAACCCTTTCTATTTTCTTTCATTTTTCATCTCCCATCCCTTTTTGGTTCTTTTACTTTTCTTCATCTTTTCATTTATACTAATATTCCTCATGTGTAAAAATTTTAGTGCAATGTTATTATTTTAGTATTATGTTATTGTTGTAGTTTTTGTTCGCACGTCCTTTTTGGTTTCACATTATAAAGAGGATCATCTTTTTTCAGAACACTTGCATGGAAATATAAAAATACAATGCATTATTTTGTATTAAGCCATCTATTTTAACTATTCAAAGGCAAAGCAATACCCCCAGATCTCTGAACTGCTCAGATTTTTGTAGATTAATACCTTGTCACAGGTATCCCTGGCATTAGGACTGTTTAAGCATGTATATCATATATATCCATGGTTTAAGTAGTATAACCATATCTCTCTTTTACAATGTCCATGCTATAACTATATAATCTGAAGAGATATATAATATTCAAACTATTCTGCATAAAACAGAAAAGTGCTCAGGTAATTCTGACAGAGATTTGTTATATACGGCAAGTGCTACACTGCAAAAACGCTGGTGTTAAATATGCAACACCATGCGGGTGTTAAATTTGTGGTGTTAGATTTCGGAATTAGAATGCTATCTCTCTAACACCACTTGGTGTTAAGACAAATTTTGAAAAAGCACTTTGTTGAAATTTTTGCAGGTAAAAGTCATATCATTTGATATTATATCAATTATAAATATCATAAACACAAATATAGCAGCAAATTTAGCTTTAGTTTATGAAGTTAACTGAATATTTTTAACACCCAAAGCTGGTGTTATTTAACACCAGCCCTGGTATCTATATCCGACCACACCGATTGGTGTTAAATTAACACCAACAAGAATAAAATCAACCACTCACTAGCGTAAATTCGCTCGCCCTATCTATTCATCAGGGGGATGACGCTTTGTATTTTTACGTAATTTCCCCAGATGAATAGCATTCTATACGGATTACGCCAGTGAAATCAACACCCACTGGTATCAAATTCGAAATTAACACTATGAAAAGTGTCAAATTAACACCAGAATGTGGTGTTAAAATAACACCAAATAGTTTTATTAATGTATTTCTAACACCCAAACTGGTGTTAATATAACACCAGTTGGTGTGGTCGGATATAGATTCCGGGCCGGTGTTAGATTTAACACCCGTGGTGTTAAATTTAACACCCCAGTTTTTGCAGTGTATATAAACCGTCAAGGATAATTATAATTAAATAGGCCTAACACATTTATGATTACTAGAATCTTTTTAATGGAATAACTAAAACAAAAACAAAAATAAAATAATGATAATGATAATTACTAATTTAATAACATTTCAATTTTTATGTTGAAAAGAATAAATCAAGTTGAAGATTAAGAAAAGGAAAAAAAGTTTGATCTTCGAGACTACTTCAACCTGTATCATAATTCTCAAAATGACCTTGACCGCGGTGTACTTTTCCTTCTCTCCGATCCCGTCGGAGTTCATTGTCATTGTGACGTCATAGCTAAATTTGACCTTATGAGTAAGATGTGCTCCCCGCTATCGAAAAAGGAGACATAATAATATATATACCGGTTTATATATAGCCCTCCATTCGACCCCATAATGCCCCACCATTCTTAGAATACAGGGTTCATAACGTCTAATTACGTGTTGTGGTTTCGAGTCAGAGGAAGAAATTATTGGGAAAACAAAAACGAGTAAAAGAGGGTTTGGTTTTGATTGAATTATTACCTCTCATGGTGGAAACAAAAATGAGCACGCCATGCGTCATTATTAGGGAGGAAAATTGGACAAGGGTGTCTCATAATATTTTTAGGGGGTAGATAAGAGAGAGAGATAGATAGAGAGAGAGAGAGAGATATATATATATATATATAGAGAGAGAGAGAGAGAGAGATGACGGGAGAGTAGGGAGTTGGAGAAACATACAAAAATTGCCAATCAAGTTTCGGAGCAATATGGGCGTTGGTGTTCCAATGCCAAGGACCGGGGTTCAATTCCCGACACAGCACTTTTTCATATTAATGCAGTTATCTATAATGACGTCATATAAAAGGATTCAAAGTCCATGTGATGTCTCATCCACCTGATTTACTTTCGTATAAAATGACGTCATAACCAAGGGGGTAAAAATGAACTATATACCGCTAAGATCGGGAAAAGGGACTATGGATTGTTCCGCGGGCATGGTACAGAACGCGCGCGGACTGCACTTTCAACCAATCAGAAGACAGGATTAGTAAGTATTCTTGGAATGAGGTACACAATCTTTACTATGTATAGAAAATGATAATTTCTCCGCGTGCGTGCGTATGTGACTTTTAGGCTAGAAAAATTCGTTGACTCCGCTGCCTTTGCACGGTATTAAATGGGATTGTATGTGAAAGTGTAATGGATGCGGACAGATATTGAACAGCGTCCTCTACGTTGCAATAGCCACGGTCACATGCCTTTAAATTAATACATAATGTAATCATCCTGATCATGTAGGATCGATGACAATTATCACCGTTGCATTGTGGGGACGACTCTGTGCCAGATTTCAGATTGCCAGACACTAGTTGAGGGCAGATTCAATGTGGAAACCATATCACATCGCTTTTTAAGGCCATTTAAAGCCTTTAAACCGAATGATGGGACTCCAGATAAATAAGTAAGTGAATTTTGCGTAGGAAAACGTAAAGAAAAGATAGGGAAAAAAATCATTTCTTTTTACGGGTGAAATTATTCGAATCATTGTTGGACAAACAGCAATGACAAAAACAACATCAACGAGAACAACCAGATAAAAATAATATTCCCTGAAATTTTTGCGATAATAATTTGAGCACAATCCCTGTACATCTAACACAGGTGTCAAGTTAAATGTAGGTACCACCGAGAATAAGATGTACATGTACAGTCTGGGTAAAAAAAAAATGGTACAGTCGGAAAAAAATAATTTAGGTATGAAATCTTCTCAAATTATGTATGAATGTGGTACCGACTTAAAGCCAAAAGATTCTCGCTGATGCACTTTGTTTTGTATAATTTGCTTGAGTAAAACAAAAGTTATGCTAAATTTTATGCGACGATCGAAGAACAAATCGAAATGACACACATCCATTGTCTGGGTGCGCTGAAGAAACATGCACAAAGTAATTTTTTCTTGATTATAGAAAACTGGTCATATCTCAAGATCTATAGCAGCAGCAAATGGGATGGAAAATAAAATGCAGAAGAAAGCCTGATTTTCCTACTTTATGCAAATATCAAACGCTTTTAGAATGTGATTGATTTTCATACTATAAAAAATGTTTTCCACTTGCACCATTTTATTTGACACAGACTGTAGTCTACGTTAATGAAGCTGAAAATGGACGGCGTTGGTGAATTTTATCGGGCGTGCATAGCTGGTCAAAAGCAACGCAATGGCGGATGAAATTGAAACTCATTTATTTTGAATAAAAACAGCTTGACCGGTGCATTGACCGTTAACTTTGACCGCATTCATTAAAAAAGGGTGGTGTTTGGAGGTTAATGATGGTGCACATTAGTGTATTCAGCTGCGCATTGTTTATTGTACAGGCTCTTTGTTAATATTTTTTGTTAATAATTGCAAGGGCGCCTACTGATGGGGTATCCAGGGCGTATCCAAAATGTTTCAACAGAAGGGCACCAACCACCCCCACCTCCCGGATGAAAGTGCACAGGGGGGCGTATCATGAAAGGACTTGTTGGATGATTTATCCGACAAATTTCCCCTCAGCCAATCAGATGCAAGCATTTCAGTAGTTTATAACGGTTATCAGCGAGAATCGGTGAATATTTGTTTCATGACACGATCCCCAGGTCTCTGTGTTTTTTTTTTCCTTCTTATTTTATGTATTTAAAATTATATGAACAAACTCTGATATTAAATAATACCCGTTTTTGCTTTAACGTACTATCTGAAACAAGCTGTTTGTTTCACGTTGATCATTCACGTTTTTTCATTATAAAATCTGGGAATGTATATATACCGGTACTAAGTATACAAGTTTTAAGCTTTGATCATAAAGCACCAATAAGTAACAATGTTTTATATTTATTTTATCCATAATCTAAAACTATTTTGACGCATACCACATTGTAAAGAATTGTTATCAGAGATAAAAAGTGTAAAATGTACATTTTGTTTGAAAAGCTGTAAAACCCCGGTCATTTTGGTTTTAATTTTACTCTTTTGTTGTATACAGTAATGAGTATGTATTCATCAACAACAACAAGAACAACGACAACAACAAAAGAGGACAAAATATAAATTTGATTGAATTATATTACCAGTAGGGCAGAATTTGTAATTTTTGTTAGGCTATGCAGACTATATAGGCTATGTTATACGTGCAAACATTTTATTATGATTATGCACAAGAAAAAAGAAAAAAAAAAAAAATGGAAATAAATGCCAAATCTCCTTGACTATCAAGGCAAGGCCGAATCAAATTTCATGTAATTTGCTAATTATTTAATTATCAGCATGTAAGCTTTGGCATGATTACCAAGGTTTGTATAAAAGCTGGTACTTTGGCGCGAGAGAGGGAGAGAGAGAGAGAGAAAGAGGGGAGGGGGGGTGGGGGAGAGATGGATGAGGGGGTGAAAGAGATGATATGGGATATAATATATATAGGAAATTAGAGTAGGAGAGATAGAGAAATAGAGAAAGAGACAAGAGCAGAAGAGAGAATGGGGAAATGGAATTGGTAGGAAAAGAAAGGTAGACGACAGAAGTTGAGAGGAGGAAGACGAGGAGAGTGAACACTTTGAGGAGAGAGAGAGAGAAAGAGCGGAGAGGAGAAAGGGAGGAGGAGAGAGTGAAATGGGAGGAAGATAGAGAAAGAGAAAGAGAGAAATGGAGAAACAGATGAGAGGAGGAGATAATTATTTTCCAGGTCTTAATTGCTGCAATGACTGTCTGCTTCCAGTTCCAGTTATCCAGGGCTTCCGAATTGGGCTAAGACTGCAAATCTGTAGGCCCAGCTATTGTTTTTCCATAGAGCTATTTAATTGTGAGGATTGTTTATATACATTTTAATTTTTAATTTTTTTAATTTTAATTTTAATTTTTTATTTTTTATAGACGTGCATTATACTGAACAACCAGTGGCGGATCCAGGCGGGGCGCAGGATACGTGCGCCCCCTATAATTTGAAAACCACTCATTGACTGTACATGTTAAAATAAAATCAGAAAAATTCGGCGCCCCCCCCCTCCCCAATAGGGCCTAGCGCCCGATCCCTCTATCTCTCTCTCCTTGATCCGCCACTGACAACAAAAACTAAGAAGAAGGTAAACTCACTTTAAAAATATTAGATTAAAGGCAATGTAGGGCGGCACCTAGGGTCTATACAAAAATTAATAAAAAACAAAATCTACCAAAAGTCTACCAACGTATGGTATAATATGAAACAAAGTTGTTTACACTCACACATCTCACGGTCGTATCAGTTAACAAAATCAAGGTCGTAAATACTCAATTACCATGGTAACCGATGAAGAACATGTTTTGATATCAAGGTCTGTTTTGAAGAAAAAAAAAATAATCTGAAAGTGGAACATTCACGATCCATCGGATCCAGTTTTGTATTTTAAAATTAATTAGTAAAAACAACCACCCAACAGTGGGAATGATGATTAATGATTGATAATGAATATACTATAGTCGATTCGAATGTAATCTAAATTATTGCATGTTGCGGGTATTTATTTAGAAAGTGTTCCCCAACTTATAGTCAGCTTGTGTCTATTGTGAAAACTGGCCTTTCACATGTAGCAGGTTTTGGAAGAGTTATTTCGGCTCCTTTAGGATAAAATTTCTATTTATACACTCGTCTAATTGTTAAGGTTTTTCTCGTCGTCAACAGAAAATTGATAAGTTCTTTAAAATGTAATGCATTTTTCTTGAAGTCTTTTTCAGCGCTCTAAGCTATGCTGTCAAAATATTTAAAATGATAATGAATAGGCTGCTATTGTTATAATTGTTGTTTAAAAAATCTGGTTCTTGGGGGCTTTTCTCATTAATTTCAAATGTTTACTTTTTGTGTCTGCTGTAGAAACATGCCTAATTTCATTATTTTTTAATAACAGAAGAAAATAAAAGAGTAAGATTCCTTCATTATTTTCAAGTTCTAAAAATAAACACAATTATTCAAGTCGCCTTTATATAGCTTTTATTTTCTATTGTGTATGGGGTTGCTCTTATTTCAAAGGTTCATTGCAACAATTTTTTTAATCGCCCATTCATCAAGAGTATATTTTCGATTCGAATATAACCTTTATAATGTTCCAAACCTAAGCGTAAATACGTTATCTTCAAAACGTTGAATCCAAATCACTGTGAGCCTTATAAAATCTTCATACAATAAGAATATAAAAAGCTATATATTTTATTGTTATGCATGGGGTGTTCATAATTATGACCATGAAAATACAATTTTTCTTTTTTTTTTAATTTTCTTTTTTAATTTAATTTTTTTTTTTAATACAGGCAGAGTAATTTTCTTATTTCTCAAATTTTTCAAATGTCAAATGTCTGTATACCTAAACTGGATTCTTAAATATTTGTTATCTTAGTCTGTCTCTCGTTAACGATACTTTTGACAATGGTTTTTGGATGCAGAAAATCAACCACGTTTAACAAGATATATGCTTTTAGGCTGTTTACCTCTCATTTCTCTAATATTGACAATTGGTTTATATCTCATGTATTTTTGTTATATTCATTTTATATTTTTACGTTGTTTTACATGTAATAAATAGATAGATAAATAAATAAATAAATAAATGAATAAATAAATAGATTAATTAATTAATTAAAACAAATTAACAAATGAATAAATGAATAAATAGATAAATACATAAATAAGTAAATTAATTAATTAATTAATTAAAAAAATAATAATATAAAATGAATAGAAACATGAATAAAAGATTGAATGTTCACCTCATATATCCGTTGGTGTTTTCTTATTTTGAACATTCCAAAGTCTTGATTCTGCAGTGGAAACGGGCATTTCTGGAAGGTCAATTTCGTTATTTTCTCACTCTTTTCAGAGAATATTTTCGATTTCTGAGTAGGTCTCGTCGTCAAGAGCTAATTAAAGAGAGGTCAGTGAATCAACGGTTTAACCTCGCCTTGGCGGTCACACGATGTATGATCATACTAAACCTAGAGTGAGTCAATAAAAATGTCCCATCATTTTGAAGTTGTTTTGTGAAAAGTATGAGCAATTAATTCCTAGGTTTTATGATATGTCTTGGTAGCGTCATCCTCCTATCATATGTTGGTACAATTTTCATTTCGATCTTTGCACGCACGACTGAATAACAGACAATCTCCAGAAGATGGTAAGATCTCACTTGCGCCAAGTGGCTGGGTTAAGAATAAACATGTTGATAATTTATTACTTATATGCACCCACAAAGACACACACTCACACGTACCATCATTTACACATAATCAAAGCACATACACACCCACATCCTCCCCACACACATCCACACATACACTCAACACACACCCACGCACCCTATCTCATCCACACTAGCACACACACAGACCCTCAACAAACACACACATATACACATACACACGCACCATCACTCACACTCACAAACAGTTGTTAGGGAATAAATATACCTTCCGAACATTCATTAATGGTTTTGGTGAAAAAACATTAAATAGGAAATTTAATTGTGAATTGTTTACTGTGTGTGTGTGAGTGTGTGTGTGTGATGATGTGCTTGTGTTTGAGGGAGGATGGGTATGTTTGGGTGTGTATGTGTGGTGAGAGGGTGTGTAGGGGTATACACATATTCTGTCAACATTTACTTTTAATCTTCACCCAGCCACTTGGCGCAAGTGAGATCTTACCGTCTTCTGAAGATTGTTTGTTATGTAGTCATACGTGCAAACATCCAAATGAAAATGGTACCATTATATGCTATGAGTATGACTTTACCAAGACATACCATGAGACCCATGATTGAATGTTCATGCAGTCTCGGGTGCAAAGATTGATATAAGACTGCAAAATAATGTGCTATATCAAAAGCGTGATGCAGTGTCACCATGTCTCCCTGTTTAGATATCTTAAAAAAAGAAAGAAAAAAAAGGACTGGCAATGAAAAGAATGTTTGCCAATAAAAAATTGTGACACAAAATCTTATCAGAAAAACGGCAATTACTAAATAGGCCTAACCATGCTAACAATATTATTAAGACAAACAATTTGCCAGGTACACGTTTTTATGCACATATATAATAGAAATACAGTAACATACATAATTTTTTTTATGAAGAGCTTACGTGCAGAAGGGACTAAATCCACTTTTATAACTTCAGAGGAAATGGCATTTGTTTACCAGATTTTGTACACGCATCTATGGAAAAGGGAAATTACAAAATGCATTTTCTTACAGTTGCAATCAACATTTCAGAAAACCCTTCTGTTTAAAGATGGGTTTTTATCGTTTTCTTAGGAGTTCAGATTTCATGTCAGCCATTAATCTACGCAAGATGTGAATACATACTTCGTTTTCGATCCGGGAGCCGCAACTGAATATACTACTATACTAGAAAAGGTAAATTGTCACTATGACTAATACCCGTTTGGTCTCATCCCACATAGTTTCATTCCATTTCGTCTACAAGCAGCTCGTCTAATTATGTTTTGATCTAATTGTCACTTCGCCTATTTACCATTTTGTCTAATTCCCATTATGTCCATTTCGTCTAACGCCTGTCTTACACCACTTGGTCAGTTCCTGTAACAAACTGATAACAGACCAAATTTTTATTCGGGAAAAGCCTAGTAGACGAATTGGCAATTACACCAAGTGTAATTTTTACCAAGTTAGAATTAGACCAAGTATGTATTATATCAAGTATTTATTAGATCAAGGAGGTATTAGACCAAATTGTTAATATACCAAATGCGTTTGACCCATGTGGCATTAGATATTCAGAGAATTGAACCAACTGCTGTTAGACCAAGTGGATATAAGCCCCTGAAAGGAGGGAGAGAGAAAGGGAGAGAAAGAGAGAAAGCGGGGGGGGGGGGAGTGGTGGGCAGCTATAAAGAGGGGTGGATGGGGGAGAGAGGAAAGGACACAATATCAAGACAAAGAAACAACAAAAACAACATTAAGAGAGCTGAAATCCTTGCTCGCGTGCAATGACCGTGGTCATAAGGCTACACATTGACCTGAAATACACTAATTAATCGTCTTGGTCTCGAGGACACTCACTCGATATTTCGAGAGGTCATTTCTTTCTATATCCTCATGGCTATTTTATTCCCAGGTC
Organism: Paracentrotus lividus; assembly: GCA_940671915.1. Taxonomy (NCBI): domain Eukaryota; kingdom Metazoa; phylum Echinodermata; class Echinoidea; order Camarodonta; family Echinidae; genus Paracentrotus; species Paracentrotus lividus. The sequence continues at coordinate 21,793,611 of CALNVZ010000218.1, forward strand.
ATTTTTACTGACCTGCAGTGGATAGTGGTAGCCGTGAGACGAGGCCAAAACGCGACGTGAAATACTGACCAGTGACCATTCTCATATCAACAGACTGAAACAAAAATTGATCCTTCCACCTTGCTACGATGACCTCAACAGCAAAAATAATTATCAGCATAACAGAAAAATTAATGGAGAATTCCGACCCCAAGTAAATTGTTTTTGTTATTCATATTTTATCAGGCAATAACGGCCCCGAATACTAGTAATATAATCCTATGTATTTCATTGTCATACATTTACTTGTCCGAATTTATAGTGAGAAACATCAAATTGAATAAAATAACGAATCATAATCCGATATTATTTTCATGCATTAATTTTTGTACTTTCATGGCCATCATGACGTGGGCGCCATGGAAAATGGCAGAAAAGTGTTATAGGCTGACATGCCACAAATCCTGAAGTTTTTTTTAATTTTTTATTATTAAAATGAACCTTTTCATTAAAACTCATGTTCTTCTAGCTTTGCTTACATCGTTGGTATAACATTGTGTGAAATAATGAATACTTTGCTTTCAAAGCTCTTCATTTGGCCAAACATTATTACGTCGAACATGTTTATCCAATTGTGAATGAAAATACAAATTTCTATGGTTTTAAAATTAAAAATGATTAATATTGAATGTTGATGATGTTCATGACTTCGATAACATGAACGAGGAAATAAAAATACCAACTCTTCTCAGATTTGGCATGGGGTTCGGATATGATTATAGTATGCATGATATGTCATTGTATGTGTGAAAATCATCTCAGTAGGCTTTTTATTTGGTAAAACAATGAACATGTAATATCATGGTCTTTTAGATTAATTTTTGTTCAACCACGGGCCTACTACTAGTAGGCGCGGATCCAAGAAAATCGAATTGAATTCTTTTCGGGGCCCAGTTGTCTGGGGACAAAAGCGGCTCTATTATGTTTACGCATGGGCCCGGTAAGTTCATTGTGTGACTCCGGTCTGCATCCGCTACTGACTAGAATGAACTGGACATGAACAGGCCTTTTGATCTGGCATCATGTATAGTGAGGGCCGTCGACATTCTCTGTATGTCTTCTTCAATAAAGGTATCCAATGATGACCTTACAGTTGGTTCTTTCTTCTTCTTCTTCTTCTTCTTCTTCTTCTTCTAGGGGGGGGTGGGTGGGGGTCGGCTTTATTCCGCCAATGATCGACATTATAAAACTGATAAGTCAATGTGACAAGTCAAATATCTCTTCAGGTCGAAAATGATAAGATTTCTTGAAAAGATATATCTACATGTCGAAAATAAAAATTTAAAAAAGGGGGGGAAGAAAAGTCGAGGGACACCTACTTACGCTTCTGTTCTTCTGTATTCCACCGAATCAGACTGTTCTGGAATTAGAAATATAATTCTTGAAATTTCCCTTATGATTCCCTTATAAGATTAAAATCCACAGTAGAGATACAATTCGTAGAAAACCACATGGACAGTATAGCAGATCCGGTAGAACGGGAATAATATGGCCTCAACAATAGCTTTTTCTTCAAAAGTTAGAGGCCATGCGTAGAACTATACGGACTGTTTTGGTTACATCTATTTGAGTTGTAATGCGATGGAGTCTGTTCATAAAATAAACAAAGTACATAGGACAAAAAATTGAATAATAACTATGAATTCAAATTGTGTAAAGTACGAATTGAGTGGCGCTGCAGCTATCAAAAGACCCCCACTTTCGGCCTTTTCTGGATTTACCAGTGTACATGTAGATGGTAAAGAGCATCGGGACCAACACAGAGCCCTGTGGTACGCAGTTCTTGAGAGAGATACTCGTATATCATGTATTTAACTCGTATAGATGTACACCACACCTATACCCAGATATTAACTAGTAGCCGTCTATAAAAAAAAAAAGAAGAAGAAAGATGCAGATATCTTGAGAATCGAACGTAGCCGATAAGTTCAACAAGACAAATAATTCCATGAACTTGTTTATTCGGGAGAGGGGGTGTAGGGATTTTGGCCCGCGGGTCAACCAAAATAACTAAATATTATGAAGTAATCCTTGCTCTCTCTCTCTTTCTTTTTTTTTTTTTTTTTGAGGGAGGGGGGGGGGGGGGGGGGTGCCTGAAAATATTAATTTCCCGTGCCTTGAATACAACACCGGTTGCCTTATGTTTATGATAATTTTGTTTGTTGGCATTGAATTAATATTGGGAGGCCATTTTGATGAGATGCATGTATACGTAAGTCTTTTTCGACAGAATGCTTAGATTGGTGCATCGGTTTAGTGTATGCGACTTATTGTATCTATTTTTAAAAGTCTTTCAACTACAATCCTACTTTAATTAGGATGTGTTTGCTTTTATTACTAAAAAAAATGATAAAATACGTGTGGGGGAAAAGGTAAAGAATAATTTTCATTTATTTAAGCATTGATTTTTAGGCTATAAGATTCAGATACACGGAGGAATATTTGGCAACGTGTTTAAGGTCTGGGGGCATTTCATCAAAGGACTTGTCGCACATTTTAAATCTGACAAATTTGTTTTTAGCCAATCATATGCAAGCATTTAGTATCGCTTTATTCACAGTTGTCAGATAAACGTCCGTACAAGTCCTTTCATGAAATGTTCCGCCACAGATATGTCCTGGTTGATGGAGAGAGGGGAGAAAGAGAAAGGTGGAGGAAGAAATAGGGAATTAAGTATTCTTAAAGGGGAAAGTCCGGACGCCTAATAAGGTGTTTTTATCAAGAGCAGACAAATTAGAAAAAACAGATTTTAAAAAAAGTTTGAAGAAAATCGACTAATGAAGAAATTATGAATATCTAACGATGCAAAAAAAAAAAAAAAAAAAAAAAACCAGCTGTGATGTCATAGGTGCATTACTTTGCATGCTGTTCTATATTGTTTTATCATGATAAATTTTCAATCTCATTTGTTAAGAAAACTGTTTTCTCATACACTTTTACATTAACCCCAAATTTATTGATTGGCAACTATGTTTTTGGCATCGATAGCAAATAGGGTAAAATGCAGGTATATGGGCCAGCAGGTAATTGGAGCACCTGAAGCAAATGCATGTCGTGACCGTCGACCGGTGACCGTGACCGGTGTGAAGACCATAGATGTTGTTCATATGAACTGTATAACGTTAAATATATCTGTCGTGAGAGCATCTATGCCGAAATTTCTCTGAGAATATTGCTGAACCAAAAAGGTAGGTAAAACTTACGGCATTTTTTTTACCCTGATGTAAAATTTGATATTTCACAGAATGTGATGGTGAAAGAGTGTTTGAGGGGGGTAACCTCATTGTTTTTTGTATATTTAGTAAGGCTTATAGTTTCATTTTGATCATACTAGCGTGTACAGGTCAATCTTGTTTTAGTGAAGGGGTGCAATGTTGCACGTTAAATGCTTGCCTGACACAGCAACATTAGTGCAGGTAATATGGGAATCCAAAATGGGCGGAAATGATTCTGGTACTTTAGTTATTGGGATGAGGCATCAATCTCTTTGCTACGATTTTTTAGGGTAATATTGCAACAGTATATAATTAATATAAATACTTTTTAGCCTATATTGACTTGTATAATGAAAATAATATTAAAATAATACTTCAAAAAAAGAAATAAATAATACAAATACATAACATGAATATATAGTCAAAGGGTTTTACTGAAGGGTTCTTATAATTTCAAATTATATCTTACAGTTAATGATTTTCAACATTTTAAGCAAATTCCAGACATGGTTGAGTAATTGTAGTTTTTAAAACGTACATTAGATACATGTGCCCATATTACCTGCACATGCAGGTAATATGGGCACTTTGGTAATGACGTCAACATTTGAATATTGCAGACAGGGGGGTTGGTGATAATTGTTTTTCTTCACAATACAAGTTAGAGCAGTAGTCATTGATTCATATAAACAAAGATTAGACTGTGTGTCATTTCGTAATTTTATGCAAATTAGGCAAATGAGCTTAGGGGGCCCATATTACCTGCATGTACCCTATTGTAAAAACAACATCCCATCTACATATACAAAAACGGACATTTTAAGTAGGTTTTCAGTATAGAAAGAAGATATCCATGAATGTTGAAATTCATGTAAAATGTTTTTTTTTTTCTTTTGATATGTCATTACATTTTCTAATTATATGAAATGCATAGATGCAATAACATATTTCCATCAGTTCAACTGAAGGGAAGTTATGAGGATAACTTTATCTTGACAAATAAAGTGAAAATTTATCATAACACAATATAGAACACACATAGGAAGTAGTGCACCTATGACATCACAGCTGTTGCCAACTTCGTATAGCGACTTTTTTTTTTTTTTTTTCCATCATTAAGAAATTCACAACTTTCTTATCATTACTCCGATTTTCTTCAACTTTTTTTAAAATCTGTTTTTCGAATTAATTTGCTTTTTTAAAAAACAACTTATTTTGGGTCCGGACTTCCCCTTTAATCGAGAGGGACGCTATAATGGTCAAACTCAGCGATACGCTCACTATATAGAGCTCCGCGCCTACGGGCTGGGAGTTAGAACCATAGGCCCGAATTCACAAAGGAAGTTTAGTTAGCCCAGGCTAAATTTTAGTCCATGGTTTAACTAGCCCGGGCTAAACTTTAGACCACGGTTTAAACCCCGGCGGTATTCACCAACAGTGGACTAACTAGTCCATGGTTTAAACCGTGGATTGGATTAACGGGGGTGCGCTCTCATAAAAATCCTGGGTCATATGCGCAAATTTAATAAACTAACGCAACTGCGCATGCTCTTCGCGCTTATGCATGGGACATGCGTATTACGTCATAATGCTAACTTACGAAGCATTATGACGTAACAATGCAACGTTATAAATCAATTATCTTTTGTAAATCTTATCTGATTGCTGTCGATTATTACTCCTTTTTAAAGTGAATCTGTAGGCCTACCCTTTATTATCTGATTATCTTTGAAATGAAGAGTCTTTTGAATGCCATAATTAAATCAAATTAATTTACTGCTTGAAAAATCTCGCCTTGTACACATTTTTTATTTTACATTGAAGAAGGATTACTTTAAAATGTGGCATATAAATCAAAGACCCATCATTTCTATGTTTATTTCTAACACGTGGAACGTTTTTTCTTCCTCTCTCTCTCCTTCTTCGATCTACTTTTCATCCATATACTTACATCTCTGTTTCAATATGAGCACACACCAAGCTCTATCTCATAACTTTCAAACTCCTTCTCATGAGGGATCTCCCATTGCCAATCATATATGTATCTTTTTTACAACTAAACTGTAAAAAAATCTTCCCGCAAAGTGATGTTAGCAGAGTCGCCATGAAATGAGAGTGTTGTTGTTGCTTTTTTTTTCTTTCTTTTAATGTTTTCTTAATTCTTTCCATGAATTTACGGAATAGAACAAAACAACAAATCAGTTAGTCCCGATTTATATATTTTATTTTTGCATTGTATCTCTCACGTAAAGTATGTGCAGGAGAAAAATAAACAATATTTGTGTAATTTTACAAACAGAATACGGCAACTTCTGGTGACAGCATTTTGCTGAAAAGATACGAATATTTTTTACAGTGTAGATACTTGTTCAGATTCTTGAATACCCGGTAGTTCATTTATCAGAATATTTGCCCTTTATATATATTCCACTATATTTTTCTTTCGACTAAAAAAAAGGGGGGGAATAAAAGCTTACACTTTGAAAAAAAAATGTCAAATTCATTATGGGTCAAATCTGACACTCCATTTGTGTGCCCCGGAATGGGTGAAATTTGACATTTTATTTTCAGAGTGCATGATC
>CALNVZ010000218.1:21831264-21907163 GCA_940671915.1 Paracentrotus lividus
GGAAGGGGGGAACAATTACAGTCAACAGATAATAGGGGTCATCTATGGTAAAAAAATAATAATAAAAAAGTACAAGATGGAGCGGGACTTTGTGCAACTAAAGTGTATTATTAAATCTATACAATAAGAAATAGGTTTTACTGACTTTTTTTTCAAATTTGGGAGACAAATGTGTAGGCTACATGATTTTTCCTAGTACATGAAAGAATAAATTGATTGACAATTCCATCTTGCCTCCTTATGAATGTCAAAGCCAATTTTACATGTGGTTAATTCGTAATGGGTTCAACTATATATTAAAAAATATCACTGTTGACTGAAACACAGATTGGGTAAATAATGAACATTTACAAATATTCTTCTTTAAAAAAAGAGGATGAACAATAAAAATTCAAAGCACATTTGATGAGGTGTGAAAATTGAAATGTGTGAAACATTAACCGAGTCATTAAAAAGAAAAAGCACTTATTCAAACGATGTATAACTAAATAGGATGCAAGCACGGTTCATATTATCTGAAATTTAATTTTTTAATTCTCTTGTGATGTGAGCATGATTCATGAATTGAGTTAAGAAACCCTGATCAAATGAGATGTACAATTTAATCCATGGATTAATCGAAGCTTCATGAATCAAATGTGATTAGCGGAAGAAAAATGTAATTTGGATTAGTGTAATCTTTCATGGATCAAGGGATCACCATCTTAATCTGTTTATTGAATCAATGTAAATGTATACAGATTACATGTCTATTATAATACATTTGGGATTAAGAGTGATAGCTGATAGAATAGTGATATTTGATAAGTCAATTAGCAATAGGAGATGGAATAACACAAATGACGTAAATTAAATTGATTTTCTACCTGGGGAAGCTTTGAGAAATTGTTTCTCTTACCTAATAATAAATAGTCCTAAATCGCTTATTGCCGCTGCCCCTAGGAAAACTCCTTGACCATCCCCTATTGCACCGCTTGCCTCTTCTTGCTCTCCTCCAGGAGAATTTTAAGTTTGCTTTGTCCCAAAATATGTCCATCGTGGCACTTTCCTCCGATACAACATACAGGTGTCCAGTAGCTGTAGCTTTCTGTCAGTAATCTGTAGAGGATGGTGTTCTTTGAATCAGGCTGCGGACAACTGCAGGAGCGTTCTCTATCGTCGTGGTGATGATGGTGATGATGATGGTGGTGGTGATGATGCGCTCCCATACGGACTTTGGGTTTGGTGATGTGGGAGGATGGGGAGGTGGAGGAGATTGATGAAGGGGGCGAGTTGGTGGAAGGGGAGCGGGAGCGGGCTGCGGCCGTGGCGGTCATGGCGTGGTGATGGCGGGCTGACAGCTTAGCTTTAAGCTTGGAGGGGTGGCTGAGATTAAGTGGCTGGTTACTGCTCTCTATCTGTGTCTGCGACATGTGGTGCATTATCTCGCAACTGCTGGCAACGCTGGCAAACAACATCCAAAAAAGATGGCTCGGACCACAGAGTGAATATATTCCACAACCACTCTTAGAATTGTAAGAACCAAGTCAATGTTTCTTCTGACCTCCTTGGAAACTCAATGGATATTATTAAACACGAGGAACAACTTCATATGGAAAATGTCCAAGACAAATTTCTCCTACATTCAATATAGTCGAGTCCAATTTGAAACAACATCTACTTGCGTGAATGCAACTCGATAAAAACAAGGAACAGTATTATCCACGTGATGTGCAAAACATAAACCACTCAATCCCGGTTCAACTTTTACAACTCTCAATGAATATATTCCGTTGAGGACGACAAATTGTCTCTTGCGAGCTCTGTGTAGTTCACAACACTAATCAAAACCTGGGATGTCAATCGCAGTATATAGATAGTTCAATGCTTGCTGCTGAGAATGCCAGAGAGAGAAAGAGAGATAGCAAGGGAGAGAGAAGTAGAGGAGGCGTGGCCTCGACTGCACTAGTCACAACACTCTATCCCCCACACACACACTGATACACACAGTCTGCTAAAGAGCCTTGAGAATACATTAGGCGACTTGGCTGGCTGACTGCCCTCAGATGCCATTGCCCTGTGTGCTATGTAGGTTTGTTGATTATCAGATGGCAATTGGCCAATCAGAGGCCAGGATTAGTGTCTGGCTCTTGTGTGTGGCTACGGTCACAGCTGAGTGATGCCTCAAGGCCGGCCTTGAAAGGGCTACAGGATATGTGAACTCTCCACTGATTGGACTAAAAAGTATACAGGAGGCGGGGCTTGAAGATTGTACAGAGTAGTGACAGCTATTGTCAGTCTCTGAGCTTTGTTCTCTCTCTCTTTCTCTTTCATTCCCAAGGACAATTTGTCATAAACTTCTGCATGTTGTAAGGTTAAAGAAAGGTTAACATTATGTCACTTACTAACATTAGATCAGTGGAAAAACATTATGTAGGCATTACATTCTTCATGAGTTAATCATAGCCCTATCATAATTCACAGAAAGAGACATAATGCCTCTTTTCGGTGGAAAGACTGATCATTGAATAAGTGATCAAAAACTTCAGTTCTTATCAAGAACAAAGTTGATCAGGTGGAAAAATTGTAGAAATTAGCATTACTAAGAAATCAATTTAATTCATGACTCCGTCAGAAGGTAAAAAAATCATATCTACATTTTTCTCTGTTGAAATAAATGTAGCTGCAAATCTGCTAAAATAAAATTTTTCTCCTTTTAAAGCACCAGTTGTTTACCAGAAGTCTTAAATTGATGCTAGAATATCATAAATTGTATTTGTTTAACATTTAGCTTTAAGTTTATAATCTTTTACAATTTGTTAGCTCTTTTATGCCTTTGAATGTATGCAGGCATAAAGGTCAGTTAAATTCTTTTTGTTGAATCACTCTTTACTTTATGTCATCATTACCAACCTTGTAAGCCTAACCCATGTTGAGTCAAGTCTCTACCCCGCCCTTAATTCAAGGACAAGATGCTTGTATGACTCCAGACTTGCAATTAATTGCCCTAGAAATAATTTCTGTTGCAAAGTCTTGTCCTTGATGACAAGTTTGTATCATTCATTATTCACATCTCTATCTCTGAAATCTTCTATTATTAATTTTGTTTCATTCTCTTTAAATCTCAACCTTACTCCCATCTCTCTCTCTCCTTATCCTTCTGTTACCCTTTCGCTCCTTGTCTCTCTATCTCATTCTTTCTTACACCGTATCTCCCACCCTCTCTCTCAACATCCCTCCTTAACTCATTTGCTCTTGGTCTCTCTCCTTCTCTCTCTCTAGCTCTCTATCCTTCTGTATTTCTTTCTCTCTATCTAACTCTTCCTTCCACCCCTCTCTCTTATCAGTTTGTATCTCTCTCCTGCCTTCTCTCTCTTCATCACTCTGAATATTTCTTTATCTTGCTCTTTTTTCTATCTCTCTTTTTCTTCATCATTCTGAATATTTCTCTTTATTGTGATCTCCTTTCCTTCTCTCTTTCTATCTTCATCTGTCTTAATATTTCTTTTTATCTCGCGCTTTCTTCTTTTTATCTCTCTCTCTCTCTCTCTCTCTCTCCATCAATCCGAATCTTTGTCTTTTTCCTGATTACTCTTTTTCTCTCTCTTCTTCATTCTGAATATTTCTCCTTATTTTGCTCTTCTTTCTTTCCCTCTCTCTCTCTTCATCATAGATATAGAGGCCTCTTATATGATATATATCTTTCTTCATCTCGCGCTTTCTTCTATTTATCTCTCTCTCTCTCTCTCTCTCTCTCTCCATCAATCTGAATCTTTGTCTTTTTCCTGATTACTCTTTTTCTCTCTCTCTTCTTCATTCTGAATATTTCTCTTTATTTTGCTCTTCTTTCTTTCCCTCTCTCTCTCTTCATCATAAATATAGAGGCCTCTTATATGATATATATCTTTCTTCTCTCTTTCCTCTGTAATTTATCTCTCTTTCTCTATTTTCATCTTGTGGCACACACGCTCATTCTAGGCGATAGTGAATCAGACTGCTATATACTCCTCTATGACCTGATTATCGTTAATATCAAGGACATTGGCCAGCGAGCGAGGGCGCTGGAAGACAGCAATCAGCTCTCCTGTTCTGCATCCTTGTTTTTCCAAATCTTGTGTTCGTCTTTCTTGAATTTTCCGAATTAGGAGCACTCATTTGAGCTGTAAAACTATATCTGTATATCTGCGACCTCAATACATACATTTTGTTACTGCCGTAAATAAGAGCGCACAATTTATATTTTGTCTATCGCCCTCACCGTCTATTTTCAGCTCCCTTACACTGGAATGTTCGTAAGGGCTATAAATCGACACTTGATAAAGGCTACTTCATTATGCTACTTAGTGGAATCTCTTTTTATTTTGATAACATAGTCAAGATAATACAACAGTGCTTGTACTGCGCACTTAGGGTGGTATCTCACTTCGCAGAGACGTCTCCGCGACATTTTTCCAAAACTGTGACAAAGCAGTTTCAAAGAACCGTCTCAAAGTTGTTTCCGCGACTTATGAAGCGTCTCCGAGACGTCTCCGCGAACGTTTCATGAGTCGCGGAAACTACTTTAAGACGGTTCTTTGAAATTGCTTTGTCACAGTTTTTTAAAATTGTCGCGGAGACCACCCTTAACCTTTAAAAAAAGTGTTGATGGAAGGACTAACCATACCTACAGAAACCATTGGAAATTAATTATCAAGACCTGGGATTGTGGCTTCATTTCAGAAAAAATCTAAATCACAATGACAAAAATATTTAAAGTTTTAGTACTTAAACTTAAAATGACAAATGGAAATGAATTGTAAAATCATAATAATAATAATAGTACCATTCTTATACAGCGTGTATCACTTCCAATTCAAGGCGTCTCTATGCGCACTATTATGGGTCAACTAACTTCGTGAAAAAGTCTTGTATCGCATACTTTACCAATAAAAAATGTTCTACGCAATAATCTTTCATAGAAGCCTGATGTTGCATACTTCACCTATAAAACAGGTTTTAATATATTGTATTTCAAAAGAAGCATTGAGATGCATACTTTACCTATAAAACAGGATTAAAATGCACTGAGTCCATCAATAAATCAGAATTTATAAATGAAAAAGATAGAGAAAGGTTCACCCCCCCCCCCCCTTTCCCATGGATCAAAAGGGCTTACTTCACTAGCTCATGTACCGATGTGTTGGCTCGGCAGTGGATAGAGCGTCCGCCTCATAATTGGGAGGTCATGGGTTCGAGCCCCGGCCGCGTCATACCAAAATACGTTAAAAATTGGTAGTTGCTGCTTCCCTGTTTGGCGTTCAACAAGAGGGGATAGAGCAACGTCCTTCTGGCGCTGCTCAGCGGCTGCCGGGCCCACGAGAAAAGGGGCAAAATAAATATCCTTTCCGGACAATAAAATTTGGAGCATTTTCATTTTCATTTTCAAATTACTGCTATATAATGCCCTCCTAGCTCTTAACAAAGTGTGCATGATCTGACACTCTTCTACATGCTCGAGACAAAATAGTAATATCTTTTCTATTTAACCCTCTCATGTTTCTTTTATTACGCCTAACCTGTAATTAAACTGCCAATCAATAACAACATGAAACGGTATCTCGTTCACATGCACAACAGGCAGCCTCTTTATTGGTGTACATTATGAGAAAATGACATGAATTCTTTCATTACTGACACAGTTACTTTTTCTAGAACAGGCAATTATACCGATTCGTATCTGAATGGCATATATACCGTGTTTACACTGTGACTCGGCTCGGGGGTTGGATGTGGCAATCGTGTACGACACGTAATTTTTATGTCATGTAAACAGGATCGGTGTGATCCACAACCCGAGTTCGACATGCCTTTTTTGCTCCGCCAGAATCGTAGGTTTTGATCCGGGAGGCGAGTTTGATACAGCAATTTTCCTGTGTTAAACAGAAAGCCATGTCGAACTCGATGACCTTGAGGTCATAAGCGGAATTTGGCTATACATCACATCACACATTAATCCCACTACTTCCATTTGTGATCTGGGGGCCCATGTTGAACTTGCCTTTTTTGTTCTGTATAAACACGATCCTAGGTTCACTCTTTCCAGTGTTGGACCCCTTCATGAGGATTCGACACGAGAACCGAGTCACAGTGTCAACACGGTAATAATCTCCAGGCTAAGGCTGGCATTTTCAGATGGTAGAAAGTAATATGTATCGATGATGGAAATGGGTTTGGGACAAAAGTAAATTATATGAAAGGAAAGAAAGGAATATTTTTTTTGCCTGTAGTTGCAACACATCGAATTTTGAACAAATTTTGTCGATGGAATATTTAAGAAGATATCTGTCCGTGGCCCCCTCCTGAAATTATCGTCTGGGTGCACCCTCTAGCTCCAAATCCTGAATGTGTCTATCAGTACAAATATAGGGGATGTGTTCAACCAATTTTTTTGAAAAACTTTAAAAAGCTGAATAATAGATTGTTTATGAAAAGAAGAACTTAAACTATAATTGAGTTTAAACACATGCTAGTTTTGTTTATAAAAAAAAAAAAAAAGATGTAAAAAAAAAATCAGAACTAAAATAAAAATAGATATATCATAGGCCTGCACATATTATGATCACCAATTAAAAAAAACTGCTTATGAGTATTCTTTTTTTAACTTCTTGTAACACAGTTTTACAGAGAATACTCATTACTACCTAAAAATCAGCTTCTTCTTTTTGAGGGAACCAATTACCTCTTGCCCTCACAATTATTTTCTAACTGGCCTCTTTTCCGCTTAATGCCAGCATTAATCAATACCAAGAAATGACACACAGAATGACCATGAAAAGAACATTCTTTTTTTGTTCTTTATTATATAACCAACTCCTTTTCTGCAGAAATGTGTGGGTGCAAAGCCTTGAATAACATTACCCATAAAAAAGTATAATCGACAAAATACCCTGTCTTTTTCCACTGAACTTACCCAATATCTGAATAGCTCTGGATGGAATTTGAATATAAAGACGTCATGCTACACATCATTTATTATTCTCTGATATGTAAATGCCAGGCTTATTTACTTTAAATCTTACCAAATAAGGATATTCACCTCAGCTATGTATAAATTTATGATATTAACCTTAAATTCCCTTGAAATGACAAAAAAATCTTTTCTATGGTGCATGCTAATACACCTGGTAGGCTAGTTCTTTGAATTGTGACAGTCAAATGTTCTATCTTAAGGGGGGGGGGGTAATAATATATATTGTTATGAGCACTTAAATATATTACCCCATTGTGCACTAACATATGTGGGCTGACAAATTAGAGAACATCCCTCGTGTCGATTGTTTATTTCACTGATTATTGCATGAAATATATGAAAACATTGATATATTAATATGTGTTTTTGTTGCAACCATGCTTGACAACAACAATTCATTTGACTTTGTAAAAAAGTTCTCATTATTCAATGGGTTAATATAGAATTTGTAGTCTAAATGTCTAAACAATTATTACACTATTTTTAGACCCATCCAGAAGTATGCTTGCCATTCTGATTTGAAATATTTCCCTAATCTTTTTTTTCCCTTCATATTAGCATTTTTTGGGGGGTCTTTAAAAGTGCAACAATATCACAAAAAGCATTCTGAACCATACTATCATTTTAAAATGCAAGGCACAGGAGGTGCACACACCCTTATTCCAGACATGCCAAGTTAAAAAAAAAAAAAAAAAGTTCTCAGTATTCAACAGGTTAATAATATAGAATTTGTAGTCTAAATGTCTAAACAATTATTACACTGTTTCTAGACCCATCCAGAAGTATGCTTGCCATTCCGATTTGAAATATTTCCCTAATCTTTTTTTCCCTTCATATTAGCATTTTTTGGGGGGTCTTTAAAAGTGCAACAATATCACAAAAAGCATTCTGAACCATACTATCATTTTAAAATGCAAGGCACAGGAGGTGCACACACCCTTATTCCAGACATGCCAAGTTCCAAAAAAAAAAATTGCGTGAGATCATTCACATCGTGTTTGAAAGCGGTGCGCACGTGGCACGCGTTACCACATGTGCGCGCGCAGTAGTAATTTGTACACAAAAGAGGCGCGCGCGTACGCTACACACGTTTCACGTAGTAAGCTTTCTTGCATATAACGATCGCCTGCTTGAAAACATCGCAATTGCAATTGATGCGCGACAAAACTGCCGATATTTAGGGTTTGGAGACTCCAAAATGGTACAAAAAATCTATAATAATGCTCCTTTTTCTTATTTTGCGTGAGAAATGGGGTGTTCAGCGTGAGATCGTGAGATGGACCCGAAATGAGTGATTCTCACGCAAGATGCATGAGACTTGGCATGTATGCCTCATTATGTGGGTCAACACATATTTTGCATTCATATCGATATATGAAAAATATCCCATATTACCATCCCCCCCCCTCTCTAAAATCTTTGATATGCCACCGTAAAATGGACTTCCCAACAAAATTTTAAACTTAAAGATAACAGAATGGATATGAAATTTCCATAGAATTTGCATAATAACTTCAATCCAATGCACCCCTTTTCTTTGAGGGATAATAAATGCAGGTGCATGACCTACAGTGAAAAACAAAACGGGTTATTCTTTTCTTCCACATTTCCTACTAAACCATGACTTGAGCCCTTCCTCCGCTGAAACCTTACAAGGTCCATAATCAGCTTAATGTGTATGAACGCAATCAGCAGAAGGACCTTGGTCATAGTGCCCCCTTTTCTGACAATTGCGTGGGTGAGTGACCTTCATTACAACGCTGGATGTAAAGACGTTTCCTCTCTCATGAAAGATTATTGCGTGAGGTCAGCAATGTTCTAAGAATAAGCTGGCAGTGTCCGTCCGTCCATTTGTGAGAATTAACCGCTCATTAATGTTCACTGACCTTGCTGGAGATTAGCTCTCTGCGCATACTGTGTGTCCACTAACTAATCAATAAATATTGACCATCTTGATCGTTAAAGGGCACGTCTACCCTTATACTAAATTTGTTTGGATCAAATATTTAAAAGAAGATACACTCAACCTATCACCAGTATTGAGAAAAATATTGTAAGATCTCTGTTTTAATAATAACATTGGTTGAAAAAGGAAAAGATCTATTTCATACTAGAGATGGGTTTATCTATAATAAGTGCCAAAATATGTATTAAAAAATTTTTTCAATTTTTTTATAGGCCTATGTTTTGGCACTTGTTATATAAAAAAGTATTTCTTTCTCACAATTTATCAAATTTTCAATAACAAAAAGGGAGAGGTTTTTGGCATAAATATCAACTTTACCACAGAGTTCCTAATATTTACTTGACTTGATCATTCATCGGGTATTCAATATTTCATTGAAGTGATTCTCTCATATCCAATTTCTGTGATAACCCACACAATATCAGTGTAGACTGTCCCTTTAAGTTCAAGAACATTTTCTGGAAATATATAGCAATTACTTCTATCATGGTGCTTTTATAGCGCTTGGTAAATAGAGAGGTGATAAAATAGTGATGTCATAATCCGACAAGAAGCACATGTCAAAAGAAAGAAACTGGGTATGAATTGCAGGATTGTATTAAAATGACATTATACAATTTTGCAATACACATTTTCATTTTTGTGTGTGTGTTAAATAGGACAGTACGCTATATTCAGTAATATACAATATATATCTTTATCTATTTTGTTTTTTGCAAAACAGGATGTGATTTCAAAACTTTCACTGATTGGAAAAGCAAGATTAAAAAGATAAATAATCATCTGATTTTAACAAAAGTATATTTAGAAGCAAGTGCACTCCTAAAAAGCATCTATAAAATACCTTTCTAACAAGAAAAATAATTGATCATTTGTTGTAAAGAATTGTTTATGATAAACAATATTTTGAAAAATATGGCGAAGAATCCCAAAACATTTCCCTTTTTGGATTTAAAAAGAACTTACGTCATTTTCTGAGAAAAAATAGCTATATTTGTTTACAGTTTAAGAATCATCTAGGTAAGTATATCCTGTAAAGAAACCTTTTAGATTTTCCTGTTTTATTTTTATCCCTCATGTTTTTATTGGTATTCAACCTACACCAACTCTTTCATTTTCAGACAATTTCCAAGGTGCAAAATGAACGAAAAAAGAAAGTGGAAAATGTTTCAAAGAATCATGAGTTCAAATATCCAGTAAAGAAGCCTTTCATATTTTCACTGTTTAATTGCTATTCAGCCTACATCATCTCTATATTTTAAGATAATATCCAAGGTGCAAAATTAAAAATAAGAAAGAGGGAAATGTTTCAAAGAATCATTCATAAAAACAGGTCATGTAAATAAGCCTTTCATATTTTCCAGTTAATAGTATTAAGCCTACACAATCTCTATATTTTAAGACAATTTCCAAGGTGCAAAATGAAAAACAAGTGGGAAATATTTCAAAGAAAGCCAAAATCATCTTTATATTTTAAGATTTTCAAGGTGAAAAATACAAAACAAAACAAAGAGGAAGTACGATTTTTCACCATTTCTAACACTAGTGACGGAAGTGACTGATGATTTTAATGTACAGGCAAAGGGAGAAGAATAACTAAGCGACAAACGTCTTAACACTACAAAATGATGAGAATAAATTGTTCCATTGCATAACTCTCGCCCTCCCTTCCTAAATCCCAAACATGAATACTACATTCCCTATGATAGACAGAGAGCCTCTGGGTTCATTAGGTCACAAAGTTCTTTTTAAATGTTACCAGGCAAACAAATAAAGAGTGGGCACATTACTATTTATTCCTAACATTCAGGAATAGATCTAATCATTGAGGTAACAGTCCTTAAAAAAGACCAAAAATGCGGCGGTCGGAAATCAACTTCCTCTGGGACGAACGTCACAGAGCAAATAATGGGTAGGGAAAGATAGCAACATGACTTGGCTTCTCCGTAAAAAGAAAAAGAAAGAAAGGCAAACAAAGACATTAAAGAGACCAGAATGACATAAGGATGTATTTATCTCTTCTCAAGGGCAAAGATACTGGTCTCTCAATGTATTCTTCATATCCAGACCTTATTAAATTTGATCTGGAGTTTTGTGATACATTACATGATATTTTATTAGGTCTTTGTAAACATAGTTACATAGAAATTTGGATTCCACTGGTGTTTCAACAAAAATAAGAAAAGTACAGGAGTACAACAGAGTAAGAAATAAAGAAAAAAAATGGAAATACAAATTCGGGATTCAATTTAGAATACAGGCCTTTGAGTTTTAATCTAGCCTCTATGCAAAGAGAATTTACAAAAAATTTCAAGTACTTTATCCTCCAAACTCATATAAGGACTGTTTACGAGACTATCCTACAGAACACATTTATTCAATTCATTATCTGAGCGTATATGTGTTACATAATCATCGCTTTAAAATGAAAAGAATGAATGCATTGAATTGATTTATCCTTGTTCAAGAGGGGATTATCCTAGTTTTGGCTTTATAAAGTGACAGAAAAGTTACACTTTCAGACCGAAGTTGGAAATAAAAAAGTACTCAGAAGTGTCCTTCGCATACTTTCCTTGAAGGGGTGCTAACAAAAGGCCAGTGAAGGCAGATGACAATAGATTGGGGATAAATGACCCCATTAAAAGATGTCATTCCTGAAAAAATCTGAAAAGGCAAAATGAGTCATGCTATTTCTCAAGGTAGGCTCTACATTTTCCTGAACTTTGTTTGTTTTCAAAGATAACAAGATCTAAACTTAGTTAAAGAAGAAAAAAAATGCTCTGAAAATGCCTGAAACAAAGGTAAAACAGAAATCATTTTATGCCTGATTGATCGTGGGCACGGCAGCCAATAGCACCCGATCGCCGTTGCTATATCCCTTTCTTATTGAACGCTAAACAGGATAGCAGCACTTGAAACCAAGTTTCAATTAAAATCCACAGAAATATCTGAACGTACAGTAAATTACTTTTTTTTTTAATTTATAGGCTATACAAAATAAGAAATTTTATTCCACTGTTATATTCATTGCCAGAAACCAAGAGAACAATGAAAGAAATAATACACATGTAAGCATTGTGAGCAGATTTTTTTTTGTTTGTGCCTACCCATATAATAATGATAATACTGGAAGTCGAATATTGGATAGAGTACTATAGAGTGTGTTCAATGTCCAGTTTCAAATTTATACGCCAACATGAATCATGATACAAAACGCAATTACAAAACGCTGATATAAAGAAAACAAAGAGGGTGTTCATTTGTCCCCCATCCCCGGTCGTAAAAATAAACGTGTTTCAAATCTCAATTTGAATTAAACGCCGAAAATTTAAACGCCGAAAAAGATGCGTTTACAAACACAATCAGCTTCAATTTTACGACCTTGAGCATCGCGATTGCAACGAAATGCGACACTGAACAGGATTGAGTTTTCAAACGTTTTTAAATGTGCTCTCGCAATGGAAGCTTCCGGTGCAATTGAAAAAAGGAGAGAAGATATTTGTTTTTTGAGAGTGGGGAATTTAAAGACGATCGACGTAATAAACACGTTTAAATTTTGGACACTGAACGGTTGCACCGCTGATCGCGTTTGATGTTTGTGATTGCGTTTTGTATCATGATTCATGTTGGCGTATAAATGAAACTGGACATTGAACACACTCTATTTGCTGAGGATACAAAGTGTTTTGTCATTACCCTAGCTTCCATGAGGAAGTTCAAAGACAATGGTGACATGATGTATAAGTCACTGTACCCTGAATATCATTGTGCAACAAAGATCACAAAAATAAATAAATTAATTAATTTTTAAAAATACCCAAAACAGAAAGACCATGCAAGGTAGAATTGCATCCAAAATACAAGTGAAAACATACACAATCATAAAAAGACTCACAAAGGATTAATAAATATCAAGAAAGGATAAAAAACAACTTGAATGAAAGAGAGAAGACAACAGGAAAAGAGAAAAAAGCAGGAAATGTCAGAAAAAAAAAAGACAATAAGGATGTGAAAAGAAACAGGAACAAAGTAACAACATGAAAGGGAAGGATTGCATATTTATAACATCAAGAAATATCAAAGAAATAAATGAAATTAATTTCAAGAACAAAAATGTCAGAAGAAAAAACAAAGTAAAAAACAAAAAACAGGAGCAACCTTACAAAAATATTTCAAAGTAAGAGTTTAACGGGCAAGGACTGTGATACAAAGCATTGGGAAGATTGGAGAAATCGAAATAATTTCAAGAGAGTAAAAACAAGATGCAAAAACAAGAAAAGTAACAGAAAACACATAAAAAGGGAAAATAGATGTAATGTCCAGAAGCTAAAAGAACGTCATACCCAATTCTTTGCGCAAGATGGACAAGACACTGCCTTGCAACATGGAAGAGGAAGGTCATTATAAATAAAAATCAATCTTAGAATCCTTGCGATTCAAAATTTGAATTTCAACTAATTACTCCCGTTTACGAGCTACATGTAGGACTTGATCCTTTATAAGCTCTTAAAGAGAAATTGCTTCAAATCACTGTCTCATCCCTCCCTCTCTTACTTTCTTCTTAAAATTTCCAGGTCACGAACATTTGACCCTCGCAAGTGCTGTTTGTGCATCTCTATCTTCATCCCACTCCTAGAAAACCGATTATTTCCAGAAACCTTAAACGTCTACAGCTGAAACAGCTTCGGCGATCTTTCCCTTTGTTCTCTTGTAAGTTGTAGTGCACAAGGACAGATTATTCCTCCCATGCATCTTCGCAGCCCAGTTTGTAATTAACCCACTCATTACCGCACCTCACCTCCTAGAACAACTGACATCCGATGATGGGTAGGTGGTGACCTTGGGAGGCACTGGTGTTAAACATGATTCACTCGTTATGTCTAGACTAAATGACTATCCTTCCAAGTTGGATCTCTAAACCCTTCTGTTTTTTTTAGAGTTAAGATTTTTAATTAGAGTTGATGAAGGCCATAGGGTAGGTCTTGTGAATCCATTAGTTTCCATCTCTGAGATGTATAGCCAAAGGGCGTAAGTTATATATATATATATATATATATATATATATATATATATATATATATATACTATATTATATATAATATATATATATAATAAGTGTTGCCCTTGTATCTCTCTGCTAGGGTGCTGTTGAATAAACATTTGATATTATAGTAACTTCAGCATCATGGTAACTAATCTAACGGTTACGATGCTTTGCTCAGTGGATAGAGCATCTGCCTCATAATCGGGAGGTCGTGGGTTCAATCCTCGGCCGCATCATACCAAAAGACGTAAAAAAAGGGGGAGTTACTGCTACCCTGTTTGGGGCTTCAACAAGAAAGGGATAGAGCAATGTCTATCTGGCACTGCTCAGTTGGCTGCTGGGCCCATGATTAATTGGGCAGATAAATATCTGTTTCACATTTCAGGACTTTGTTTCAGACAATAAAATTTGGAGCATTTAATCTTTTTTTTTTTTTTTTTTTTTTTCTCAACAGTTACCAATGATTGCAAAGTTACAGTTATAGCATATTTTTTTTTTTTTTTGCAATTTGGAGCCAGAATGAGAGAGCAGGATCAATGATTTGTGCAGATTTTATACCTTGATTTAAAAAAGATGTGAAAATTACATTGACCACTTCAGAGCTGAGCAAGTTATAAATTACGCTTTGCAATGGCAGCAAAAATTTCTTTTTCTGAAGGGCTACTTTATGCTCTCTCCCTGTTATTTGCCTTTTGGTGAACTTATTTTCATCATTTAGTAAACTCTAAAGCATTTGTCTTCAACAGCTAGCTAAAACCAAACCAAAAATTACATTGAACTTTAAAATTCCTCTCTTTGTCATTAATGAGTCAATCATAACATAATAAGTCTTGACCACCGAGAGCGTATCGTGCAAATCACGACTCAATTAGATTTTCATTTTTATTTGCTTGGTAAAATCTTGATTAAAGCCTATATCTAGCTCTTGCTAAGTGTTTTTGACTAGTAATCAGGACAGTTACAGTACATGGCTATTAGAATGCAGTGTTAATTCTCATTTTCAAACCCTCTAAAACAAAGAGCAATAGGAAGAGAGAGAGAGAGAGATGAGAGATTAGAGAGATCGAAAGATCGAGACTATATACAAGGAAATCTGAAGGGTGTTTCCCTGGCAACCAAGGAGATGACACAATCACTTCCAGTCCACCAATCAGGAATGATGTAACATATTTGTTTAGGTTGAGTTTCATAACATTAATGATAAGCATATACGATTGTAAGAGCAAACCTACAGAGCCAACCTCCGTGCTGCATGGTTGTCTTCTGTGTGTGAACATTTAATAAAAACTTACATAATTTGATTCTATTTTCTTTATAATTATCATGTCACTCAACCAATATTTCAATCATGAATAATCATGTTGATTCTCATATTTCCGAAAATGTGACTTTTCTATCAATATTTTTTAAATTTTCATTTATTATTTTATATTTTTAACAATCTATTTAGGCCTATTTGTTTGTTTATTTCATTTTTCAAATATTGCTGTTGACATTAACTTTCCAATTATTAATAATATCCTGTATTATGTTATGACTGTGTTTCTGATTCAATAAAACATACAATTTAAGAAAAAACTTGACTTTATTGTTAGCTAGAAAAACAAAATACCATTCGGTTTGTATTTTAACATTGCCCAATTGCTGTGGTCACATCGCAGTATAAAACCCAATCAGGCCACATGAGGCTATTTCCAGGAACTATAATCAATATTATGAATCTGGTGGCTTATCGTCTTTGTCAATGTTAGAGTGTGTTCAATGTCCAGTTTCAAATTTATACGCCAACATGAATCATGATACAAAACGCAATCACAAAACACAAACACAAAACGCGATCAGCGGTGCCATGTTCAGTGTCCCAAATTTAAACGTGTTTATACGTCGATCGTCTTTAAATTCCCCGCTCTAAGAAACTGACATTTGCGCAGCTTACTGCGCAGTTTGACCTGCACAAGAAGGGTCAACTCTGGCGCGCGCTTTTCGAATAGTATTATTGTGCAAGTAAACAGTGGATAAATTAAATACTCGCGGCACTTTTTTCGCGGATTTCGTACGGACATGAGCCTTCATTCAATAGTTGTGGTTAATTTGTTTTCTTATAAAATATACGATTTACACATCGTGGAACTCTATTCGTTTGTTTTTGGATTTTTTTTTTCTTTTACCGAGATTTTCCAAGTGAAACAGTTAGGTTCTAACGAAGGCATCTCAACTCTTCTTCAGTCCAGTTTGCCCCTTTGAGCTTACAGGCCATGATAACATACAAATACCCTTGCACATAAATGAAAAAATCTCAGTCAGAGCACGTGTGAAAAAAACAGAGAAAGCATATACAAATTAAAATCGAACGTAATGCAACGCAATGCATTATATTATACCTCATCGAGGTACGTACACTGTGTGTGTACATAATACATGGGCCTGGGCGCGCGTTTTTCGCTTGCACCGGAAGTTTCCGCTGCGAGAGCAAATTTAAACACGTTTGAAAACTCAATCCTGTTCAATGTCGCATTTCGTTGCAATCGCGATGCTCAAGGTCGTAAAATTGAAGCCGATTGCGTTTGTAAACGCACCTTTTTCGGCGTTTAAATTTTCGGCGTTTAAATTTTAATTGAGATTTGAAACACGTTTATTTTTACGACCGGCGATGGGGGACAATGAACACCCTTTTGTTTTTCTTTATATCAGCGTTTTGTGTTTGCGTTTTGTATCATGATTCACGTTGGCGTATAAATTTAAAAGTGGACATTGAACACACTCTTAGCTCCTCCGCAACCGATTAAGATCTGGAGGTGTGCTGGGGAGAATGTTCAGAATGTAAAATCTGTTTGCTCAAGGGACATGGATATAAGCAACATGATAAACCTAAGGGTCCTTGTTCGTTAATTGTATTTGCACATATAAAAGTACATATTTGTTCAGAGTTAAAGAGTTTAAATGGTGACATTTGCCAATCATGTTTTCATAAGCTTGCAGCGGCTTTTCGCCAAAAAAACGTAAATAAATAAATTTAAAAAAAACAAAAACAAAAAACAACACCATTGCATGAAAATGCTCACTTAAATAAGAGACAAGGGTCAATTTCTGCTGTTGCATTTTGACTAATAATTATGCAAACCGTTTTAGTTTTTTAAAGATGGAATATAGTTTTGGGAGATTAAAAAAAAAAGTATCCTTCACTATCTTTTTCATTACCAAATAATTTGAAATACGTTTGAGACTATATTTGATCAATTTCATGCCAATTCCCTTTTTGCTCTCAAAATTATAACTCAGCTTTAAAACCTTCAATTATGTAATAGTAAAAATCCAGCAGCAACGATGCCTCTTATGAAAAACATCGAGATGAAATATCAAATCATCCCTTGCGCATGATGCTTTTTATTTTATTTTTTAATTTGCTTTCCTACTAAGAAAAATGCGAGGGACGTCATGAGCTTCTTCATTTTGATTGACGCAGTTCAGATTTCATGGAGGTCACAGAATATTGGAAAAACAAATTTTCCCTTCATCAAGGCAAGTGAGTAGTCTGCAAGCACAGACACCAATTCGATAATTGATAATTAAATAAATCGAGTCTTGAGTAAAGCCTAGTCAAGATTCCCATCAACCTTCTCAAGGAGCGGCTGCAGTACCGGGCCAATGAGATGCACTGTGTAGTTCACAAATTCAGACCCTGTTTGAGGGATGATGACTGGCAAGGGTTGTTGGCAGCAAACTAGCGAGATAGAGGGAGCATAATGCCAGCGAAATGAGTGGGCTAGGCCAAGTAAAGAGAGTAATTAGAGCGTCAGCCTTGGGAGTTGGTTAGTGGATAAAGACTGGTAACCTTGTTCGGTTTCTAAAAAGGACACAGTAATAGACAGCTTGTCTCCCCAAGCTGGAAGGCCTCGGCTAGTCTTCCAACTCAGACCTTGCCACGTAATTAATTAACATCGTCATGAAGGCAAAGAGCAGCAGGGATAATGCAGGGTATGGACGTGAGTCTACGGTGCGAGGCAGTCTAATGCCCCTATCAAAGTTAAACGAATTTGGGAGCGACGAGTTTACAAATAGTTTTGGTAATTGTTTTGTGCCACTTGGTGAACTGTTCTTGACCAGTGCGCAAAATGTTCTTGCCAATGCTTGAAGTGCGTACCAAAAATGTTCAAATTTGCACAAGCAAAATATGTGCGACAGTAATACAATAAAAAAAAACCAAACTATTCTTTAAAAAAACTGATCATGGCCTTATTCGTCCAAGTGTCATAGGGGCATTAGTTTGTAGTTATACAATATTTCGAATTAGAGCACGTATCATTGAGTCTGAATTATGCGCACCTCAGCCTGCAATAATTGTAAACTACAGAACATTTATGAACCAGTTGACTACTACAGTATGTGAACACAGAAAGATGTTCACTAATGTCGTTTTAAACAGAGTTACAATTACAGCCCCTCGTCCTCTAGCTTTTTGAAAGATGAAATTGTCGCTTTCGAGCAAGAAGGTACTTGACGTAAACACGTTTCGAAGTGTATTCTTGTGGGAAGCGGACAAAATTATCTGTGCTTTTATACTACTTTTAGGCAGCAGGTGGATAAACGATAGCTAAACCATTGACGTAGACTTGGCGAATGAATTCATGAACTTGGATAGTCTGACAAACCAAAGTCTAGACATATAGACTAGGTCTGAAGGGCACATTGGTAATATCTTCAACCCCCCCCCCCCATCCAGTCGTAACACTGGCAATATTTCATGTACCTCTAATGACTATTACAAAAAAAATCAATATCTACAACAAACGCCACTTTTGTTTCTGTCTGTTCAATAAGATACGCCATTTGGGTTGTTGGTGGCTCTTAATGATAGTATTGTTAACACGAGAGCTAATTAATTATCATTTATTAATAGAGTGAACCCCGTCGTGTACTAAAGAGCTGTGATTGATCAGAACAGAAGCACATTAATTTGATATTAATTGCAGCTCTCTATTACCAGAGGAGAAAAAAAAGAAGCCTCCTGTATAGTGATTTATTGGAGGCATAGTGAAATGATCCTTTCAGATCAGATGCAATTATCTTCATTAAGTCAGAGTTAACAGATTTAAAGAGTTTTGATTGTCTCAAGGACTCAATATGTCAGACAAAATAGACTGCTGGTTTATGATTAATTACATTTGAATCAAATGTATCATGCAATTTGGTCTTATTTCTTGAGGGAGAGACCATTTATATTTCCCCTTTTGTTATCGCTTACCTGTTAATTGATCACAGTTGAAATTTGTGTGAGATGGAGGTGCGAGCAGTAGAAGGTTGAAGATAGAAAGAGAAAGAAAAGGAAAGAAAAAATATGATTAATTAATGTACACAATACAGTTCATTTCTAACTAATTGTTAATTGGTATAAAAAGGAAACTGCAAATTTTACATAAAATAAAAAATATATATACAGTATAAAATCAAAGACTCAAAAGAGTAGAGATAAACTTTCCCATAAATATGCAGCTAATATTGTTCCTTTTCAATAAAATGGCTTTGTTTCTGAATATAACATCGTTGAAATAAAATCTTTGAAATAGCTGCATTCAACATCATAACTATTCCTTGAAATAACCCTTTCCTTAACTACTTCAAACATGTTCCAAAATATTGCAATAAAGTGAAAGCTGTTATAACGAGGTTGTTGGTGCAAGGGTGGTCGTGGGGGTAGGGGGGGGGGATGGTGGGGGGGGGGAGGGAGGGTAGTATCATAACTTGGAGAAGGATACCCATTCTTTATCAATAATTATCGACCTTGCTGGGAATCTCTTGTAAGTGCCAACACATTAACTGAAGGACGTTTTTAAATCATGAATTTGATTAAGCTATTAGAAATTGCCGATGTCATGGTCTAACCCATGGCCGATAGTTAAAGTGTTTCTGACAAAAATATCTAGGAACCTGACTTTCAATGGTGTCCTCTACGATTCCACATTTGTTCAGGGGGGCATTTCATCAAAGGACTTGTCAGACATTTTATCCGACAAATTTGCTCTCAGCCAATCAGATGCAAGCATTTCAGTAGCTTATAACAGTTTGTCGGATAAAACGTTCGACAAGTCCTTTCATGAAACGCTCTCCTGGTGACAATTGCTCCTCTATAAACTCCAAGCACTAATCACATGACTAACTTCATCCTGGGACTTAAAGGAGGACTCCAGGCTGAAATAAAAAAGTTTTGTAAAGTAAAGTAAAATCTAACACGCACAACACAGAAAATTTCATCAAAATCGGATGAAAAATAACAAAGTTATGCATTTTTTAGGTATTGAATTTTTTTCGTAAAAGAGTTCTTGGCAGGTCTCATGAATATTTGAATATTCAAATGAGCAAACTGATGATGTCACAGTCCCCCTACTTCTTGTATATTTTATTATATGAAATCCTATTTATCTCATTTTTTCATACATTGCGTATACAGAAAATATATCACTCATACTGAAATAAGTAAAAGCACTTGTGACCTTGAACATTCCACAAGGATTAATCCCTGTTTTTATGTCCTTGGGGCAGAAAATCTTGATAATTGGTATTTCATACAATAAAATACAAAGAAAGTAGGGGGACTGTGATATCATCAGGTTGCCAATTTGAGAACTGTTTCCTTAAAAAATTCAAAATCTAAGAAGATTCATAACTTTGCTATTTCTTATTTGATTTTGATGAAATTTTCAGGGTTTTGCTTTTTAGATTTTACTTGATTTTTGTACTAATGCAAACTCCAGCCCGGACCAGTTCTTTAAAACGATAACCTACACTAGACCTAACATAAAACCCTATGGCAACCCTAACCCCAGGCCTATATCTTAGACGAAATAAAGCCCAGAGTAATCGTTGAAGGAGAAATGTCATTTCACCATTCTCTACCTATGATGGCCATCCAGAAACCATTTTCTTTAGGAATTAGGAACCCACATAATCATCATAAGGGTACTCAAATCCCCATGCTCTTGAGTGATGTTTTACATAAATATAGCCCATCGGAAACACGTAGGAAATATGAATATATATAATTATAATCTAGGTACTTCAGGGGGACATTTCATCAAAGGATTTGTCGGACATTTCATCCGACAAATTACCTCTCAGCCAATCAGATGCAAGCATTTCAGTAGCTTATAACAGTTTGTCGGATAAATCGTCAGACAAGTCCTTTCATGAAATGCCCCCCAGGTCCCAAGCTTTTGTAACCAATAAGTCTTCAGGCCTTATGGGCTTTATACTAGGTTTGTATGTCAAGAGCAGCTGCAGTTCCAGGTGTACAGCATGAAGGAAATGATCTAAGCCTTTAAATTAGTCACTGAGATAGGTCTGACCCTTCAAACTAGTCAATGAGATTAAGTTAAAGGTATGAATCTTCAAACTAGTCATTGAGATATACTAAAGGTCTCAATTTTAGCCTTCAAACAGAGTCACTGAGATATACCAAAGGTCTGACCCCTCAAACTAGTCACTGAGATATACCAAAGGTCTGACCCTTCAAACTAGTCATTGAGATATACTAAATAGTACAATGTGTTATACATGATACACATTGTGATATACATTGAGATACACACTGAAACTGCATACTGGCATTATGCTGCCCCCTAGTGGTGATGCTGAGACATGCAGGTGATTGGTGATTGGATAAAAGTTTTCTTGAAGGGAGAAAGTATTAAAGTGAAATTATTATTCTGGTCATGAGATTGGAATGTGAAAAACACTGTCTAAAAAGTGCATTGGAAAGGTTGATACCAATTCACCTATTGTAAGCATTTTGTGTAGTGTGAGGTTTTGGAATTACCAAAAAGGACAAGAAATTAACCCAATTCTGCTTAAAGACACATACACTAGACACCGGAATGCATGTATGGGAATACACACAATGTTAGGCCCAGACATTTCAGCTGTTTTGGGTCATAATATGATTGATTATTGGGGAAATTAAAGAGCAATCTTTTACAAGGGACCTTTTCACTATAATATTCTTCCTAGATATTATTGAGGAAAAGGCAAAATTTGGGACACGTTATCATCCATGCCTTAGTTTACAGACAGGAAACAATTAGCTGAAATGAAAATCCCTTCCTTCTTATTCCTACTAAGAAACTTAAAGGTAGTAAATTTAATATATTAAGCCAAATCCACAAGAATAGATGTTGTGGCCAATTATATAGAATTCCAAAATGAAGCCTTTTTATTTTACAAAGAGTTAAGTTTGACTCAAACATGTTAAATTTGCAATGAAAATTTGTACGCAGGAAGCAATTAGAAATTATGAATATCCCTTTCCTTCTTATTCCTAGTAATATAGATAAATCTTTATTTAAAAAATGATATTAGCTTGTTGCAAATAAAGGACATTATTGGAGATTATCAAGAATTTGATTTAAGGCCTCGTTTCACAAAGAATTAAGTTTTGATTTCTATTCACTTAAAATTTGTATGCAGGAAGCAATTAGAAATTATACAATCATAAAAATCTGCTCCATTCTTATTTCAACTAATGAAGATAAATTATAAAAAAATTATATTAGCTTCCATCCAGAAAATGGACATTATGGGCAATTCAAATTCAAGCATTTTTGTCATAAGTGGTAAAGTGCTTTATAATAAATTGGTATCATTATCCTGATTGTTATCCAAATAAATCAGATTCCTTTTTTAAATCATTCCCTGAACAACTGCATTCCACGGACTTGTCATGAATCGATAGTACCGTTACATTTGGGTCAGGAGTGAGGTAATACGACAGGAAGAACGCAGAGTGCGGTCAAGAGCATGCACGAGAATAGCGCAACTCCGACCGGCCGGACGTCCTTGGCCGCTAAAGCGAGAACGAGAAGCGAGGGAAGAATAAAAGCAAAGGTCAGGAAATCTTGAAAGTAATAACTTGATTTGAGATGCTCCAATAAACTCCCTGTAAGGACACAATTAGTTTGATCCAATGTCAATGCCACGGTCATTGCAGAGAGAGAGAGAAAAAGAGAGAGACAGAGAGAGAATGTGGGAGAGGGGGGTGAAAGGACAAAAGTGAGACAAAACAGAGAGAGTGGAGATAAAGGGATAGACAGATTGGAAAATGCCAGTCACTGAAAAGACAAAGAAAGAGAGAGAGGGAGTGATAAGAAAGATATACAAGTTGGTAAATGCCACGGTCACTACAGAGAGAGAGAGAGAGCTAGGGGGGGGGGGTGGGGGGGGGGGGGGGGGGTTGAAAGACAAAAGTAAGAGAAAAATCAGAGAGGGGGTGGAGGGAAGGATAGAAAAGTAGGGAATGCTATGGTCATTGCAGAAAGAGGAGAGAGAGAGAGAGTGAGGGGGGGGGGGAGGTTGAAAGGACAAAAGTGAGGGAAAAAACAAGAGAGGGGAAGAGACAGGGATAAAAAAAGGTAGGAAAGAGGTAGAAAGAAAGCACAAATTAAAGAAAAAGACATATAGTAGTGACATACTCTCTATAAAAGAAAGGAGTGGAAATGTCAGAAAAGAGCGAATTTTGATTGAAATATTGAGGGAGTAAAAAGACAAATTTTCGCTCATTTTGACGTGAAATATGTATTTTCATTCCAAATTCACTAGAATTCTCTCTAATTTTACTCCATCATAATTTTCTACTATTTCAAGAACCAAAGAACTTCCAGGGTGAACTTCCCTTTGAATAATTCATAGTGCATAGTGGTACATAGGAAAATGGGCTTTTAAGAAATTATAGAAGTATAAGTAATATCACTATGGACTTATCATTTCAAGGTCAATGTGAGTAGAAAACACAAATAACCAATCATTATCATTGCCTAAATAATTCTTCAGGCAAATTTGCAGCCAACGACACAATGCACGCTATAATGAAAAAAAAAGCAAAATTAGATTTCCAAGAAATGGTATCATACAGAAATAGCCAACAACAAAAACAGGAAGAATAAAGCATTACAAAAAAAAGGGGCCTTGATTAAAGTAATCCCCCAAGTATACAATGTTCTACTTCAAATTGATAGAGAGATAGGGCAAGGACAAGAGACAACATCAGATGCTATTCAAATAAAAACGTATACAAAAAAATTGCATGTAATGATATAAAATTGTTTTGTATCTAAATATATAAGCAAGTCAGAGAAAAAGGGAGATAACTAGAGAGAGAGAGAAAGAAATGGAGATCAGCTTAATTTCTTTTAAATTTACTTATTTTTTTTTGGCAAAGGGCTATAGGCCTATTTATACATACCGAATTTAAGACAAACTATCTCCATCGGTATTACAACCCATTCAAAGAAAAAAGTTATGTTAAGTGTCTCATGTTTCATTTTTCAGGGACTTGTCAAGAGTTCAGACGGGAAATAGATAAGTTATTATCTTTTAATAAAATTATTTTTGAATTATGTCAGTAATAATCCTACATGCATAATAAAAACTAATGTGCCTTGAAATATTACCCTTTCAAACTGTATTTACAGTCAATGAATTATGGTATTTGACTAATCACCAATTGCTAGTATAATTCAGAGCATAATTATCATCAATGCTACTATTTAGCTACAATTAATCAAATCAGGATATTAGGCTCTATAGTAAAAGTTCAAGCCTGATAAACAAGATAAATTTAGCCCAAATTTCAGCTTTCTGATTAATACTCGCTTAATTAAAACTAATTTTATCAAAATTTGTACCAGTACACAGATTGTGATTCTTTATAGAGTTCTAGTTCATATCGATTCATACACATTTTGTAGTAAACATTCACACACCCAACTCCGCTTTAATGTTTCAGGATAGCAACAGCTTCATTTTGTGCCTGTTTCTAAACACATGAATAGAGGCACATACAATGTATTGTCACATAGAAAAAAACCTCTTGAAATTAGTCTAAATTTGCCAGTTTTATGCAGCCTTTTTACTTCAAATATGAACAAAGACTCAACATGAAATACTAAAAATTCCTTCCTGCAACAACAGCTTCCAGAACACAAATTTCTGGTTTTACAGAAACAAATACTAATCTCAGAAAAGAAAGAGGATGGGAGAAAAAGAATGAGAGAAAGATGAGAAAGAGATGGTTGGAGGATAGATAGAAAGGTAAGATTTAGAGAGACAGAGAGCTAGAGATAGGGGGAGAAAATATAAGAGAAAGGAAAGAGAATGGTTATAGAGAGAAATAAATGAGAGAGAGAGAGAGAGAGAGAGAGAGAAAGAAAGAAAGATGAAGGGATAGAGAGAGGAAGAGAGATAGAAAATATGGATAACCCAGAAAATAAATGAGCTGTAGAATTTGAAAGGCCAATTAACCTATGATTATTCCAATGTGTTTTCGCTTCCTGCCTTCTTATTGCCAAACATGGCATGAGAATTACAAACATGGGACTAATTAACATCACAAAAACAAGTGATTAGCATGAATATGTCATTTATTATAGCACAGGGTACAAGTTACCAAAATAAAGCTGTATGATTTTGGAAAAGGTCATTATTGGTAATGACTATTGCAGCAGAATTGCCTCTTTTATTCTCCAAACCATTTAACATAATAATACCCTTAACTTTCTCTGCAATGGAAAGTAATGAAATTAATTTTGTAAATTTTTATTAGTATGACTATAGATTTTAGTGATAATTGATTTCAACTATTTGCGTGGTATACTTACACTGATTTAATTTACAATGGTACTTATTAAAAATACAATTATAATAATGCATATCCTCTTCAAAACTGATATTAGGGAATTTCAAAAACAACAATATTAGTCTTTTCAAGTAATCTCCAGAATTCATGCCACCCAACACCTTTTCACATATTTAAAAAAAAAACATAAAAGAACCAAGAAAAAAAAATCTGCTTTTTTTTCTGCTACAAATTTATACAGCATGCCATGAGTTAACAAACGGTTAAAAAGCAGTTATGCTGAATATAGGAAAGTAACAAGGAGAACCTACAGATTTAAGGCCCGTGAGAGGGATGTAAAGATCAGAATTATGCCTTGCCAAAGGACACTAGATCATTGTCTTGTTGCTAAACCAGGAACTTGCAGTGACAGGATTCCTGCTCCATCACTAGGGTATTGCTCCTCTTCTTAAATTGGCAACGTTTTGACACAATCAAAATCAGTATTTTTACCATATAAATTGGCAATCATAATAACTTCACACACATGTCTTAGTAAATTGACTGGAAGCATCGTGGTGAAGTGGTTCTGACTACCTTTTCAATCAGAGGGTCGCAGGTTCAAATCTCACACCTGGCGTTAATTTCCTTCGGCAAGAAATTCATCTACAATGTGCTGCTCTTGACCGCTTTGACTCGGTGCCGGTGGGCAATATTTCCTTAAATGCTGTGAGCACCTTTTGAGGTAGCCCAGCTAAGCGGGGTAATAAGCGCATAGAAACACCAAGGTGGATATAAAAATGTAACTTTTATTATTTCTGATAAACTACTTTTACTGTACAGTTCGTAACAGTGACAGGGAAAAAAGGGGTTGGCAATTAGCAGAAGAAAAGACGATCAAATTTGGATCCAGGAGACAAAGGGTTAATAGAAAGAGAGACAAAAAAAAAAGAAGTCTTTTTCTCACTTCCGTGACTTGTCCGCAGCTGGGAACTCACCAAGACTGTTTGTTGCAAACAGCGTTAATTAGGATTATGGCTTCCATAAAAGTTTCTAGGAAATAATGAAGCAAACATAAGCGATCTAATGACAAAAGAAGCTCCAGGTGAACGTCACACAGTCAAGGGAAAATAAAGGGAATATCCCTATATGAAACCATAAAACTTTGAAATCAGTTGCTCTGTAGGATTTGTTTCTTTTAAAGCCAAGCTTGAGTTCTTACAGCCAAAATAATTTGAGATAAATATGTAAGATATGTCCTCACATTGTTCCATTAGCATATACATATGCCTACACAAGATTATATTCACGTTTCGATAATGATTTCCGAAGAAATGTCGAAAAAATATCGAAACAGTCCGTCAAATTGAGACTTGGAGTAGACCGCTATATCGCCACAAGATACACATAAAGATCTGGTGCGAATCGCGTGCACATGATATACCCGTAGACTTTCCACGTGGCCGTGTTAATCACGCATGTGCTTGGACAGAAATTATGCTTATTTTGCTCTTTTCTCAGCAAATTCGCAATTTTCTGTAAATTCCTTTGGTGTGTAGTATTTATTTCCTATGCTTGAGATTCTGGTATGAACAAGAATGTTTTGATTCATTTTTATCATGACTACTACTCTAGATTATCTTCAAGATGTTGGAAAAGTGTACAACATTTGTTATAGCCTAAAAAAATAGTGCGCTAATTGGTGGATCAAGAAAAAAAAACGAAAAAAGAAACCGGTGCTGCACACTAGCTCAAGCTTTCTTAAACCTGACCTTGAACAAAAAAGCCTGATGTGTATTGCGCAACTGGTAACATAGCGTATACATGCACGGGTGCACGATTTCGGATTCATTTCGAGCTGGTGCAGCACCGCGCAAAATAGATTGCTACTTCGTTCTAAAACCGCAAACCAGCTCAAGTTTTTTCAAAACAGCCTAAGATGACTTGGGCTTGGATTTCCTCCAAATTAGCACACTTTTTGAGAAAAAAATCTGATCTGCTATGATTGGGCTAATTCATTGGATCACAAATAGCGTGTTATCTAAAATATCTCGAGCTAGTGCAGCACCGCCTTATTTAATCAAGGATGATAAAAGGGTGGATAGGGTTCAGGTAATAAGTGTATAGGGTTAAAGATAGGTTTAGCAACTTGTTCTCTCCTAGTGCCGTTATCTATATGATATAGCGACCATTCTATGCAAATCCTCTCTATTTCGAGTATTTTATGCCAATCAGGATCTTTGTTGCGTGTACTTTTTGCATTGAAATCCCACTCTCAACCAATCACATGTCTTGATGCAAGACCCACAATATGAGAGCTAGAGGGGCATTGAAGGCTAACATTACCTCCTTCTTGGACTCATCCATCTTCATTAATCGTCCTCTATTTAACTCGGTTCGGGTTTGATCGTCATAAAACGTGAGATGCGCTCACCGATGGCACTCCTATCTCAACCGCGTGACTAAAAGTCGTAAATAGATCCATTCTTCTTTAGTCATCCTCTCTCTCTCTCCCTCATCTTTTTCAACTATTCTTTAAATAAGAGGAGACATTCATCCAACTGAAGGCCATTGCTAAATTAAATTTCTGAGCTGGCTAAATACAAATGTATGTATTATTTGAGCTAGCGTCTGTGTGCTCCCCGACTTTACAAGCATCAAGGACGTCGGCTGGAAGGCCATGCAAGACTGAGGCAAACAGCAAGCATATTGAATTATACAAAAGAGGCTAATTCATAACCGGTGTAAATAAGGAAGAATATATATACATAACATAGGCATGAACGTTGGAAATAGCCTTGGGGTTCTGAGTGTCTTTCACCCCGAGGAAAAAATCCATTTTGTTTCGAGAGGGGAAAATTGTCCTTGCTTTTTTTTTGAAAGTTTGGAATCTTTGAATATATTGAATATAGAGATGGCCAGTTGATGAAAATAACCCTGAATCCAGCTTTTTTATTCAAAATATAGTTCGCTTGAGATATTTGAGTTATTTTCCAAGGTTCCCACTCTCTATCCCTCCATCGTCTTAGAATATTCCTCTTATTTTCTTCTTTGTTTGAGAGAAATTGTTTTCTTCTTTCCTTTCACTTGACTTTTGTACGTCAATCACTAAAAAGGTTTATGTAAATTTTGAAGCCATTGTCGGATGCATGGAAGATTACGGATTAATAGTACTTCTAAATATATTTTAATACTTTCATTTCTTTCTCTTTTATAGTACATTACACATTTCTGCATTGTTAATAACTATTATTCGTCATGTTATATACTCTATATAGGGTTTTCGTTTCTGATTCATAATAGTGGCCTCGCATTCTTTTCTTACTCTCCCTCTCTTTCACCGTTTCTCCATCCCTTTCCTCAGCTCTCCCCGCCCCCTCTCCTCCTCTCTGTCGAATATCTTTCTCCGAACTTCCTTCGCCTGCACTATCTCCCCAAATTACTGCGAGCAAACTAATCGCGCAGCAACATAAAACGCTTGAAATCATTGTCCATGAAGCTGTATCAGTGAATCTTTTGTGAACTAAAAAAGTACATGACATTGAACAAGCCGCGGTGGACCTTGGGCGACCTAAATTCTCCATAGTAAATAACCTTCCTTTCCTAAAGCCTTTTCAACGCTTATTGTCATCAGAAGAATTTGCATTTCGTGCAGGGTCATATCTGAATACATGTAGTTGTTATATTTCATCTCTCCAATTCTATCTCACTCTCTCTCTCTCTCTCTCTCTTTCTCCGCAGCATGTATTTAAACATCCGATCCTTCCTTTCCACGAGTTTTTCGTTAATGTTATTCTAGATGGGTTAACTACAAAGGGGCGGAAGGACAACTTTTAATTCGATATGCCCCATATTCATGAAAATTTATGGCAAATAAAAAGAGAAGAAAAGATAATATAACACAGGGTCAAACGAAAATTGCAATTTCTCTGAGATGTCGATGAGTATGAACAGCGGTCGAGATATCATTTCATGGTGAATGTCACGCTGTCTTTTTCCATATAAACACAATAGAGAAGAGGAAAATGTCAATGTCAAACATTTTTTTTAGAATCAATAGTCAAGAGCGTAGGGGCTCCGTCCTCTTTTCCTTCTCCCCATATCACATCTTTCTTGTTTTATTTCTTGATATATCTCAAGGCTCCATGGTCTATCAATTCAAAGGGTTGTTGTGATGTAACATATTATTGGCCTGTGCTATCAGCAAGGCGGAACAATGCAGGTTACAACATATTTTTGTAGGTTAAGGTATCACCATTTCTTTCCTTATTTCTTTGCATTTATGTAACAAAACAAGGTTTCGCCCTTCAAAAACCAACTCAGCTCTTTTTAAAGCTATCAAACTCTTTTTATTCCTGAAACCATGGAAAGATATATTTAGAACCATCAAAAGGACACATACATTAACTTCTAAAAGGCTAAAAGGCCTTAACTAATGCAAATTTGAAGATTTGCATCCTACTGTGTCTCGACACAGTATTTCCAGGGCATTGATCAGTTTTACTAACATGCAGCATAAGGCATGGTAATTGACAATTTTCTAACCCTAAAAGAAGTAGGGCTCAATATAAAGTTTATAATAATTACTGGAAAACTGGCAATTAAAATCACCAGAAAGTGGTTATGTATACCTCAATCTTGCTATAATTTTTCAAAGACACAGGTTTTCCACAAAGTAAGTTCTGATTGATATTTTATCCAGCAGATAAATTAATTAACATGTGTACGTATTAAATTAAACAGGGGAACCTAAAGTTTGAAGTCCTTTTCAAAGGATTATGTTATGGTGATCAATGCCTTACATGGTGCATCAAACTTGTTTTGAACCCATGATATCTTGGTTGCAAGACCCTTCTATCGCTTCCGTTAAGTGGACGCATCTGGAAGTTCATAATTTTTAAGGACTGTTATAAACAGAAATGATCAGCGTTATGTGGCTTCGTTAAGAACAAAGTCATTGAATTGAATTTATTTTTCCACGGAAAACTCACATTAGCCAAACAAGACTGCTTTTCAGCAAGTCCGTGATATAAAAACATACATATACATAATTATACAGATATCAAGGAGGCTGCTGAACCCTTCAAGCTCCAAAACCAAATTTAGCCTCTTTTCTCCTTTGATCTAGATTAAAGCCTTTCAAAAATGAAAAGGACAAAAAATGAATAATATTCAGATCATCTCCCTATGGTGATACATATTATCCCCAAGTTTAAAATTCATATCCATAGTGGTTCTAGAGATATATCGCGATAACAAGTAAATAAAACGTATGGACGGCTGGTCTGAAAACCCGAAAACACCTTCGATGGCGGAGGCATAAAAACACTGATGAAATGAATCTCCTTGTTTAACTGTTTTTGAACTATTAATCCTACGTACCTTTTTCCGTGAGATGGTCATACCTGCGAGTTTTTCTTCTCATTAACGAAAGTAATTAGCTCTATATGGCTTCGTTAGGAACATTGTCACTTCTAGAAGAAGTCAGGCGGGGCTAACCTCTGCTCCAGGAATCTCTAAGGAAGTCCATGCAGAGTACAATGCCTGGTCAAGGAGGTTGCTAATCCCTCTATGGTCCGATAAAAAGATTTAGCCTCTTTCCTATCCTGATCTAGATTCTTGGATAATTCTCTGAAGTTCAAGGGAAAGGATGTTGATAGTTTCCAATCCGCTTTGATATCTCTTGCTATATCTTCCTTTCAATATTCACCCATCCCAATTATAACATTCTCTTTTCTTTTGTTTTCAACTTTCCCTGTCTTGATTTAGCCTGAGAAGCAGGCTTATCCTTGGCAACCTAAATAATCCTTTTCAATGAATATTTTTCTTTTGGACATGTACACATATTCAGCATTTAGAACTATTGTTTGATATTTATAAATCATAGCCTATATGGGTTATATCTCTTGCTATATCTTCCATTCAGTATCCACCCATCCCAATTTTAACTTTCTCCTTGCTTTTGTCTTCCACGTTTCTGTCTTAATTCAGCCTGAGAAGCAGGCTTATCCTTGGCAACCCAAATAATCCTTTTCAATGAATACTCTAATATTTTTCTTTCTACATTTGGAACTACATGTATTGTTTGATAATCATAAATCATAGCCTATGGGTTATATATCTTGCATTAGCTTCCTTTCCAAATACATCCATCTCAATTATAACTTCCTTTTTGTTCTTCAACATTCTCCACCTTAATTTTAACCAAGAAACATTCTTATTTTGGGCAAAGACATTACTATAATTACCATAAAAAATTCTTTCAGACATGCCCAAATATTCTGCATTTCAAACTGATTTCAAAATATACTCCAAACCATAGCCCATATGGTTAATGAAAACTGTAATTGTCTTTTCTACGACTCGTATCAATAATAATTAAAAAAAACTGACAAACACTGTGATGATCGGTTAAAGAAGATAACTATTTCTTACTAGGGGAGCAATATTTATATCCTTTAAAAATATGATTGCCCATTTAGGGGGAAGGGTAATACGTAGAATCATAAAAAACACCAAAACAACAGCCTTTTTATTCTTTAAACAATTTAACTCTTGATGAGATTGCATTTTCTAACATGCTTCTGGGAATGGGAGTCAGTCTGTAGACTCAAAATTTTCATGCTACGTGAGCGACCTTCAACGACTCTTGATCAAACATCATTCCCAAATTTTCCAATATTTGTGCATCAATATTTCTTTCCAGTGTGCAGTATTCATCCGTCATGTTTTTGAAGAAAGGCGACTATGATTTCATGAAATGCCTGCATCGACCCATGTCCTTGATTTGCTCTATTTACTTTTGCTTTCCTTTTATGTGTGTTCTCAAAATATCTACAGGAAATCTGGTGATCTTTTTAATTTCCCTTATTGAAGCCATTTTGATTATTCTTTAAAGAAGTATGTAAAGCAAAAAATCTGTTCTTATCTGTACAGTTGCAATATCCATATCTTTAACGAGATGCTTAAGTCTACAAATCTCTGTCCTCTATAAGTCTTCCCTCAATTCTGTTTGACCCTTTCTCTCTGTATTTCTTATTTGATTATTTTCATCATTCCAGTTCTTTCTTGTACTTTCATTGGACTCAATGTATATATAATTATAATAATTATATAAATTACATTGACTCTTCAAATTGAGCACTTCCAGAATTTGTAGTTTCATTAGCATGCTTCAATTTTGTTTTAACTTAAATGAATAGATAGATAGTCCACCTGTGCGCTTAGAAACACCAGTATAAAGCATCCTATAAATGTAATTATTATTACTTTTATTTATAAGTATAATCCTTCTTTCTTTGATCTTATTCTAAACTTTCTAGACCCCGAAAATTG
Source organism: Paracentrotus lividus (assembly GCA_940671915.1). Classification (NCBI taxonomy): domain Eukaryota; kingdom Metazoa; phylum Echinodermata; class Echinoidea; order Camarodonta; family Echinidae; genus Paracentrotus; species Paracentrotus lividus. Next base: position 21,864,197 of record CALNVZ010000218.1, read on the forward strand.
GGTTACCTAGTCACAAGTTGTTTTGTTGAATAAAAAGTAGATCTGTAATAACATTTCAATTCATACACAGTGGGTGACCTTCATGGGTTATTACACAAGCACACTCTTTTGAACTTACTGCAAGACTACTTCAGTCGGTGATTAAAGAAATTTAACGACTTCGATTTTAAAATAGTGTCGCGCCTTGCTCGAGTGAAGTGGGTCGAATAAGCAGGCAATAAACAATATATTATTCTCTCATTTTCACGCTACACTGTTCAGAAAGCACTTCAATCATATCATAAATAGGGTAGCTAAATGGACCAATTTCACTGTCACTCTTAAAAATTCAATTCCAGTACTTTGTGTTCATGAAAATGAAGTTAAGTCTATTTATGAGAATTTCCTTGCAACGATGAGAGTTTCTTTTTCAGCTTTGATCATTGATTCTTGGGAAAATTTGTACTTCTAAAACGTGAGTGATGAATTTTTAATAGCCTGTCAAGACGTCCTTCGAAATATTATGTTGAAATGATATCTTGATCTTTCTCAATGTTTTCCTTTTTCTCTCGTTCCATCTCTGCTTTTTCTGGTTCATGATTGTGTCTTTATAAAAAGAATTTCTGTTTGGAAATTATTTTTAAATAATCCACAGCTGACCTTGGTAGACGACACCGTTTTAAAACGTAGGTAAGAGATTAGATTATGAAATAAAAGAAGGTGGTGCCTTATATCCTTCATTTACCATTAATTCATTAAAACAAGTTTATCTTAAAAATGGACTACCTTTGAAATTTTTGTTTGGCTAATTGCAGTTTAACCAGAAACACTTTTTCCAACATATATATAAAAACCTTTTATGTTTTTGTAAATTAAATAATTGTTTGATCATATTATTCTCTTGGAATGTTACATCTTTGTGTGGTGACTAAGCTCATGTTTGTAAACTGAATATAATTCAGTCTTTACACTTCAATTTTAATTTTTTTTGCAAACAATCTGAACGATGTCGCGAAATAGCCTGCTTCATTGTGAATCAGGGAGAAAATTCTGGAGTCAGATTAAGCATGAATTTGCTAATTCACTCACTTGAGCTCGAGTTTTTACGACCTACACCTAGCTTCAGACTGACAAGGTGAAATAAATTGAGCTTAAACTTTGGGTTGGTGAAACTACGCATAATTTAGTTGGCTTTGTTCGTAATACGACCAAAATGACGTTGTCTTACTTTTTGTGCAATTTAGTCACTTTTTGAGAGAAATAGCCTGATATTCTCTAATCTAGCTGATTCATCACATCAGAAATAACGTGCTATCTTAAAATGTCTATCTGATGAAGAACCAACTCCACAGAAAGGTAAAAAAAAAAAATCATTAATGTTTTAATTCTCTCTCTCACTCACGATTGCTCTATCTCTTTATAAAAGACCTGCCCTTGCTTTCGAGTGATTTCTGGATTGCATATAGCCGACCTTGGGCTACGATATCGTTTCGCGATGTATCGATCGTGTCTATGAAACGAGAGAGGAACAGAAATCGGACGATGGAGACAGACAGGGAATAAAAACATGTCTACTTTTGTTCCCTGGCTTGATAAGAGACGAAACCGTGGCGACCTTGAGGTATTGTTTGACAATGATCGTGGCCTACTTCATGCCGTCGGATTTAAGTTCAAGGATGGAAGGGCGGGGCTAAGGGGCGCGGGGGGGGGGGGGTGTCATTAATTTTCCATTATCAATACTTAATTATTTGACAATGAGAACTTAGACCTTTTTGTTCATTAGAGTCACTAATAATTACTGTGCAAAATTTAAGAAACGAAAGTATCCTTTATGAAAATTCAAGTAAAAAACTGGAATAATAACTCACTGTTGCGGCATTTATTCCATTTTTTTCTTAAATTTTCATATTGATCTTTGAGGGTATGAATGAGAAGACTCTACATTAGTTTAACAGCATTCTTTTACTTTTAAAGTAATCAGAAATATCCGACACATCACACAAAGTTTACACATATTTACACATGAATTATAGATCTCAACTTAATTTGGACTTTTTTCTTGTAGGCATCTCTCTTAAAATAGAATTCATGATTTATTATCTGTATTATTATTAATAAACTAAAACGAAGTAATTCAGTGTCTGTACTGTTTCATGAGAATAAATGGTACTTTTTTTGTTTATAGCGCTACTAAATGTAATTTGCTTAAATTATGGAACAAGGGCACAAGAGGTTTTGTATAACATGCCCTTAACTTCTCATATGTAAAATCTTCAACTTTCTGCCAGCCACACGATATGCTCTACTTACAGTGAAATGTTCATGTTTTCTCTCAAACCGCTTCCAAGCAACAACTCAAACATGGGTAAACTATGAACTAGACATGCATTATGTCATGCACAATTAATAATATCGCATTCATTTCAGTATTTCTTAACTGCACGATCACATTAAAAAAAAATTGTTTCTACTGATGACAGTTCATCATTAATAGATTCGACTTTGCACTGATGTATTTTAAAACATCCGGAAAATAAGTATAATAACCTTTGTATATCAATAATTGTCTCACGTTTTCCCTTTTAAGCATGGCCCCGATATTCTTTTATTGTATAACAATTGTTTTGATACAGAGGAAGCCACACATTGAAAAGTTTTTCTTTATATTTTTTTTATAGTTCCGTAAATAATAGAAGTTTTAAGGTTTTCAAAGAGCATTACTTGAATTAGTAGAGTTCATGAGCATGAAAGAGTGCATTGTGTAAAGCATAGTCAACACTTGATTTCAACAAATAATAACTGGCCTTCAACTCTAGTTCTATGAATTCATCAAAACTGCTCTGTTAATTTTTATCTCTTGCTTTGTCTTCTCTTTCTTCCTGTCTCTTGCTGAATTCTATCTCCGGTCTCTCTTCATCTACCTTTCTGGTGTCTCTGGCTATGGTTTTCTGATGGTCTTCTCCACTCTACTCTAACTCTCACACACTTTCTGCTTCCCCCTCTCTCCCTTTCTCTCCCTACTATCTTTATTCTCTACCACCCCCTCTCTCCTTCACCCTTCCTCTCTATATCTGCTTTCCTTCTTTCTACCTCGTCTATCTCCACAGGGAATGGAGAATGTGCACACATTGTGTGTTGGGTAAGCCTGAATCCAGTATCATGTAAAAATCCTAGATTCATAAATGTACAACAGAGTTTAGAATATTATCATTATTATCTCTCTCTCAGTCGCCCTCCCGCTTTATTTTATTCTCTTGATATATCATTCTCTGTTTCATTTCTATATCTATTATTCTGTCTTTCTCTCTCTTCCATTTTCTCTCTTGACACATCTTTCTCCGGGTTACATTATTCTTCCTCTCTCTTTCATTCTCTATCTTGATACATTACATCACCACCCCCCAACCTCTCTCTCTCTCTCTCTTCTATTCTTTTTCTGTCTCAGTCTTTTATTCATTTCATTCATTTCATTTCATTTATTTATTACGTCCAAAGCTGAGTACAATGGAAATTTTGTTCGTTCGCATAATATATTCTCTATCTCTCTCACTCTCTTCTATCATATCTCTTTCTCTCTCTCTCCCTCTCCTTGTTCTTCTATTCTCTGTCTTGTTTCTCTCTCTCTTCTCTCTCTCTCTCCGTCTTCCACCTTGTTCTTCTATTCTCACCCTCTCTCTTTTTCTACTCTCTCTCTCTCTCTCTCCCACTCTCTCTCTCTCTCTCTTTCTCTCTCTCTGTCTTTCACCTTGTGATCTGGGGCAGATAATTTGCTGGCCTTCTTTCTCAGCTGGCATATGAAATTGTTGTTCTAAAAACCTAGAATATAACCCTGAAAATGTCAACAAAGTTCACAAGGACAGGTTCAAATCAAGAGGAAAATCATACACAAAATGAACTTTTTTTGGCTCACTTTTATGACAGAGTTGAGGAAACGATGCTTGAGCACCCCTCCCCCACCCCAACCTGTACATGACGTACATATTTAAAAGTACACATGTTATAATATATGATACCTTTATGAGTTGGCAAAAAACTATTGACGCTGCACTTAAAGCTTGCAAAAATAATTCTGCATCACATTGTATTTCAACTTTTAAATTTGCATTAGAGATTGACGTACTTATTCCAGAATAAAATTAAATAAGGAAAAAAGGGTAACAAAATATTGAAAAAGTTTTGTTTAGAAGTTTGCTTGATGAGTTCCAAGGATGGATAAACATTGTAATAAACGTTTAATCTGACACCGAAATCACATTCTTCATAATTGGATGGAATTAAACGGATTACTAGAAAATTAAAGAATATCCTTGACTTTGCGAGTTGATTCATTTAGATCATGAAACATTATGCTATGTTAATAAAGCTATCTCTTTTTGGATCTCCCTAAATAATTAATTCAATAACTTATTATTTCCCTACACAAGGATCAAGTATCATTTGCATATATGCTTCAATGCTGAATATATTTGTGATTTGACGAAAGAATTCTCACTTACGTAATTTTGATAGATTTTTTTTTCTCCAGTTGTGAGCCAGTATCCTCCTTTATTACATAGTTAATAAAAGCCCTTTAAACTCTTCATAACAACTGTGATGCCTGGATTGAATTATTCAATTCAATTTATTTATTTTCCTCTTTCAATCTTTTCATATTTATAACTTACATACTCACAACATAATAACATATACATCAGTTTGCATATCCAATAAAAATATAAAATTGAAAAACAAGATGGGGCCGACTTGTAGGATAAACATCCCAATTTTAAAACTAAGAACTTACAAAAGAGTGTTATATCCATTTTTTAAAGTCCTACAACCAAACGCAGCATATAAATGCATAAGCAATGTACAAAATCCACGAAAATACAATCCCATTTTGCAGCTAGTGTAAAATCCGTATGACTTACCTGAAGTTAGAACAGAGTGCAGCAGTAATGGGATGGTCAAGGGACAATCAGGATGAACATGAAAGAAAGAGAAAACAATAAAATAAAAAAGTTATGATTTATATTAGATGCTGGTATAAGCTATTTTTATATCAAAATATTATTTTTTTGTGTGTTGGTGATATTCACAAATAGTTTGCAGGCACAGATCCAGCATCTGGGGGGCATTTCATCAAAGAACTTGTCAGATGTTATATCTGACAAACTGTTATAAGCTACTGAAATGCTTGCATCTGATTGGCTGAGAGCTAATTTGTCAGATAAAATGTACGACAAGTCCATTGATGAAATGACCCCCAGGATTCTGTCAGCCCAATTTATGCTTGGGCAAGGGCCGATACAATCCTTTGTATGAGGTGATGCAGGATCCGAAACTGGTTTGGTTCGTTAAACATCACAGCTAAAAGGATGAATTGTACATTATTATTACCAGTGAAACACAGACATATGACCATAAAAGGAGTCTTATATTGACCACATCAATCATTACAAACAAACAGGGACTATGTCAATTAAATTATTAAATGATTAATAAGGAGAAAATTTTGGGCGCGGCCCCTTTTGACCCTCTTCTTCCCCTCTTCATATCACATGATACATTATCATGAACATTATAGTACCGGTAGTCATATTTTATCACATTAATTATTAAAAAGAGATCATGCAAGCTTTGGTCAACTATTATTTTGATTATCAAATAATAATATAGAACTTTTGTTATTAAATAAATAAATGATAAATAAAGAGATGATGGGGGCGTGGCCCCTTTTGACCCCCCCCCCTCCCGCACACTCCCCATTTGACTCAACCTTCACCAACCCTAATGAGCTTTGACAGACATGAACCCTCCGTCATAATCAAGCTCATTTTGTCTGTTTTCAAGACGAGGCTCGTTAATAATCGTCCCTACCGCGGCCTTGACCTTCCACAAGCCGGGGAATGTGTATTGTCAATAATCATTTAATTTGTAACTGCCTGCAGAGTCCATACCCCCTATTAACCTGCCCTTTCCAAGGCCAGAATGCTGCGATGGCAACGTACAAAGTTACAAGCATAACCGACTAAAGTGCTATTAATTAGACAGTAAAAAAATGCGCCAAATTAAAAGGAATGTGTTTAAAGAGGAATTAAGTGTGTAATTAGCGAGTATTACATGCTTTACCGTAAGAAAACTCATTTTAGGTTTATTCACAAACCTGATGCCAAAAGCATATGGCCCAAGCCCTTGTACTATCCTCGGCTTATAGCCTTTACTGAAGAATTAAGTACAAAAGTGCCATCGGAAAACAGAATACTTCAGGAAGCAGAAACAGTGATGTGAAGTCGTACTCATGATGATGCAGACCTCATATATATTTCTACTAAATTCTTTGCTCAACCTCTCCCCTTCCTAGTTCACACCCCCCCCCAGCAATTCGCACACCACAACCCTGCCTGATAATATGTTGGCACTGATCATGGTTTTTGGCCTTCCTACGACACTTCATACATGAAGACATGATCCGATTGCCATTTTTTATCCTGTCAATTGGAAACGCGATACGACACGAACAAAGCTGCAAGTGCATTTAGAGGAGTGATCATCCGACCTTGTCATCGTTAACTCAACACTAATCCCCCATCCTGCCGGGATCAGCCCAATTGGCGGAATCGGAACAAAGAGGGAGATAAGCATTCCCGACGATAGCTTGATTCCCGATCAATTCCCCCGAACATTCAGTCTTGGAGAGTCGTGAAACGGGATATTTCCTGACATTCGTGCTTTGCGGCTTCTAAAGCTGTCGTTTGTCTTGCTTCCAGAAAGGAACACAAATAGCGCTGTCTTTTGTTTAATTGATGCTTATTTGGGGGGAGGATTAGTGTGTGGCAGAAATCCGATCCGGACTAGAATCATTTGATATGATGCGACACGAGAAGCAAACCTCAAATGCGTCTGATTTATGCTAATCCTTTCTTGATTCTAGAAACTAAAAATGTTAAATCACTATTTAACATAAGAGCCATGGAGATGACAATGCTTTCTAATGCGGCGGTCACAACTCGCCGAACCTTCGACGTGCAACTCCCTACGATTTGGATTTCGTAGAAAATTCATGCAGCATATGTACCATGCAGGCACGTTGTCTGTAGGACGTGCAGGAAGTTTTTCCAATACCTTTACTACAGAAACGCAGGAATCGCAGAAATTGACCCAAGACATGTGCATGCATTGTGCATGCAACGCAGACTACGTTGATTGCACTATGATTGCATTTGAATGAGGAATGTATGAGGTAATTCCTATATTTCTACTGCAATTTGAACGGAGTATTGTCCGAGAGGTCACTCAGCACCATTCCAAAATCCTGAAGTTGGCAATTTAAAAAAAAATCCTTAAAAAGGCCAGCAAATGAGGGTGAAAAGCTAAGAAAAGGCTGAAAATAGATAAAAACACAAAATACCTTGAATTTAGGAAATTTCCTGAAAAGTGACATCTCTGTTTTTAAAATGGACTCTTTTATACATACAAATTTTATAATGCATTACAATCCAACAATAAGTAAAACAATGCATTTGATAGTAATAAAGAGAAAGAAATAGTCGAAAACAGAGGAAAATTTCACCGGATCGGAAATAGATTTTTTTAAAGGAAAAGCAGAAATAAACACACAGTTAAGCTTCTTGTTATATAAACAAATCAAGTTATAAGCAGCAACAACAATTAAAAGAGAGCAAATGAAATTACTAGGATACTTTGACCAAAAAACACCTCCAAAGAGGTGTCTGGGGCAAACAAATAAAAGTGCATCTACGTTCATTCAGCTTTCCAGAGTGCAATTGACCTTCTCCTAAATGGCTACCAGATTTCAGCTTCATTTAACGATTCATTTGGAAACAGATTTCATCAGACAATGGCTAACATTTGAGCAAATTTTGCGACAAGGTCCATTAACCTATAGTCCTTCCACGCCAAGTGCACAATGCACAGGTTGAACTGAGAAAGTATTAAAGAAAAAAATAAAAAGAAGAGAAAAGTACACTTCTAAAATGACTAACAAGTCACCCCTCACTATAATATCTCTGTCCGGAAGAGCTGGTTTATTATTTCAATCTTTCGGGGTGTTATTGAGTTGTCCTCAGATTGTGAGGCTAGAAAGAAACTTTCCTAATTGTCAATTGTCAGGCAAGGGCGAGGCCTTGCCACTGGCCTTGGCCCCCCTCTTCTCTGTTTTTCTGCCGAGAGGTCACGACCTCAACGAGGTCAGGAGAGAGGGTTCGAAAACTATGAGGTCAGTGCTCTGAAAATATCCCTTTTCCTGATTTTCATCTATAATTTAGGCGGAGGTCGCTGGTGCTATTGTCTTCACTGTTATGCTAAACATAAGTGATAAAGTCTGATGCTGCTAGACTAAAAACTGTAGATGGGAATATGCAGCTGCTGATTGTAGTCTAGCAGCATCAGACCTTATTGCTTACGTTTTAGCATAAAAGCAAAAGCAATAGCACCAGATTATAGCTTAGATTATAATATAAATAAGAGTAAGAATGTTGTTTTATCTCTTGTTGGCGAAAAAGCTGTTAATGCTTATAAACCTAGACAGCATTCAATTAAACCTGGTGTATAGTTTTGGTAACGAAAAAGGAATTGGCACAAAACCGATCAAATGTACTTACATGTTGTCCACATTGCACTAAAAGATATGTGTGAGAGATCTTGTGACATTCCTTTCAATATTTCCGATGAATTTCATTTATAAATTTTAAATGAAGCGTAATCTAACTGCCGTTTAGACCTCTGCTGACAGGTTCGCACGCCGGAGGTTACGGCGTGAATTAGTGCGAACGATCTGTGTGTAACACCCACACAAGAGAGTTCCCATTGGTTTTCCACGTGAGCGCTAACCTGAGACGGGTCCCCGACTTACCTTTTTTATGCTTATATTATGAAATAAAGACACTAAAACGAGATTTCAAGCACTATAATTTGCTTCATTATAGTTATTGGATTCACTCTATCATAATTTATCTGAATGTGAATCAAAATAAATTTGTCTTTCTCCCGAAACTATACACTAGCTTTAACACCTATATCTAGCTCTTAGCAAAGAGCTTTTCACTTTCTTATCAAGAAATAGATGGCATTGCAGACTGATAATAACAGCAACAGCAAGGTAGATAGCCTATATACTAAATATTAAAACTTTTTGAGACCAAAACTATATGTTGCATATTATACAGGTGTAGAACTGAATGACTGCAAAGCACGGCTAGCTGAGTTCTGAAAGATGAAAGTGAACGTGTTTCCAAGTAGATTGATGAGTGTTTCATGTTCCTTGATTCTTGCTAATAAAAAAAACAGCCTTGTGAAAACTAATGGAAAATACTGTGGAAGGACGAGCTTGTATTGTTCCTCTTACCCAAATAACCTTCTTCAATGTGCCCTCATTATTGTCTTCAGAATGTTCAAGAACAGAGAACAAGAAACTATATTAGATTGTGATTGACATGAGAAGAGAGACGCTTCACTTGAGACATTATGAGTGCTTAAGTAACCTTCACTATAGACAATCAAAGACAATGAAAAATAGATAATTGTTTTTGGATATTCTATGCTCAAGTTTTCAAGTAGCTTTTGTCTTCAATCAGGGTACCCAGCATTTCAAGAAAACAAAATTCCCTGATTTTTACCTGATGTTTCCCTGATGAAGTCTCAAACATGTTTACGTGGCATAAAATTGCAGTGTCGAGCACGATTGCCGTGTTAAACCCGCGACCTGAGTCACAGTGTAAACGAGGTATAAAAGTCATCACAAATGTTGTTATATACCATTATAAAAATGTTTTACATCAAATATAGAGGTCATGGTAAATTAGCTATTCATTCTGAAGTTAAGGGTTGAGCTGTATCCACACGTTTTTTCATTTTTATTTTCTCTTTAACTGCGAATTTGCAATTATAAAAACATATCCAATCACAAATAATGTATTATAGCTAATTGCCGAAACCCCGCTGACATTTGATATATAAAGTTTTTTATAAGAATGCACATTGATAATTTATATTTGTTTATTTTATATTTTTAACAGATATTTTGAGTGATATGTGTTTTATCATATAATCTTTCATTCTTACACAAAGTAAATTCAAGTTTGAAAGATTATATTTTTTAGATTGACCAAAACTATGAAAGCAAAGCTTAGGAAGTATATATGTGCTTGAATCGAGGGGGTTAAGGGCTAAGGAAGCCCCAAAACAACACACTCCTCCCAGGGTCCCAAGGCTAGCCTAATTAAAAGGTCAAGATGATTCGATTTGGGCCTGCTAAAAACCCCGAGACAGGCGGCCAGGCTTTCTCTTCTTTAGCATTCGCTTTGTGTTGACTAACAGATCTAATGTCCAAGGCCGCATAATAAAAACTCCCTCGCTTGCTCCGAATCATCCCATTCCTTGTTTCATTTCTTTCTCTTACTTCCAGATCTTCAAACAATAAAGATAAACAAATGATGCAAGGCTTTTAATTTATTTCCATTTCTCAAATCACTTATAATTCATGTTGTTTCTCATTTTAAGAATCTAATTTTAACTTTAATTAAGGTTTCTCTGCCTGATTCCAAAGAAAAGGATCGAGAGGTACCATTCTCGACCCTCCCCCATCCCTCCTCTTCCATTTCCATACACTGCCAGAAGAGTTTGTTCAGGGTTCTAGGACAACTACCCCCTGGACAATTACCCCTCCCAACCAAAACCTACCACTTGATCCTACACCTAGCCCTAACCCTATTACTGGAGGTAGGTTTCTTGGGGGTAATTGCCCAGGGTGTAGTTGTCCTGATACGTTTGTTCAGAGCTGTTACTTAAATTTGTTGTTCAAATTGTCCTCCATTCTAAGAACATAATCATAATTTGAGCTGATTAGAGCTGATGTTAGAAATGGAAAGGGTCGCATCCTCGCCCACACCCCCAACATCTCCCCCTCCTCTTTAGGAAGTCCTGACCAAAAGAGATTGTTCACAACTGTTAGCTAAATTTGTTGTTATCCTATTGTCCTCATTTAAAGAACATCATCACACCTTGAGCTAATAAACCTCTTCTGATTTCAGAAAAAAAAAAGAGAAGGGGCCCCATCATTGCCCCTGTCATACCCCAACCCTTCCCCCTCCATCTCCTCTTTTGGAAGTCATGATCAAAAGAGTTTGTTTAGAACTGTTAGCTACGGTAGCGTGCAAGCATTACGAGGGCCAACATAATGATGGAATAGAGATCGCAGCCTTGAATTAGCAGCGAGCAAACGCTCAAGGACTCGTCGGAAAAAGTTCATCACTCGGGGTTATGAGCCTTCAGGACCGGCCCGCCCTCGTGCATCAAACGAGAGCCAATGTAATGGTCTTTCCACCTAATGCTTTGAAAGATCAAGTCATCACAGATCCAGCTAGTGAGAGTAATTTGCGACCAATGTCAACTATGAGTCAAGTGTATAACTAGCTTTCATGATTATCATAATAATCAACACTCAAACTGTGTCATTATCATGCTCTGTCATATAAGGACTCAACGTCTCAAACTTCCATGCACTTTTTTGACACCTGTGGTGTGTAACACAAAGACGTACGACTGATAAAAAGTTACGATTGATTTTTTCTCGGTAGCCTCATTTGGAAACCAGGTATAGTCATGGATCAGGATTTTGATATGATTAAGAATAGGGTTAGGGCTAGGGTTAGGATTAAGATCATCAACTTAGGAGCATTCTGTCCATGATGAGACTAACAAGAAAAATCAATCTTAACTTTTAATCAATCGTAAGTCTTTGTGTTACACCCCACAGGTCTTCTTATTTAATAATGGATAACACAAAAATGCATGCAACAGCAAAGTGCTTCTCATAGGAGTCAAAATTTTGGCTCATATAGTATGCAATTTAAAAAAAAGTGGAAATTAATACACCGAAACTAAACTAAACTCATGACTGATCCTTAACATCTTTTCCCGGTACTTTGTTTCATAGTTATCCATTTTTAATTGTACTTTCCAAATTAACAACCTTTACCATAGTATAAATACTGACTAGCATGTAATATGTAACATATACATGTAGATAACAGCATAGGAAGAATAGATTGTTGCTGGACGACAAACTTGATCATCAAAATGCAAACATACGTGCACGCTGCTAATCCTTTCCATTACGACTATCCAAGGAAAAACGATACCTGCAAAAAAGGCCTTTATACACAGGTCACCAGTATAAAAAGGGCTCCCCATATGGAACAAATTGTTGACCCTGGTACAAGGATGCTTGAAAAGCTACACTCACTAGGCATTGGTGCACTAGCGTGAGCTAAAAAATAGCGCGATAGCTGTTGGAATCGGGAAAAAAACAAACAAAAAGAAAGCGGTCCTGCACTAGCTCAAGCTATTTCAAATTGAACATTAACAAGCTGACATGACCTTGAACAAATAAGCCTGATGTGTAACTACAGCTGGTAACTACAGCTAGCGATATACATGCACAGGTGCACGATTTCAATATTAGCTCGAGCTAGTGCAGCACCGCGCAAAATAGGGCGCTATTTCGTGCGAAAACTGCAAACTAGCTCGAGTTTTTTTTTCCAAAAAAGCCTAAGATGACACGGGCTTGGATTTCCTCCAAATAAGCGCATTTTTTTACCACAAAGTCAGATCTGCTCTGATCAAGCTAATTCATCGGATCCCAAATAGAGCGCTGTTTGAAATAGCTCGAGCTAGTGCAGCACCGCCTATGCATGATTGTTGCTCGAGTTTAAAATCGAAGTAATAATTCCATACATGTAGCTCTTTGAAGGTCGATTTGGGTGTTATATCATACACACAATTTTCCCATGAAGTTGGAATTGACAGGGTAGAAGGATGGTAAACATAAGACCTGTATTTTCACTTTAAAACAATGGGCAACCAGATTTTGAATCGGGGGCCCCATGTGTATCAAAACCCTTATTTATACAATACATTGAGATGTACATTGAGTGAAGCATAACATTCAGTAGTTTAAAAGTCATCAGTAACATAACCATTATTCATTTTCTATAGCCTTTTTTTCTTTAGCAGATATATGTTTCAGCAATTTATCATATTTCTGCAATTTTGTGAATGCTGTATCTTGGATAAATGAAATAAAAATTCTTCACACATTAATATAAATACTGTAATCGTGGAAATATTCGCGGTTCATTAATTTTCGCGGATTTCGCGCGATGATCGTACGGCGCGAATTTAAAAACACGAGAATATATGAGCATGTTTTCTTATGCATGCTTTGAATGGGATCAATTGCGGTTGTACGTAAATGCAGCGCGAATTTAAGAACCTGCAAATATGTTTTGAGGCCTCTAAGCGCGAAAAATTAATCGCGCGAAAATAACAGCGAATACAGTATATGATATGATTGATAAACATAAAATGTGACAATGAAATTAGAACAAAACAAACTGTAGAAATAATGAAGCTGGAGAAATAACAATTAAGGGGGGGGCAGCATGACACCTTCATAACAAGTCTGTACTTTAGAATGTGTCAGGTGTAGAAAATAATTATGAGATGACACTCTCTAATTCTGAAAGTATTCAAAAGTCATGTTTTAAAACATTTTGGATAAATAGAATTAAGAGAGACATATCTTGAATTCCGTCTGATGAGATATCCTTTAACACTTCCTGATTTGGACGGGGGAAAATCTTTTTGGAAAAGACGCAAGTTAGAAGCACTATGACAGGGTCATCTATTAGCATTCTAAGCCAATTGCCGGCATTTACACTGCCAAGTTTAGAGAACGATTATCCAACAAGATATCCCCACACAGGAAAATAACTTGATGGGACTATTTGATTTCCAAGGATCCCGAACCTCGTTTGAAATTTTGCACTTGTTGTAAAATTCTGAGTATCCGTAAAGCTTGGCAGGTTTTGAGTGTTTTTATATTGCAAAAATATCTAGAATCCGGGAATACATCACATAATTAAAAACCTAGTTTTACTATAAACAGGAAAACAACTCCTTTTTTAACCAAGAAACTATGTAAAAGAAACAATAAAATCATATGCACAAAGTAGTTTGCAGGCACAAACCCATGTTGTTCGCTTACTAGGGTCTGCAGTTAAGAACTAGATTCACGCGTGTACTGTAGCTTCTTATTTGACACAGACAGTGAGTATGGAGACTAGTCTCCACTCTAGACTGAAATTTGTTTAAGTGTCAAATTGAGTCTGTGCTTGCAGACTATGCACAAAGATCAATCAATGTCTCTATTAATTCATCCTCTGCATAAAACTGAAATTGTTTTATTGTCTCCCCCAACAAATCATCACTTGTAAACAACACAGTGATTTTTGAAACTACAATCGTGAATATGTTTCTATGTGTTGATAATCCTGCTAAATCATCAACTTCAATACTTGAAATATTAAACAATGTCAATCCAATAAAAGAGTAAAACAAATTAAATAGTTTGAAAGCTTCTGGGAGGCATTGTTAAGTTGTAATGCTTTGCCCAACAGAGGGCCTGTACAGCTGGCAGTGATACAACTTTCAAAAATGCTAACAATATTTTTAGGTGGAGGGTATTCTTTAATCTCAGTGTGTTTCAGCAAATTTTAAAAATGCAAAACTATTTACTATACCTACTTTGTTCTCTTTAATACGCCCTATAGATAAGGAAAACCTATCTTCTGAATCGTTGTGAACTTGCATATATTTGTGAAAGTTACAGTTACAATGTCCAAAAATAATATTAATTAATATATTTAAGGGGTTGGGAGTATCACTATGTGTTGGACATATTATTCATTTGTTGATCATGGGATAAAATGTGAGGTAAAAATGACAACTGATCTACAGTCATGCTTCTGAAAAGTGATTTATACCCTAGACCCCACCCCCCCAAAAAAAAAAGTACCCAAAACTATGATTTTACTAAAAAATTAGTTCTGATCATAAGAATTTATGCAGCATATGCCCCTTCCACCATACATTCCCCGTGAGTTTTATTACACGGTTTTTGATCCAGTGTGAAAGGGTTGTATTAAATGTTGCAACATAAATGCAACATTATGTGAACAGGGCCTCAATCTTTTTCCAGAGCATAGCATGCAATACATGCGCACGTGGCCTATCATCTTCAGTAAAACTGAATTTTCGATAATTTTTCCTGCCATTCTCTCATTCTCCTCAATATTGACAGACATTTCTGGGTCGTTTCAAGGACGAGATCGCAAAGAAAGGCCTAGCTGCCATGCGGAAAAATAGAAAATATGGAGAATGGAAAAGAAATGTAAATAGAATAGAAAACTGAATGTTGACTGCCGGGATTGGCAAGCCCTGAGCACCTGACGTCCACCTAGCAGATAGTGCGATAAACGCAAACCTGATGGGGACATGCGATTAAAGGGGTTACATATTAGACGGCCTTGACCTAAATAGAAAAGTGCTCCTGTGTCATCTTTTGGTTGACATCATTTGGATAGAAAACATGATGATGGGAGCGAAGAAAGGGAGAGAGAGCGAGAGAGAGAGAGAGGGAGGAAAATGAATTATGGATTGGCTATTCAGAAACAGAATGACACAATGTCCCTTTGAATTGAAATTCTCTATGATATTTTGCGTTCTTTATTAGTTGTGGAACTCTTGATTGTCACGCAAACAACAAAATCATAGAGTCCCAATTATTTAATAGAAAATCGAGGACGAAGTTGAATCCCTGAACTCGTCAATTCTGTTGAACTCAATGTCAAATCTATGATTGGAAATGACATCCAACAGTATTTGAAAGCATTTGAGCCATATAAAAGAAAAATGCCCAACCTTCAAAAAACCAGGGGAAAAGTCAGTGACACTGAGATGACAAAGGAAAGCCGCCGAACCTGATTAAAATTAATTGCACTGACATAAAACTATCAAAAAGACCTTTACGACTGTCCTATCCTTTTGGACCATGGCATTGAACTTGAGGAACGGCAGAAGTGGGGCAGTGGGCCTCAACCCACACCTGAACAGCCTTGACCCTTACCCTGAATTTCAGCACTGGCCCAGGCACAGTTTCGGAGCCTTTCAGATCCCTTCCCACCTTTGTTTACAAAGCTCAAGCAAGTTGTAAACATTCCAAAACCGGGAAGGAAGAACAAAAAAGAAAATATGGGAAATATGATTTCTGCTTGACCATTCAAGGTCAAGGGGTGTCAAAGTGAAAACCTGACCTAGATAGAAAGAGAGAGAGAGAGAGAGAGAGAGAGAGAGAGAGAACAGAGAGAACAGACAGACAGATAGACAGACAGAGAGAGAGAGGAGGGAGAGGGAGACAGACAGACAGTTCAGAGAGAGAGAGAGAGAGAGAGACAGACAGACAGTCAGACAGAGAGAGAGAGGGAGAGGAGAGAGAGAGAGGAGAGAGAGAGAGGGAGAGAGAGATCTATATGGTCGGATAAGAAAACAGAGAGAAAGAGGAGAGAGAGAGAGAGAGAGAGAGAGAGAGGGAGAGATGGAGAGAGGTAGAAAGAGGAAGGTACAAAGCACATACACAGATAAACAGGTAGAAAGAGAGAGAAAGAGAGAGAGAGAGAGAGAGAGAAAGAGAGGGGAGAAGGAGACAGAGTAATAAATGGAATATGGAGGTATGAAGAAATAAAGATAAAAAGAAATATATAAATCTGTGTTCACCCTACCACTCAGAACAGCCCGACCCCACAGTTTAGCTTTCTCATCAAACCACCTTTAAATCGGCTACCCATTTCTTAAAGCGTGCCTTAGTATAAGAAATTATAAATGCTTTTTTGTTGTTGCTGTTTTGTTTTTGTTTTTTTGTTGTTGACATGTCGAAAAACATCAATTTTGCAGGTAGCTCTGCCCAAGTATTACCGGTACACACATTTACTGAGAGCTAAAGGGTTAAAAAGCAGACCGTGAACCATAATTTCATTGCCCTATATCTCCTCCCCTCTCATAGTGTTCGTCTCCTCTATTCCTACACAACCTCAGAAAACCATTATCATCTTGGAACAACAAATCTCACCTCTTTCAACAACGAAAAATCAAACCTGTTCTAATTCATTGTCATACAATTGATAAACCTAGATTTTATGCATTCCCCCAAACCATAATTGTATCTCTAGCCTTGAAAAATATTCAATAAAAAACTCAGACTCTATGCTTTTATTGTGTTAATGCTTGTAACTTTGCAAGTCAAGCTTTTCAATTTGTGCTGTCAAACCACCATTTCACAAATCCAAACCAAATACCTTGAAAATGTGATTATTTGTAGTTTTCAATAATATCTTCATCTGCTTCTATTAACCTAGAATTTTTGACCCTGAAAATCAGCCGAGTCAATAGAAATATGATAGTGTGCATCCGGATTACTTTTTCTGTAATTTTAAAACTTACGATATTGATACAAATTTAAATCATGCTTTCGAGCACCTAAAGTCCGATCTGTGCCTCCTACCTTGAAAAGTAGACTGTATTTACAATATTGTTCATTCCATTTCCTTCAAAATACATCATTACATCAATATATATTTAAAGCTAATCTAGTGTTGTAGTCATGAGATTGAATTGTGGAAGAGACTGTATGGGACTACATGTACATGTGCTCACATGTTCGGGACCCGAACATATCAGCTTTTTATGTCATATTATCACTTTGAGGGCATTTGAAGAGCAATCCTTTTCAGTGGAACTTTCTGCTATAAAATTCTTCCTAAATATCTTGAAAATAATTTGAAAGCTCACAATTATTTTGTTGACCCATGGTTCACCTTTCCCACTACACTAGATTCGCTTTAAACAAGTACAAGAAGACAACAACCAATTAATACCCATGGATTGTCCGAAAGGAACATATATTTCTGCAAAATTACTACAAATCAAAGGCTCTCCCATAAGTTTTATATGGTATGCAATAATTAGCACTTATACGTGATTACGTAATTACTAGCACAAAAATTTGGAATAAGAGTATTCAATTTAAGCTATGTGAATAATCCTTGCCTGAAATATTATTAATTGTAAGAAGTTGGTAAAATCGCCCCTCTTCCTTTATTTCTACAAGGTTTGAGTCCCTACCATTTCACCAACATCCTCGGGCAAGGCAGTAACCTACAAATGTCACACCCCACCCAGGAGTAGTAAATCTCGTAGAACTATTCATAGAAATGCACTATATTTATAACAGTTAGGACTATCATAGGTAAAGTTGTTAGAAAGTGCAAAGAAACATTCCCGTATAAGGTCAACATTTTCGTATCTTTAAATTCACTTTCGCAAAGAGGGAAATTTCGTGCAGCGACAAACTTACACATTTTCACCTTGTAAATTTGCATAACTTCTCTGATCCAGGAGACTCAACGGAAAAAAACCGTACAAGAATATTTTCTTCTATTGATATCCTAAATACTTTGGTAGATAAAAAAAATCTTTGATTCAAACTGAAATAGAGGCTGTGGGAGTAGATTGCCTTAAAAAATAATAAATAAAAGAAAGGGAATTGCGGGGACAGCAAATTGAAGTGTTTCAAGCACGCACCATTAAATATGGATGGGAGCGTACAAGGCCATGTAGAATAGGAGCTACAAACGAGTTGTCCTTGATATGAATATGGGTCGACCCAGATAAATAAATGAGCTTTTTTATTTCATTCTCTCCTGTAACCGTCACCCAGTAACATCTATCTATCTTTCCAGTTCTCATTTTAAAAAAGTCTGCGCTGTACACGTTCATCTCTCGTGGATTAAAGGGGAGGTTCACCCAGGGTATTTATTGGTTTTAAAAAATGCAGAAAAATAAAAGAAAAATATGAGTGAAGGTTTGGTGAAAATCGACTAAAAAATAACTAAGTTATGAATATTTAAAGTTTTGATTTTGTGACGTCACATGCGAGCAGATCTCCTATGTGTTATGTAGTGTAAATTCCATACAGTTTCATTTTTTCAGAAGACAATTAATTATTTCACCTGAGCGGTCGATACTTCATCAAACATATGCTAATGTACACGCCTCTATCAAATTGACAAATTCCTTTATCAAGAACCATGAAAAAAGACAAATTTATGGAATTTACATACACAACACAACACATGGGAGAGCTGCTCGCACGTGACATCACAGAATCAAAACTTTAAATATTCATAACTTCGCTACTTTTTGGTCGATTTTCTTCAAACTCTCATTCATATTTTTCTTTTATTTTTCCTCATTTTTTAAAACCAATAAAATTCCAGGGTGAACTTCCCCTTTAAGTAACTTTGAGGAGGCTTGCAAAAACTTAAGATGTGGAAGCCCTACATGTACAGCCTGTCAGTGCGTGTAATAATGTGTCAAGAAGGAAACCTGTAAATTAATTTCCTAAGCATCGTTACATGCTTCACAATGAGTAAAACAATTGAGAATTTCCCCTCCATAGATTCTAGTGTTAAGCATACCCAGGTATGCTTATCACTATGGTGATATTAAGTGATCGACATCTCAGCAATCTCACAGCCGATTAGCTTTAAAAATTTCAGGCAATTCCTATCTGACCTAAAGGTTTTTTTTAAAGGAGAATTGTCCCTTTGTAGATAGTTGGCTTACTGTGGATGCAGAAAAATCAAATAAGCACATTAGTGAAGATTTGATGAAAATCGGATAAATGATAAGAAAGTTATACGTATTTGAATATTGAGATCTCTAATGACATAGGAAATCTCCCATTGGCAACGCGGTCACTATTTTTGATGTCACAAAGGGAGAACTCCTAATATGGTGTGCACAAAAACTATTCAAAATGTCTCTTTATTTTTATTCTAATGATAGAACAGCTGTTCTTTTCATGATATATTATGACTTTCATATATTTACAAGTCATCCCATAAACAGATTCTTTATTCTTCCTTTAGAACCAAGAAAAAAGAGGATTTTAGTACAATGTGTACAATATATATGGGAAAGATCTCCCTGCATTGCATCACACATCATGGTCGCGTTGCCAATTGGAGGATCTCCATATCATAAGTGATCTCAAAATCTAAAAAATCACATCTCTATTATTTATTGCCCGATTTTTCAGAAACTTTCCCAATATGTTTTGGGGGTTTGTCTCCATTCACTGCAGCTAAATTTCTCTGAGGGGATAATTCCCCTTTAAGGATCATGAACAAAGTTAAACAATCCAATGAAAAAAAGTGAATACCGTACAAGGGGCATTTGTTGACTTTTTGTTCGGTGGGGGGGGGGGGTGAACAAACTATCAATCCATTATATCAATACCTAGTAGCAAACATGTATGCATCATTTCTTATGTAACAGCATGAAAGACCAGGCATCCTAATATATCATGTCACATTTTGAAACTTTTAAAATAAATAACCAATATTATGATGAAATATTTATTTAGATCACTCAAAATATTAAATTGAACACTAAAAAAAAAAATGGTCAGGTAAAATTTAACGATAACTTTTTTGATATGGTGTTTTAAGAATGATTTTCTTTTATTCTTGACTTTCCAGAACACTTTTTTTTGCAGATATTCAATATTTCATTAGAAAAAACACCCTACTTCCCCCCCCCCCCTTGAATCTAATAAAACATAACACTCATAGAAAACATAAATACAGTAGCCAAATTGGAGAGATAATTATGAACAGACTCATTACTTTAAACCTTAATACAGTATATGAAATTATAACTCTTGAAATATCTTTTCAACATCAGCCACGAACCAAACTTATTTGCCTCCAGAAAACTAGCATTCAGCGCATTTTCCATGAGAAAAAGAAACCTTGGAAAGAATTTTCAATATTGAAATATAATGAAAAATAAAATTCTTCTTTTCTCTATTTCTCCCCTTTTCTTCCAGGAATGTTGTCTATCAATTACCCTATTCAATGTCAGCAGTAGCAATATACATCCAATCACCCTTGATAGGTAGGTCGCAAAAGCATTTTATAATTAATCACGTACCTTACTTAAATTCCCTTTTCAGAAAATATAGCATTGAATGTGCGGCTTTTCAGTAAGAAGACCTTGGGTAGGCAGTCATTCAAATGTGGCTTCATTTTTATATTTTTTCTCCATATTTCTGTCGATACCAAATAAAAATTGCTTTGAGTTCTATTGATTTATTTTTGAAAAAAGGGGAACCTAATTGATATTGCACCTTTCATATTGCTGCCACACTAGGCATAGCCTCAATGGCAGTCATTACTTTCAGTATTCCTTTTATCATAATGAATAATTTCAGTAGATTTGAATCTGGAGATCGAGTCGATGTTGTTATTACTGCTGTTTAATAGTATATTTCTTGGTTAAAGGGTACTTTTAACTTTGTTGATGCTTGCAAAAATCTTAGCCGTGGGGCTGTATATGCTGTCGGTACATGTAATAATGTGTCAACGGTGGCAGATCGATGCGGGGGCGCAGGGGACACGCACCCCCCCATAATTTGAAAACCGCCCGTTGACTGTACATGTTGAAATCAGAAAAAAGCCCCCCTCCTATCCTGGATCCGCCAATGGTAAAGATGAAACCCTGAAAATTCATTTCCTAAGCATCATTATATGTTTTGCAACAAGTGCAGAATTCCAGAAAGGACATACATTTTCCCTTCATATTCTGCACTGTTAACTTTTAATGGTAGCCAGGTGAACTCCTGCAAAAGGTGATATACAGTCATCAATATCTTGGTAATTAAAGGACTGATAAGCTTTAAAATTCTCAGGTGATTTCTGTCTGACCTATTAGGTTAGCAAATATATTTACAGCATTAGCTTGAAGTATCCCCCCCCCCCTAGATTCTGAACAAAACAATTCGTCAAATTATTTATATGTACATTTACGTACCGGTACTTTTATTGTTCATAGCTCATGTCTATGTTTAATACTCGGAAGCCCCAACTTGACATTTGGACCCCCTTGGCATTAATGTTTTTCAATGTGGTTTTGAATACGCCTCTTTGAAGGTAACATGAAGTCATGGTTAGCCTTGGGTAGATCGAGTGAAATCTCATGACCCAGATACATGAGTGGGCCTTACATCGATCCTCCCCCGTTAACCCCTCTCGCCCCGGCCGCTGCCTGAACACTACACTACCATTTTAGACCATCTCATTGATCATATCTGACTTGGCGCTGTAGAGGTTAAATGCGATATCCTCTCAAACCCACTCTGAATAATGCATTAACCCTCAGGCTACCGCTCCTACGACGTTCTAGAAACGATCCTGTCTGAGATTGCCCGCTGTTGTGGGTTTTCCGTGGACAGCGGCTCCTCGGGAGTTAAAACCAGCCCCATTCAGGGCAAGCAGCCTTGTCTCGTATCTATGATTTATTTGGAAAATGAGAAATTAATTTGGTACGGGGAGAATATTCTTTTGGGGAGAAAGAAGAGAACGTTACCCTGGAAAGGTAATAGAGCCTGACCCAATTAGCCGGGCTGATATTGATTTTGAACTGTATTTATTCCTTGGGAGAGATGATTGAATTGTATGGGCGTATATTCATAGAAGTCCCCCAATCTTTTGTATTTTGATCAGGGGAGAAATAAGTGATTTCCATGACGATATAGTAAAGCTAGTGATTTTTTTATCAAGGCCGAATATGGAAAACTAGATGAACTAAATTAAAGTAATCATCATTTTTAAATGTCACAGTTTATCATGAATACACTTGATTGGTATCCATCTAATGCTTGTATATCAAAAATCTAAAAGCAAATTAGATTTGTCTAAGGTTTAACCTAACACAGCAACATGGAATTATATTTACTGTAGTTTCATTACAAGGTGTCGGTATGCAGACACAACTATTGTGAAGTTAACATTTGTCTGAGGAATTACCTAACATAGCAGCAATGACTAGAAAACTTCAATTATATGTGTAATTTGTTGTTTTCACATAGAAAATTTATGTCATACAATGTTATTATTTAATGCTAAATCTTGCAAGGATCTGATGAATTTGATAACAATAAATCCATCATTATTGTGAAGCGCTTTAAGTAGTTACTTCACTGGAAAGGCCCTATTTAAAAAACCAATTATTATTATTAAACTGTGGGAAGGACAGATTTACAAGAAGTTGATGAAGCTTTAAAGGTCGGGCAATAACCACAAAATAAAATACCCTGCAAAAAGTACACGACAACTGAATCACTTCCCAATCTACAAAATCCCACGATATTTCTCATTTTCTTTCAAGAGCTCACCTTGAATTTTCTGGATTGTTGTTTTCTCTCATCATTTCCTATTGTTTTGAGGAAATTAATAGCAAGTTCTTGGGAGTGTCAGACAGACCTTGGGTTCAAAGCATGACTGGGTTTTTTTAATGCTCACAATGTGGTATTTATTCTTCTCCGCACCGCAGTAGTGGAGGCGATGTGTTTTTGTCGACCGACAAAACTATTTACTTAAACCCCGAACACAGAGATCAAGGACTTGCGTGTTCTATTAATCAGTGAATATTTGTATCCTGATTATTTTTATTTTTACCTGAAAAAAAAGAGGAGTTTCATTCCAAAAGGGACTAAATCCACTTTTGATGAAAATGAATCACATCATTATTCACGTAGGTACTCGTATTGTCCTAAAGTTTAAGAGCAACCAGAACAACATGCGCTTTTCAATATTAATGTTTTGCATAGTAACCAGAGGGCGTTTCATATAGGGACTTGTCAGACGTTCTATTCAACAAGTCCTCTTTTATCTGATAGTCACCATAGTAACAATGCTTTTCAGCAAATCAAAACGAAATTAAAAATGTCAGATCTGACAACTTGTCAGACAAGAAATGTTGATGAAATGCTCTCCTGTACAAAATCTGGTATTTGTAAAGAAATTGCTGTTTCCCCTTTATGTTAAAAACATGGATTTAATCCCTTTTAGAATTAAACTCTTCAAATACAAAAGCAATGTCATCCTTGGTGAAAAGCCAGTCATATGTGCAAGGAGAAAAAGACATCAGTGCTCAGAGCACAATTACCCTCCAAGGCCTTGCCTCTTCGTTGCCCCGTTCTGCTAATATTTATTTTGTTCTTTTTATAATTATCCCGACCTTGTCCGCAAATCTACCATGAATTATGGCGAAAGCATTTCCCCGATATCTGCTTCCTTCCGTGTATCCACACTGGGCTGAAATTACTTCATGAATATTGGATGTTCATTAAAATAATAAATCTGCTTTCTCATTAATATCAGGAAGTTTGAACAAGAGCAAACATTGCCAGTATTACCGTGTTTACACTGTGACTCGTCTCGCGGGTTCGACACGGCAATCGTGTTCGACATGACAATTTTATGTCATCTAAACAGGATTAGTGTGATCCGCGACCTGAGTTCGACACGCCTTTTTTGCTAGGTTTGGATTTTTCTGTGTGTAAACAGAAAGCCGTGTTGAAGTTGATGACCTTGAGGTCAGAGGTGGAATTTGGCTCCAGTCTTCCAGTCATGATCTGGGAGCCATTTCCGAGTCTCAATGTAAACACGGTATACGTCTCTCTCCCCTAGTACATATCTTTTTAGGTCACAAAATTATTCTGGTGATATGTAGGATGTTTTGCCGAACCTTATACAAGTAGGATGTACTGCCAAAAACCTATAAGGGAATATCCAACCCAGCCTTAATTGCAAAAGGATGCAAGAGACATGTACCAACACCATACAAAAAATCAAACCCACAGTTAATATAAAAAGAAAAAGCTTCTGATAGTTTATTGTCTTTCATTACTGGACTTACCTGAAAATGCCCAAGTAGAGAACAGCAAGATGATAGGGTATCATGAAAGATAAAACAAGAAAAGAAAATTATAAATATTTTCATATTTGTCTGTACTTCTACTTTTGACATTACAAAACCTTTGTGACATACAGTGAAACCTTTTTAAAAACAGGATTCAAGAACTAATTACAAACTAACTAATTTAATACCAAAAATACAAGTGTGAACAAGATTTTTTTTATTAATTTCATTTATTTTTTTTTTCATGGGGGGGGGGGCAGGACCTCGTATCCATACATGCAGATATGTACTTATATGAAACCCTGCAAAATGAAGGTAAAGGAATTGTAAAGAATAACTGCAATTCTTTGCTGTATTATAAAATATTTTCTGACGTATAATATGCCCTTGGAAAAGAAACAGTAAATAGGATACAAAGTTGACTGCAGCACATAAAAAGAAACATTTGTTGAATTATGAAATATCAGTTTGAACAGAAATAGGCCATGCTATTGAGAAAACAATAAAAAGGATTTTATTTATAAATATTTGATATGGTTTGGTGAAAATGAATTGGTAAAAACAGTCCTGTGATACTATATTCGGTAACTTTGTAAATGCTTGAGTTAATAAATTGTTGGATTTTGATGTTTGTGCCGTGTAATTATGTTTAGAAGGAAAAATAAACAGCTAGTAATTTAACGATTTTGCAAAGATATCTATGAATTTATGAAAATGTATACGGAAATGCTTTAGTCCAAACACAGTTGGATAAGCGTCTAATCTACAACTTTTTTTCCACAGCTAATAAAGGAAGAAGTGAGCTGTCCCTGGTGTAAGGATTTCTCACATAGCAACAAAAATAATATGCAAAGCCAATTTCGAAGAACAAAAAGTACCTCAAATTGAATAGTTCTGAACTGATGAATCTTAATAGAGCTCTTATTGAAAATTTTTTTTTTTTTAATCTTTATACCGAGGCCTTGGGAACAGAAAACTCTTACTGCAATATCAGGCATCTTTTTATAAATATTAGTATGTAATAATGCATACAAAACAAATCAAATTGATTTGATTTCAACTAATGAAGCACGTGGTTGATTAATGTATTTTTAAAAATATATATCACAACTCTTTTCAGTTTCTAATGGACGATACTGTAGGATTGGTACAGTACATTTCTAAAAACGATATTTCATGGACGATATTCAAACGAGTTTTGAAGAGAGCCCCTTTGCTGGCCTTGGATGTGTCATTGATTGATATGAGAATCTTACTCGTCTACTATGATATCGTTGACCTAATTAAGGGTGTGTTCAATGTCCATTTTCAAATTTTAAATGCCAACATGAATCATGATACAAAACGCAATTACAAAACGCTGATATAATGAGAAACAAAGTGGGTGTTCATTGTCCCCAATCCCGGTCGTAAAAGTAAACGTCTCTCAGATCTCCATTCGGAGGAATATTTAAACACCGAAAAATATGCGTTTTAAATCACGATCAGCTTTGATTTTACGACCTTGAGGCTTGGGAATGCAACGAAATGCAAAACTGAACACAATTGAGTTTTGAAACGTCTTTAAATGTGCTCTCGCAGTGGAAGCTTCAGGTGCAAGTGAAAAAAAGAGCGCAGACGTTTTGTTTTTGAGAGCGAGGAATTTAAAGACGACTGACGTATAATCAGCTTTAAATTTTCGACACTGAATGGTGTATCTCTGATCGTGTTTGTGTTCTGTGTTTTGTAATTGCGCTTTGTATCATGATTCATGTTGGCGTTTAAATTTGAAAATGGACATTGAACACACCCTAAAGACCGATGGATATGGGAATAATATGTAATATTGCCTGGCCTTGACTGCGATGCAGGGGTATAGTATTGAATATAAAGCATTGAGCAGAATATAGGAGTGGGGGAAATATAAAGTGCAAAACTGAAAGTGCGCTTTACAAATGTGCATTATATCATTATTTATATGATAGGTTTGTAGATATATAAATATTACACAATTCATATCCTTGTACTTCAATGCATTTCATAAAGTCAAGCATTTTTTTTTTTCACAATCATCATATCCTAATATTAGCGAAAGGCTTTTAAACTTACTGCACAGCAAAAGAGAGTATATTGAAGTTAACCCTTTTTACACAATCTTATCCTAATTAGCAATAGCTTTTAAAATTACAGCACAGAAAGGAAATAGATAGAGTATTGATTTTGGACTTTCTATCAAAGCACTGTGACCAAGTATTTATTATTGCCCAGGCCTTGACCAATGTGGAAATTATTGCAATTTGAGATCGAGCCAGAACATTGTTAACTCTTTATTAAATGGAATACCTTCAGACTCTAAAGACAAATTAGGCTACCAACTTTATGAACATACATCAGTATTGACTATAATTTTGATGTGGCGGTGAACAATAGCCAGCCCCACCCCCAAAAAGTTGTATATAGTATATTGCAGGTTTTTTTTTTTAACCCATTGAGGACTGAGCCCGAATATATTCGAGATGATGCCTATGGGTAATGTGTATTGTATAAGTTAGTACCTCAATGGTTATATCTAAATTAGCTCGTCTCCAACAGGTGTGAGAAACATGAAACTTTTTTTTTTAGTTTTCAAATATCAGGGCATGAAATCTTGAAGGAAAATGTAAGGAATATTTATTTAGACATGCAGGGAATAAATAGAAGGGGAAAAGTAAAGACTATTTACGCAATATCACAATACACCAACAAATATATTAACCATGAAAGATTAAATAATTAAATCAATCAATGAATAAGCCAATCGAGGCTAAAATAATAATGTCTGAAAAGTTTTATAGCCCTTTCAGTTATGAAAGTACATGTATCACAGAAATTTACTCGGACAAGGTATGCAATAATTTTTTTTACCAAGGATCTACATTAAAATATTAACCACATAAGACAAAAAGCTTTTCATTTTCAAAAATAATATCACCAGGACTTTTATCTTCTCATCTTTTCTCGCTCTCTTCCCCCGCCGAAAATATTTTCCGCACTAAATAAAGGAAATTGTTTCATGGAGTAAGTCAATGCCCGACCAAGGTCATAGATGAATAATACGCAGGAGGTTTTAGCGTCAAGCATGGCCTTTTTTTTGTTGTTGAGGGGAGAGAGAGTAATGAGTTTGCTCTAATGATCATCTTTGATATTGAACAGCTAAAGCTGGGGAGAAAACGCTGGCCTTGAACAAGAACTCTACACAGTGGTTCAAGAAAAAGATGTGGGTAATACTGCAGTGGGGTGTAAAGGCGCGGTCCCACTGGCTTTTTAGGATGATTTGCATGTGAATTGCGGATTGTTTGTTTTGTTTTTGTTTTTTGTTGCGGAAGAACGAAATTTGTATACGCAACTCATGCGCAATTAATCCTCCTGCCAGTGGGACCGGGCCTTAACACAAGGACTTACGATTGATAAAAAGTTACAATTGATTTTTTCTTGGTAGCCTCATCATGCACGGGATGCTCCAAAGTTGATGATCTTAATCCTAGGCCTAACTCTTACCCTACTCTTAATCATAACCAAACCCTAATCCATGACTGTATCTGATTTCCAAAAGAGGCTACCTAGAAAAAAAATCAATCGTAAGTCTTTGTGTTACAGGGCACAGGTGAATAGGGCTGGTCAATGTGTAGTGACATTTCTATGGTTAATATTATTGTGAATGCTCGATTAATGAAAGGATAACTGTAAATGACTTTTTTCTAACATAAGAAATTTTACAGGTCTCTTTCCCTATTCTATTTCCTGGCTCCTAAAATAGATTGGTTTCTAATTCTTTCTCTCCCTTTCTCTTTAATATATCACTCTTAATATGAAAATTCATCACACTATGATATATTTTTGGCCAAAATAATCAAGGCACAAAAATAACATTCAACGATTGGCAAACAATTGAATTTAGCTACTACGTCTAGATATTTTCATGGCTTCTCCCAAATATGTGCACAATCTTTTTTCAAAATAAATCTCACTCCTCTCTAAAATAAACATAAAACTCTTAATCTGTGTTCTTCCCCTATCCTTCTATCTATCTTTTACCTCTCTGCTACATCTTCTCCTCCATCTCACTATCTATCTCTCTACTCCTCCCTCTCTCTCTTTCTCTCTCTCTCTCTGTCCCGCTTCTTACTCTATCTTTTACCTCCTGTCTACTCTCTTACCTCACTGCTCCTTCACTCCTCTTCTCCCCCTCTCTCTTCTTTCTCCCCCTCTCTCTCTCTTCTTTCTCCCCCTCTTCCTCTTCTTTCTCCCCCTCTCTTTATTCCTCTCTTTCTCCTCTTCCTCTCTTCTCCCCTCTCTATTCTCCCCTCTCTCTCTTTTTTCTCCCTCTCACTTTCTACTTTCTCCATCCCATTTGCCTCCTCTCTTCATCCTCCCCACTTCATCTCCTCCACCTTTACTTTCACCCCCCCCCCTCTCTCCCCTTTCTCTTTCCCCATCCTTTTATCTAGACACCCTGTGGCATTTGCCTTCTCTCCTTGCAGTTTTTCTATCCTTGGCTTGGGGTTGTCTATTTGAGACAGATTGCTGGATATTAGCTTGGGGCCTTGAGTTTCGTCAATCTATTCCACTTTAATCAGAACATAATTTTTTCCCAAGGATGGCTCATACTCCCTTACCCAACATTCGTTGTACAAAACAGCGAGGGAAGCGAAGGAAAAGAAATGAGTTCAAGCAATTCTTGGCTCTGTTTCATTAAATCTCAAGTTTTGCAAGAACCAGCACTTTAGCTCGAGACAGACTGTCTCTCAGACATGACAAGCCCAATCTCATAAAATCACACTTCATGGTATGCCTCCCTTTCGCTTAACCCACACTCTACCGACATGAATCATTGGTGTTTATTTCCATATTGTGTGATATATTTTAAGTTAGGATGTTCATTATATTAGTATTATAATGATCAATCATGTTTGTAGAAATAGATGAAATAAGAAACATGCAAAGAAAGTGTTTTGACATAATGCTCATGCCAAATCATGACTTTGGAAATTAGCTTCGTAGACAAGCATTTCACAACAATCAGTGTTTGAATATATCATCAAACAAATTATTTTATACTGTACAAGCCAATATTTTTTGTGTACAGATATTTTTGCGATTTTGGACTAGTTGGTGAATTTCGCGAGAGCAAAATTTTGCAGTTTTGGTGATGATTTCATTACTATAAATAGCTTTGTACTGAAGTGGAAATTTTCGCAATGATTGACTCGCGAAATTCGCGAAAATAAAGTCACCGCGAAAATAAACACTTATCCAGTAATACATTATGGTTTTCTTATATGAAATATATACTGTACTTTGTGCTTGCCTAAAATAAAATGTGTTTTTACAGATGAGTTGAAATGTCGGTGTTGTTCAAAGGGAATTAAAACAACAATCATCATGACTTGTGTTCCATATATATCTAAGTAAATAAAGATATTTTGTAACCTGCGCTATCAAAGAATTTCATAATATTATCATCTTGTTTATCCAACCTTATCTACACTTAAATCTCTCTAAAAGGGTGGAATTTGTTTAGGTGATGATGAATAGAAATGCATATTTTTTCCCCTGACAATTCTGCCTTTGTAGTGTCGGTGTCGCTGAAAAGGCAATTAAAAAACAAACAGCCAGCAAATAAAACGACTCGCCCGGCGCGTGATTCATGCCGCTCAGGTTTCACCCGACCCATGCAAGAGGAGCTGCAACGTGCATAAATTCATGCCGGAGTCATGAATTATTCATGAGAGCCTCATGTATTATGCATAGCGCCCTCTATGCATTGTCATGGGAAGGTCGGTTGGCCTTGACGATGGAGTTAGAATGGGTGGATGTCAATGCCCGACCATAAACAAGCGTGACCTTAGCCTAATCCAAGCCTAAAAGCTGACCTAAATCACTTCCAATCCCTAGGAAGCCTAACCTTCCCCAGATCTGGCCTCGATCCAGACGACTGCTCTCATTTTTTTCCCCTCATATATCCTGGTCGTTAATTTAGGCTAATGAGGCAAGAAGCGTGTTAGTTTTCATGAAGAACTCGAAGCAAGCAACAGAGCTCCAGAGTCTCCAAGATGTCTCATGAATCGCAGGAAAATCTTAACATGTTTGAATCTATAAGAGTTTCTCAGTTTCGGAGACGTCTCACGGACGGACGTCTCCCAAGTCTGGACGTCGTCTCCTTAGGTTAGGTACGACCTTTAATATTATAGAGTTCGAATACGGTTTTCCAGTAGGTTTCATTTTATATTAAGGTGCGGGTACAGTGTATAGCGGGCCATCTCGCGATGTATTCTCGAACCCACCTCGGCATTTCATTCGTAGGTTTGGTTTTGATGTAAACAGCAACCTACCTCAAGCCCATCTCAGGTAAATTTCCATTACATATGCCTAATCCACCCGCTAATATAAAATATGATATTAAGACAAATGAAATAATGTTTGAGGGGGAGACTGGATGTAAGTAGTGATGTGAAACGTTACTTTTTTTTATGATGCAAGTTTTCATTTTGCGTCTTTGTGTGGTACTGTTTATATATTGCTATGATAAGAGTTATAATGCTTGATATTTGAATTATCATATCCAAAATAACAGTCATTTGTTAATTTATTTGTTAAAAAAGTCCCTAAAACAGCCTTCACTTGACCCTGAACGCATTCCTAGATGTCAATGTCCGAAACTTGACCGACTGACTGGGAGAAGAAATCTAAAGCGGTCAATCTCCCAGTTCACCCCCTTTGACCACAGGCCCAAATCCCCTATTGACCACTAAACCCCGGTGTTTGACCTCCTTCCAGAGATCATGGGCAAAACAAATTTGTTTGCCATTGAACTTGAGAAGCAGTGACCGAGGATGCCAACCAAAAAAAAAAAAAAGATGCAGGGATAAAGAAGAGTAGAGATGGAGAGAGAGAAAGAGAGACTGACAGAAAATATACCCACTTGAGATGTAATTTCATCAGGATGCCAGCCAAAATAATGCAGCGAGGGAGAAGAGACTTTGGGAGTAAAGAGATGGAGAAAGAGAAAGAGAAAGAGAGACAGGTCATTTCAGAAAGATGCAATTCCCAAGAAGTTGAAGGGATCAAGACTTGGAAGAAGAGAGATAGAGAGATAGAGATAGAGAAAGGGAGTCAGAGAAACAGACAGAGGATTTCAGGACTCAAGAAGTAGTGTTGTCGAGATGCAAGGCCATAAGAATGGAGGGAAGGAGTGGAGGCTTCGGAGTAGAGAAATAGAGAAAATGAAATTTCAGAAGGATGCGAGCTAAAAAAAAGATGCAGGGATAAAGAAGATCCTTGAAAGTAGAGACACTGAGAAAGAGAAAGATATATGGGATATAGCAATTTCAGATGTAATTTTAGGGTGATGCAAGCCCAAAAGGACGCAGGGAGACAGTGAAAACTTTTGAGTAGAGAGATGAGGAAAGGGAAAGAGAGACGGGTCATTTCTGAATGATGAAAGCTATAAAAAAAAAGAAGATGCAGGGATGAAGAAGAGACTGTGATAGAAAGATAGAAAGGGAGACGGACATGGGATATAGCGGATTGAGATGTAATTTCATTGGGATGCAAGCCAAAAGGACACGGGGCTAGGAAAGGAGACAGTGGAGACTTTGAGAGACAGAGAAAGAGAAAGAGAGATGGAAGGATGGAAGCTAAAAAAAAAAAATTAAAAAAAAGATGCAGGAATAAAGAAGAGACTTGGAAGTATAGAGATGGAGAAAGAAAGACAGGACTGAGATCTAATGTTATTGGGATTCAAGCCCAAAATAATGCATTGAGGGAGTGAAGACTTTGGAGTTTCGAAAAGGACAAAGATAAACAGATAGAACGAATGAAAAACAAAAAGAAAGAAACAGAGGCATCAACAAAAACTAAAGATGTATTGCCAGATCTTTGTAAGCAAAAATAAAGGAGCATAAATAAAAAGAGAAACAAAGAAAAAAAAAATTGTGATGTATTTTATTACTATAACTAGCCGTATATTGAAATGGAAATTTACGCAAAGACGGACTCGTGAAGTTCACGAAAATAATTACCACTTACACAATCATTAGGCTTATACATAATTTTGAGATGAAATATTGGATGGATATAGGGAACTAAAGGAGTACTGAAAGTATAGAGATAGAGAAAGCGAGAAATGCAGACACAGATGATACTAAACTTTAACAAAAACACAAGGACACTTTTGAGAGATAGAGAGAGAGAGAGAGAGAGAGAAACAAATAGGCAGTTTGCAGAAAATGTGGTTATTATATTTAAAAGAATATTGTATAATATTTCACATGTTGAAGGTGATCCTTGGTCGAAAAAAGCAATGTGAATTTTTACGATGCAAAATGATACTATAAAACCAGAAACATTCGCGGCATGAAACTTTCGGGAATCGGAGCAGACGGCAAATTTTGCAGGATGAAAATTTTGTGAATTGCTGACTTGTCTTGTACAGTATTGTACTAGCATTCATTGCATTATGTAGACACACACTTTCTCAGGAATTTACTTTTTCGAATCTTGCCTCCTCACGAAATTCGCCAAAGTATCATGCATGCAAAAATTTCTGGTTTTCCAGAAGTCAATAATTTGTCCCCCTTATAACTCCTTTATGTTCAGTATATATCCTAAAAATGAGCTTTGGTTTAAATACAGCTACAGGTAGGTGTTGGACAAACAAATTACAGACCATCCGGTCAGTGACCCCATTGATCTAGGGGTCAAGGGTCGGGCCGCAACCTTGCTCCAGTTGAAGGAGGATGAGAGAGAAATTCAAACCCCAAGGGGGTGGCACCTGACCTTGTGAACTCAACAAGAGGAAAACTTTAAAATATCTAGGTTAAATGGGATTTAAATTACTCTTGTTTTATAAATAAAATGACCTAGACTAATGCAGGCCCACACACAGGCCACAAATCAAGTGTTTGGTTTAGAGTGTAACCTTACCTGGGAGGGAATACCCCAATTATGGAGAGAGAGAGAGAGAGAAAGAGAGAGAGAGAGAGAGAGAGAGAGAGAGAGAGAGAGAGAGAGAGGGAGATAGATCAAAAGAGGGACAGAGAAGAGAAGAGAGAGATATAGATGTAGAGAGAAAGGGGTAGATAGCTATTCTCAAAAGATATAGGCCTAAATCAGTGTGAGGAACGTACAAAAAAAAAAGGGGGTCACAGAGACATATATGGGGAGGCTGGAGAAATAAATAGAGAGAGAAATGAAATAAGGGGAAAAGAGATAGAGGGAGAGAAAGAGAGAGACACACACAGGCTAATAGAATGAGATAGAGACATCAAGAGAGACAGCTAGCTATAAACAGTACAAGGTAAATTTCAAGATCTTTCAGGAGAGCGACAGAGAGAGAGAGAGAGGGCGGCGTCCGGGGTCAGAGAGAGAGAGAGACCGAGCACAGAGAGAAGAGAGAGCAGCGGGAGGGAGGTCAGAAGAAGAGACAGAGGGAGAGAGAATTATACCAAGGTATATTCCCTGACTCCTCATTAGGTGTGGTCAGCCCAATGTCCATTCAGGACAAATCCAATCAGTTGGACATCCCCCTAGGGGCTAGTCAAAACACTGGACAGTCCAGGCACTAGTCTTTCAACCACAGACCCATATTGGTCATAATACATTAACCAGGGTCTGATTCATGAGACTATGCACTGCAGCTAATCTACCTTAATACAGGTATACCATTTCAATGTAAACAATAAGAAACTAGACTATGCTCCACTCAAGACACAATATATTGAGGAAAAGTTTTCAATTAAAGTCTGAGCTTGCAGACTAACCAGACACTGGTCAAGCCTTAAATTGACCAGTTCGTGACCTCACTCAGGCCATGTTGTGAGTCCAAAGGGTCATTTAAGGACAAGGTGAGAAGTGTGCAATAAGGTCAGCTAAGGACACATAGTCTGAGCTTTTCAGACACATTGTTGTATAAATTTGTAAACAAACCTTGCATTTTATTTTGTGATGCAAATCAAAATTTTTAAACATGGCCAAAGAGCAGTATTGTTGCTAATTACAATTAACCATATAAAAAACTGTATGATGTGGTTTATTCTGCAACCAAAGTCTGTACTTCTGACCTATGAATGGCTCAAATTTATTTTCTGACAGAATCTGCACTCCAAAAAAGATATACTTGAAGTATATGTGTATACTCAATTACAACACAATTACGTATTATTAAGACCAGTCAATATTTCTCCAATATTTGACTGTTTCGGGTTTTTTGTTTTTGTTTTTTGTTTTTAATTTATGGTGATTTTGAGTTATTGGGTACAGGTGCGGATCCAAGAAAATCGAATTGAAAGCATTTCGGGGGCCCAATTGTCTGGGGACAAAAGCGGCTCTATTATGTTTACGCATGGGCCTGGTAAATTAATTGAGTGACTCCGGTCTGCGTCCGCTACTGGGGTAAGGTGTACAAGTTCAGAGGCGGCACTTTCAAAAACCAACAGGGGTCTGGCACCAGCAGACTAACCGGTTTAGGGGTAGTGGTTGTTATTACGCAACAAAAACACATCCTAATCTCCTTCTACACATATTTTGACATTGACACAAGTCCCAGTACAAGAGGTAGTGTTTTACAGCAAACAGGTGCGACAAACATCATTCCAGACAGAAACAACAACACAAATCAACAATAAATCATGCCTATATTTAGATGACAACAACTGTATTTTTGACTTTGAACTTGTTGTCTTAACCCCGGACGAAAATGCATACCAGAAAAACGAACTCAAGAGACTAATATAAAATAAAGTAGAGAATTACTCAATGAAACCCACTATGCATTGATCAAAATACACAGGGACCGTAAATTATGGACTATAATTAGATCTAAGCATATAGGGACTGGTCCTATTTTGAAGCAGTCCTCCCTTGGGCGAACCAATGAAGTTTTATGGTACGAGGGGAAAGATTGGCCTATATTATAGGAATGCCGACTGACTATCACCGGAAAGTTCTTTATTATTTCCTACGTACCCTCAATTTTTCAAAAGAGGAGGCTATCATAAGGTATGTTATAGCATATCATTAAATTAACATAAGGATAATTACCAGTAAATTTGAATGACAAGGACTGTTTTGATATACATTGTTTTGATATTTCTCATTATTTTTCAATATTTGGGAGGTCATAACCGACCAAAGTACTTTAACTTGTTTACAAAAGGTTCAATTGAGCACAATACACAATCTTATAATTTGATTTAAGTGTTTTCAAACAGTTTATCCTACTCTATTGAAATATGAAATAATTCTACAAACCAAAGAAAACAACAGCATGTTTCCAGCACCTTAAGAATGTGTTTTGTACCAAAACCAAATAATTGCATCCAAAGATGCGACTAAAGACAGGATCTTTTAAAGGAGCCCGTTAGTCATTTAATACAGGCCTTTTTGGGGGGGGAGGGGGGATCAGGGAGAATTCATCTTCAGCCCCACTTAGTTTAACCATGGACGTATCGCTTTTTAAGTGATATGTCTACTGTTTACCCAATGTTTCAAAGTAAAAGAAAAGTTTTTTTCTCTCTTTTATCTTAAATTTAGAGTTATGAAACTGTCAAATGTGCGCATTTTGAAAACCTTTAAAAGAAAATTAACAGGAATCCGCATACACCTGGGTTCCATCTTACATTTATAATTGCAGCTGCATTCTTTTATCATTAAACATTTCAGACACCATCTGATCTTATCTCTCATCCAATAACAAAGTGAAAGT
The DNA here is from genome assembly GCA_940671915.1 of Paracentrotus lividus. Taxonomy (NCBI): domain Eukaryota; kingdom Metazoa; phylum Echinodermata; class Echinoidea; order Camarodonta; family Echinidae; genus Paracentrotus; species Paracentrotus lividus. The sequence continues at coordinate 21,900,561 of CALNVZ010000218.1, forward strand.
AAAAAGAATATAGGCCTACATATAAATGTACTCTAATGATTACCACGAAAACCCTAAGGCTATTCCGGGCATACATATTAAATAAAACTAGAATTAGGGTAAGGCCTGACAAAAAATTGTTATTTTGGCATAACCCACTCAGCCCCCCCCCCCCCCCCCCCCAAAAAAAAAGTGCCTACCCAACACCTTTTTTTCCCCCTTTATCCAACTAATTGCATAATATCGTTCTATAATTGCAATCAATATCAATATCGCAGTGGGAAACCCAGAAGTTGTCTATTTTTTAGCAGCAATGCATTATCTGCTACTTTACAGCCGGTGAAACTTTTTCTTTTTCTATTCTGAGCATAATGCACAACAAGTATCTGTTGCTTAGGCAATTTTATGTATGAATAATGTATGCATGATTAGGGGGGAAAAAGTCATCTTACCTATCCTATTTTTCAGCGACTCTTTATGCCAAGATAACATTTTTTTTTTGTGGGGGCTTAAACAAAGTTCAGCAAAAACAGTGTTTCTAACCTAACAGTGATTAAATTTGATCCCCCCATTCCTAGAAAGTGTTATATATAAAAGTAATTTGCCCACATTTTAATTTACTGTATCATAAAATGGGACAATTAATTATTATATAGTTCCCAGTATTAATGATGAATCGTTTTACCTTCCTTTGTTTTTTACTGAGGAATGAATTAATGTATGTATCTTAACCTTCAAAGACAAACAGTTAAAGATTAATTATTTTAATGACAACCTCACCTCTTGAACCCATTTTATAGTACATGTATTGTGTTTGAAGTTTTAAAACCAGTATCTAGTAATTATAATCTACAGGTATTCCAAAGGTTTTATTTCTATTTTTTCCTCCCCTTCTTCTCTTTAGTCCATTTTGGAATGACATTTTTCTGCCTTTATTTACATTTATTTATGTTTTATTTCTATTCTAGTAAATATTGAATGTTTTGTATATATTAATGTCACATGTTTATTTTCCACAAGCCTCCCTTGTGCTCTTTATAATCCTGCCACAGTTACATAGAACTAAGATGACAAAACTGTTTGCATAATATTTTTCTGTTAATGTATAAAAATAAATGATTTATTATTACAAAACAATAAAACAAGAGTTATAATATAACTTTTCAAAAATGTGAAAATATTAGATGCCAATATGACTTGCTTGGATTTGTGATAAGGTACTTATGGTTTTCTGGACATGACAAACAATGTTTATGAATCTCTTTGGAATAAGACATGGATTCTGACCTTGAAAACAAAGAGGAAATTGGAGCACAAAAAAAAAAAAAAAAAAAAAAAAAAAAAAAAAAAAAAAAAAAAAGAAAAGAAAAAAAAAAGAGAAGATCATACAAGAGGGACCAATAAAACTAATGTCATAACAACTAACACAGCTGCAATTTCTTTTTTGTTCTCTCAAGGGATGTCTGTAAACATGAAAACAACACTGAAATGTATATTTAGACAGAAGGACGACTTTGTGTGTGTTTCGCTCTATCTGTATTTGACATTGTAGCTTCGTTGATATATAATTAGGGTAAGTATATAATTTAAATTTAGTCATCAGGGAAATTTAGTTTCGTAACTATTTAGTTTATAGTTTTCTTTTTTCATGTCTGGTTAAGTATTGAAGGTCTGCTCTGTGTAAAGTATAAAATGTTTTTTTGTATTGACAGAAGAGGTTGTTTTTTTTTTTGGGGGGGGGGCAGAAGAAGAATGAAGGTGAATGCTGAAACAAAAAGAGTAACATTATGAAAATGGTAATGTCTGGGTTGTTGTTTGTTTAGGGTAAAGCCTGGGGAGGGGGTGGGAGGGGTAGGTGGTGGTGGTGGTGGTTGTGGTGGTGGTGGTGGTTGTTGTCGTCAGTAATGTTTAATGGTGGTAATTGCATAGGGTAGAATTTTTCTCATCAAAACAATGACGAAGTTGTCAGTAGAAATATGTAATTGTATTATGACAACTAAAATTGTTTACAAATTATAAATATTTCTTACCTGTATCAAAGTAAGTACATCACAGCAGAAACAGGAATATGAAAAAGAAAAGAGAGATTTATTTTTTAAATCTTTGTAATCCTTTTGTAAATGTGCCTTAGTATTTTATCTAAATGTAAGAATGGCGCTATAGGAATCTCATGTATTTATCATTATTAAAATATTTTGTCTCAACTACATATTCCAAAGGAATGTAGCAATGCAGATTCTTTAATTGACACTTTTTGAAGATAAAAGATGAAATCCAGCAGATCGGCATACTCATAAACATATCATCATCATTCATAGCACTTAACATCTCCCTCTGTTGGTCATCTATGTCCAATGTAGGTGTCAAAACTTGAGCTGTATCAGAAAAGGGCACTGAGAGAGAGATAAAGGATGATGGTGATGGGGGGGGGGGTGGGGTTTAGTGTTGCAGGCTTACAAGGGTATATGGATATTGGTCATATGGCCCCTTCTCCAAAAAAAACACTAATATCAGAAGCTTTTTTTTTTTTTTTTATTTAACAATGAATTCATAATGAAAACATATTAAAGATTTTAAGCTTGAAGAAAATTAAATTCCCATCGAGCAATAACTATCACATTTAAATTGAAAACATATTGCTCATTAATAAAATTATAACCACAACATTTTGCATTTTCGTAATAATATCAAATTCATACCCCAGGAAATCCCCTTAAAATATTTGGATCTCAAAATAGAAAGTTGTGATAGAATTATTACTAAATTAACAACACTAGATACAATTTTTTTCAGGTATGAAGAAAATATGACCATGGCACTTAAATATAATTGCGACATTAATAGAAATCATTTGTAACTGTAGTAGGATCAAATGCAAAAGGACTTCTGTTACTCGGCATACAATATAAAGCTTGGGAACTATAGAAACTAACAAGAGAATGGATGCAAAACTAATTATGAACAATGAGGTTCGACCATTAACATTATCTTGCCTTGCTTTGTCATAAAAGACAACCAGGGATTGTTTATCGGACTGACAGCGCACTTTTCACAACGAAGATCAGCTATTTGTTCCAATCTGTCTTAGAGTGGAAGCTTCAGATTGAAATTTGTCATATGCCTCGACAACAGATTCTGATTTCATGTTTAGGAATATAAATATCAGTTAAATTATAAATAATTTACTGGAAAATGTGAAAATTGTAAAGAACAAACTTACAATAAATAAGACCATTTCAATGTAAACAGATAGGTTACTGTATACCCTGTCTTTTTCGCGTACATAATTTGTCGCATATATAATTTTTGTGCGTTTTGGCTTTAAAATGGGGAATTTGCGAAAGTATATTTTCACAGATTTATTGTATTTGCTTTCACTTTGTACAGAACTATCAGGAAGTGATAATTTTCGTGTTCAGTAAGTCGAAAAATTTGCGAAAAAAAAACCACTGCAAAATATTCAGCGTATAAAGTAATACAATCAAACAGGACATTGAGAGAAAGGACTGAAGAAAAAGATTGACCCTAAAGGTTGCCTGACATGGCAATAATGGATGAAGATACCCTGTATTCTAGAAACCACTTGAAAACGGGAATTGAATGATCCATATAAAATACACATATGGGGGGTACTGAGGCACAGGTCACCTGACTTTAAATTGAAAGGTTGAGGGTTGAAGACCTTGCCCAACACTTCCATATTTTGCCAATATTTATCTTTGTTTCCAATCCCTACCCAGATGTAAATTGGATACCTCAAATGCTTGAGCTTTATAGGCCTAAATATTGGAACACTCAGCTTTAACTGGGTTAACGATGCGCTCAAAATGCATAAAGCACTTATACATAGGAAAGAACCTAATTAAATTTAAGACAATTATTCAATTCTGAATACATTTATTTACTCTCACTATTGCCTTTTATATCATGTCAGCAAAGAAATTTTCTGATTTGACTGCAAAGTGAAGAGAAACCAGGAACATGCAATCAATGTGAATCTCGTGTCAGGCCGTACTTTGCAGAGTGTTGCTATGTAAACAAACCTCTATAAAGTCCTTGGCGACGTTGGCACGAGAACCACACATTTTACGGACATGAAAGCAATAAGCAAACATGCTAAAAAGCGATTCATTATTAATGTTTCTGGCGAAAAGTCAGAATTTGGTCGCTCAAATGCATCAGGTTCGTATCCATAATTCAAAACGTCAAGCACTTAAAAACGTATGGTGTACTCATACTAGGCGGTGCTGCACTAGCTCGAGCAATTTCAAATTGCGAGCTATTTGTGATCCGATGAATTAGCTCGATCAGAGCAGATCCGACTTTGTGGTCAAATGATAGAGTCATCTTAGGGTTTTAAAAAAAAAACTCGAGCTGGTTTGTGGTTTTAGCATGAAATAGCGCGCTATTTTCAAGGTGCTGCACTAGCTCGAGCTAAATGCGAAACATGCACCTGTGCGTGTATACGCAAGCGGTAGTTACCACTTGCACAATACATATCGGGCTTGTTTGTTCAAGGTCACGTCATGTCGTTAAATGTGAATTTTTAAAATAGCTTGAGCTAGTGCAGGACCGGTTTCTTTTTGGGGGGTTATTTCCCGATCCATCAATTCGCGCGCTATTTTTTAGCTCGAGCTAGTGAAGCAGCGCCTACTGTTACAGAAGTAAACTTTTCTCTATTTTGAATGATGGTCTTGTCACATGTACCCACAAAAGATTCCTGGGCAAGATTGCATTTTATTATTATTTACAGATTATAAATGATTTGTCTGACAATTTCATATCATATATACTCAGATAAGCATCTAGGGAACAGGCATTAATAACATCTCCACTCTGTCTCTGATATAGCCACATTTTGATTGATGTTTCGTGGTAACAAATTAGTCCAAGTTGGATAATTACCGTGGACTGTGACTAAATGCATTGACTCTGCTACGTGACATTATACAGCTATATTTTCTAGGTAAGACCATTATTCCTTTCTTTAAATTTACACAGCGCAATGCAATTACACATCAGTGATTGTCAATACATCATTTTCATATCCGTGTACGTGCTGTTTTGGTGTACACCTCAACTATTATGTCATGAATTTTTTTATGGAAAGAAGGCATATGGGACCCTTTGTACATCATATCTATACATTGTCAACAAGCCTGATTATGATGTTGAAAATTTTTTTTTTCATGGAGGAAACTTTGTAAATTACTTCCGAAAATAGTACATATTTTACAGATTTTATTTAGTGTAATTTCATATTTTTTTAATATGTAGCGTACATTTACTGTAAGGGGTAAGGCTCGACTAGCACTTTTGTCATAATCTGGCCCCCTTTCCAAGCCAATGCACTAGGCCCTATATTTTATATTTTTATCGATAATTAAATCATAACAAATCAAATCTACAGGAAGTACAGTGGCTGATCCAGGCGAAAGGGGGGGGGGTACATTGGAAGTGTGCCCCTAAATTTTTAAACTGCCCATTAACTGTGCATGTTAAAATGAGAAAATTTTGGTGGCCCCCCTCCCTTTGTTTTGGCAAATCCTGGAACTGCCACTGTAGTATTACCTATCTTCATATTTGTTCTGCTATAGTCTATATATGCTTCCTTCCAATGTGGATATCCTATATCAAAAATATGACTCTCAAATTTCAGTTCTAAATATATTCATTTTAAAGATATCAAGTGGGTTAAGATGATATCATATGTACATTGATTTATATTACATTTATAATTTTCAGACAGTAATTCACTTCCCGGACTGATCAAGGTTGATCCTATTGTTCTGGTCTGTATTGTGAAACCACATGGGCAGACGGCACAGGTGATAATGGGGTGTTCTGCACCATAAATTTGCGACTTACGTATAGCTTTCAAACTAATGAGCATCTCCCTACGTAAGACGGTCCCCCGAATGTTTGCTTGACTAAAAATAACCATAGGGCCCTAGTCTCTGGCACAGGCTTCAAGCTTATTCAGCTGATGTTACCCGCAAGTGTTTTGAAGAAGACTATTTAAGCAATTTTATTAATATTCATCATAACAAAACTATAGACCCATATCATAAAAGATATTTGCCATATACTGTATTCGTGGAAATATTTGCGGTACATTAATTCATGGATTTTGTGTAAAGAGTGGCAGGCGCGAATTTAAAAACCTGCGGATATATAGGCATGATTTCCTATGCATGTATTGAATGGGTTCAATTGCGAGCTTAGGAACATGCAGCGCAAACTTAAGAACCTGTGAACATGTTTTGAGGACGATCAGCGCGAAAAATTTATCGCGCGAAAATAACAGCGAATACAGTAGTAGGTAGCATGTGAATTAAAAATTAGATGGTGAAAATTTGATAAATCCTCAAAGATTGGGCTGCCATACTCAAGGCAAAGTGAATGAGGATCATTTTCCTTCAGCCATCTCACAGAGTTAGACCAGTGGAATAAATATATAGACCCTAGATATAAATGGGTAAATATGTCTATCTCTATATTAAAAGCCGAAGCCGAAGGACAAGAAAACGGAGAGCTGCCACTGCCCGAAAACGGGTAGTGCCCGTTCTCGCGTGTTGTCCATTTCTATTAATTTTTTTAAAAAAATTTTATTTCTATTTTTAT
>CALNVZ010000218.1:21920687-22046519 GCA_940671915.1 Paracentrotus lividus
AAAAAAAAAAAAAAATAGATGACTGTTTAGAGCAGATCTAGGGCCTTCTGTTGGCAGTGCATTATATCCCTTAGTGTAGGTCTTCAAAGCAATTATTTCATAGATTTAGATAACTTATATCAGAATAAAAAGTATGTAAAAAATGTTATCCTGAAATTTCCCCTCCAATCTATCCCTCAAAAAAATTCTTGAACTTTTCCTATATTTATGAATGAGCTAATCATGATCATTTCAGCCAGAGTCGTTGCGTCTGAACACACACCTTAGTCTAGCCAGCGGGCAGTGTAGGTACCCTTGACCTCTGGTGATATTCCTGCTCAACTTCCAGCACAACAAATTAAGCTCTCTGCAAGTTCAGACGGTGTTCTAGTCTTACTCCCGGGTCCTTTCACAGCCGAGGTGTTGCTCTTTGTGTGGAGAACAGGGGGGAATGGGACCGAACTTGAACTATATTCTGAATACACAAGAATCTTAGACAGTTCGTATCCATGAACTTGCTTTCCAACAGGCCTAGGTTTATAACAAAATTGATTGGTTTACAATGCCGAATAGACTCTGAATATTAGACAAAACTCAACTGAACAATCCAATGCATGATCAACACGACTACCAAGTTAGAAAAATCTTTAAGATTTAATGAAAATTAGTATGAGAAAGTAGAGTAACCCAACCTATATTTGAACAACATATGCTCTCAGTGAGCATTATGTAAAAACTTGAATACTTAAATTAAGAGCATGAATCTCATAAAATGCTTATCCACACACTTGCTTTTCAAGAAAAATTATTCTAAGAACCTAAATATGGAGAAAGAAAAAAAAATGTTTTGAACTTAAACTGAAGTTAGAAATGCAGGTCACACATTTTGATTGTAATTACAGCTATTGATAAAAAATATGATTGCATTCTGGTACAGGAATACAATTTCTGAAAACCTAATCAGCATATGTATATACTTCCTCCAAAATGTTGATACTTTATCCATTGACGAAGGATATAAATATGTCCTTGCATTAAAAACTAAATAAAACTTTGTTAATTAACTATATAAATTCATAATGTTGATCATTCCTACTTTGCATAAAAATATTTAGGAATTAAATTCAGGAATGGAATAAAAAATGATTTTGGGATTACCTTACATTTTATATTAAACAAAGCACTTATTATCCCATTTGTCTATTTTATTCATTAAAGAACAGTCATTGTTCTTCTCTCATTTGCCCAGTGTCCGTTTTTTTAATTTTTTTATATAATAGTAACAAATCTATAAAATGTAGACATTACAAACTAAACCATTCCCCGATATGATTAAGTCTTAAAGTGTATCGATAATAAAATATAAAATTTGATCATTTCATATTTTCATTTGAATTGATTTAATGCTTCTATATACCAACAATATTTCTGTGATCCAATTGTCTAATGCATTATAAATTGTCATATAATTTTACATTTATAATCATCATGTAATGATTTCTAAATATACCTTTAAAAACCCTCATAATGACATCATCAATCAAGTTCATGACAATTAATTCAATAAAATTTTCAGCCTCACAATTGATTTTTTTCATAATTACAAATTTTGAAGTTATCATTAAAAAAAAAGCCCCATATGGTGTTGATCCACTGGTGATTAGAATTCTGAATGAAAACAAGTAGAGTGATTAATTTGTATGCCTTGACCATTTAATTAACCAAATACATTTACTTTCTTTGTTAGATGTTAAAGTAGAATACCATATGGGTGGATGGACATTGTGCAGTCTGTTAGGTATGAAATCTTTTCAAATGTTATGTATATATGGTATCAGATTAAAGCCAATATATTTTTTCTTGCTGATACAATTTATTTCAAATAATTTGCTTTTGTGGAACAAAAGTTATGCTAATTTTTGTGTGAAGAGAAGATATTTAACTCTGCACAAACCTATTGTTCTGTTAGGTCAATTTCAGCAGCTTATGTTCGAAACCTACACAAAGGCATGGCAAGGCGTGCACAAAATGGATTTTTAATGATTGCAAAAAACTAATCATATCTCAAGATCTACTGTACCAAATTAGACGAAAAAAACTTGCAGAAGGAAGCTCATTTACCTTGCTTTATGAAAATACCAAGCATTATCAAGTAGTTACTAATCTTTATACAATAAAAAAAGTTTCCCAACTGTGTCATTTTATTTGACACAGACTGTAGGTGAAAATGGGGATGGGGGAAAAGGCCGTCTGTAAAGTTAATTGAATACCTGAGTTGAATATCTAAATGTTATTTATGTGCCAAGATGAAGAGGATTGTATCTCATTGAACTTTGTCAGATAAATCCTCTTTCTCTTTATCCTTATCTCTCCTTTGCTATCTCTTTCTCTCTTACACTTTCATTTGTAGTCTCTTTCTCTCTCTTTCTCCATTTTATTTGCCTCCATTTTTTTCCTTTGATTTATCATTTGGTTTGATTTGATTTGATTTTCTCGGTCACAAACATGTATAATGTCATTATGATAGAATATTACAATTAAACAACAATCAGTAAGCTAACCCAATTTTTATGCTCTCTCCACTTATCTCTCTTTCTCTATGTCATTTATTTTTATTTATTATTTTTTTGTCGACCTGTCTTTCTTTTCTTTCTTTCTCTTTCAATCAATGCCTCTCTCTAGGCGCTGCTGCACTAGCTCGCGCTATTTGTGATCTGATGAACCAGCCCGATCAAAGGTGAGCTGGCTTTGCGGTCAAATAGCTCGCTAATTTGGCTGAAATCCCAGCCCGAGTCATCCTAGGTTTTTTTTTAAAAACTCGAGCTGGTTTGCGGTTGTGGTACGAAATAGGGCGCTATTTTGCGCGGTGCTGCACTAGCTCTAGCACTAGTTATCAGTTGCGCAATACACATCGGGCTTGTTTGTTCAAGGTCAGGTCAGATCGTTAATGCGAAATTTTAAAATAGCTTGAGCTAATGCAGGACCGGTTTCTTTTTTTCGAGTTTTTTCCCGATCTACCAATTAGCGCGCTATATATCTTTTAGCTCGAGCTAGTGCAGCAGCGTCTTCTCTCTCTTTCTCTTTCTCTCTCTCTCTCTCTCTCTGTTTTTTTCATCTTTGTTTCTATTTCTTGTTCTCCTTGACTCTCCCTCAATCAGTCTATATGTCATCTGTCTTCTCTTTACTTTCTTATCAATTCATCTTTAAAAAATGAATTTGCTTACCTGATAACAGCATGACCAATACAGCCAAAAGAGGAATATGGAAATCAAGAGAGAGAGAGAGAGAGAAATACATCATTGTTAGCATGATGGATTACGAAAGAAAATACATTATATTTACATAATAAAAAAAAAAATTGTAAGTTGCTACACTTGAATTTCTTAATTGTTACATCTGAGGTAATTAGGATTTTACAGACTGGGAATGCTTATTTAAAGAAAATTCCACTTGTCTGTCTCAAACATGTTAGCAAGCTATGAAAGTATTCTCCAATTAAATGCTGTTTGTTGTTCCAAATTTCTTTGAAAATAAAAAAAAGGATCTGTTAATTTGCAATTGAACTAATGTTCATTCATTTAAAAACAAACACTGTTTCATTTTCGATTACTGAAACCTGATTTCACTGTCGTATGAGCAAACCTTATTTCATTTTCTCTCTTATTTTCTGTAGAATTGTTTTGTGGACTAAATGGTGTTGCTTTATATTTCTTAAGTTATCCTTTTCATTACTTTAGCTTCTTTTTTCCCTTCTCCTCTCTCTCTCTCGCTCCGCTATTCACTTCTCCATCTTTCCACCTCTCTTTCAGAGTCATTTTGTAAATTTCTAGGACAAACTGTTTGGATAAATGCAGACTGAGGTCAAATGCAAAGCTGAGTCATTGGATTCAGTTACCATCCGAGCCTCGGGCGTTACCCTTGACCGATAGAGGGGTTAGCAATACTGGATCAAACTTAGCCACCAGCTCAGGTCGGTCAAGATGCCCTGCCCAGCCGATGACCGCTTTCTTGAGCCAAATCTGGTACAACACAGGCCTGGGGTGAAGCAACATTAGGCTCAGTCCTCCATACCCTGTTATTAGCTGCGATTCTAATAGCTGAAGCTTCAATTCTGTTGCTGAATATTTATATAGTCAGTTATGTTTCAGTTGTTGAAATGCTGTTCTGCAACGTAGGGCCTACTAACAGAATTTGTAGCATTCAGTTCAGGTCTATTTACATCAATCACACACAATATTTTACAATCAATTGACATAAAATAAATAAAACATGATAGGTTCAAGACCCTAAGAAGCAGAGCGAGTTAAAGGGGCCCCTTATACATAAACCAATGACAGAGACATATTTACAATGATAATTAAAGAAGCTATCACTATACCTAACCCTACCTTAATTGTGAAACAGAGTTGGAACCCAAACCTTAATTTTTATCTATTTGATAAAGTAAATCCTCAAGAGCAAAAGCCACCATAGAATATGTCAAAAATCCCCAAATGTGATTTTGGTGATTACAAGGCCAGTTTGTCTAAAACATACAAAAATGGAGATGACTCATGAAAGATGATGGATACATCATCAGTTACTCCCGGCAACCAAATCTCATCTTCCCCATCTCATTACAAGATGATAACCCATTGTTTGGTTTATATCCACTTGGTCTAAATAGCAGTTGGTCTAAGTATCCATTTGTCTAATACCCCGTGGGCTAAACCTATTTGGTCTCCTCACAAATTGGTCTAATTTACAATAAGGGTCTAATACATACTTGTTTTAATTCTCACTTGGTCTAATTGCCGAATGATTTAATTACATTCCGTCTATTGCCCAAATGAATATTTGGTCTATTACCAGTTGGTTACTGGAATTGACAAAGTGGTGATAGACGAAACGGTCATTTAGGTGAACTGGACATTAGACAAAATAGGAATTAGATGAAATATTCAATAGGTGAAGTGATACTTAGACCAACAGGTAATTAAAGTAACTGCTTGTGCACGGAAATGGAATTAGAGTTAGACCATGTGAGATGAGACCAATGGACATTACCCAAAGTGGGTTTAGACCAAATGGCAATTTACATATTGTTTATCCCCCAAACCGAAACCAAACAAAGACTAGCCCCGTTGATGTTATTTGTTAGTTTTGCATTGGTGTGAAAAGTAAAATGGCATCAACAAGAGAAAGAGAAAGCAAAGGGAATGATTATTGAATACTTCCTGGCAGGGAAAGATTCAAATGATTTAAACACGACTCGGTGAATGATCTTAATTTCCGTGCAAGTGATCCTCGTGGTAAAGGTGTGACAAAGATTAGGATACTGAAGAGAACGAGAGAACGAGAAAACGAGAGAGAGAGAGAGAGAGAGAGAGAGAGAGAGCATTGGAGAGAGAAAAGAACCATTCCTCAAATAACTGTCTAACCGTGATTTGCTTCTGCGTTTCCTAATTACATTATATGAGTTAACTTTTTTTTTAACGTTGTGGATCAGCACGACAGCTGTAAATCTTTAAAGTCCCAGACCGGACCGAGAAATGAAAACCCAAATTACATATAAAACGAAAGCTAATAATTTTTCATAATACAACAATTCCCAATTTAAACGTTTTTATTGTCCATCTAGAAAGTATTTCTCTAAAAAGGTGATCGAACCCCCACCAGGCCATCCCTCCCAAATACTCGAAAAAGTATCCCTATTTTAATGGCGCGGCTGATGACGTCAAAAAATGTTAACGGAATGCTACATGCAAAATGTTGAATGAATTTGCCCTTTCATTCCATAACATTAGAATCCTAGCACACATGGGGTCTATTGTTCTAACATAGCAATACAAACGTGTTTTCTAAAGGCTAAACCTAATCATGCCTGGCCGTAGCATTCCCTTAACATTCTTTGACGTCATCAACCGCGCCATTAGAATAGGGGTAACTTTTCGAGTATTTGGGAGGGATGGCCTGGTTGAGGTTCGATCACCTTTTTATGAATACTGTTATGAAAATTGAATTTATTTTTGGGGGTATTTGTGTTATACGCCTACTTAGCTTTCAATCGATGTAAGGTTGTATTTACTCCGTCCACGGTCTTTAACCCACTGGATACCATGCCAAATGCTGTTAACACTTAGGCCTACATTTTTCCTTTCTTCCAGAGGCTACTCTCAAATCTGAATGAATTTTATATGTTTTATGTTTGCAGACTATCTAGTGTATTGATCCCGTTTTAGTGACACACGGTCAAACATAGAAAGTCAAATTATTTGTGTGCTTTTATTTTCAAGCGGGTATCGCTTCACACAAAATTCAAGAAAATCTCACTCCCGTTAAATTTTCCACTTTCACAGTATTTCAAATGGCTTTAAATAACAAACTCTATCAATGTACAAATAGCACAATAGGCGCTGCTGCACTAGCTCGAGCTATTTCAAATAGCGCGCTATTTGTGATCTGATGAAATAGCTCGATCAGAGCAGATCCGACTTTGTAGTCAAATAGCGCGCTAATTTGGAGGAAATTCAAACCTGGGTCATCCTAGGTTTTTTAAAAAAAACTCGAGCTGTTTTGCGGTTTTAGCACGAAATAGCGCGCTATTTTGCGCGGTGCTGCACTAGCTCGAGCTAATTTCGAAATCGTGCCCCTGTGCGTGTAGAAGCTAGCGGTAGTTACGGTTGCGCAATACACATACGGGCTTGTTTGTTCAAGGTCGGGTCTGGTCGTTAAAGCAAAATTTTAAAATAGCTTGAGCTAGTGCAGGACCGGTTTATTTTTTCAGGCTTTTTTCCCGATCCACCAATTAGCGCGCTATTTTTTAGCTCGAGCTAGTGCAGCAGCGCCTATAGAGTGTGTTAGGTTTTAAATTCTCAACTGAGACTAAATGTAGTTGGCTGGACTAGCTATTTCCTGAAAGAAAATGACGTAAATTATGTAATTTATCCTCTTAAGTATATAAATAAATTGAGCTACATCTGTACTAATTATAAAGTAAAATGATCTTAATTGGAAAAAAAGATGGAATGAGAGAGGATAATAGAAAGAGAGGGAGGATGGAGGAAGTAAGGGAAATAGATAGTAATAGAGAGACGGGGGAACTGGACAGAGAGACAAAGCAGATGTAACTAAAAATTGCATTAGCGGTTATTCCCATTGGCAAGTAATTTGCCAAGAATTGTTTTTCTCTGGGACAACATGCCATTGCCATAGACTCCTCTTCAGGTGTATAGATAATAATTACAGCTGCCGTGATTCCGGTTTACTGAGTTGTTTACCCATTTCCTGCTCGAATTGTTTCAAATTAGAACCTGTGATTGAATCAATGCTTCCCTAGCTGCTTTCAGACGATTGAGACAGTCGTGTTCACACTGTAAATTAAGCTCGATTGTTCCTATGGGTGGTATCTCACTTCGCAGAGACGTTTCCGTGACGGATAAAAAGTATTAGAGACGTCTCCGATACTTTATTCCGTCGCGGAGATGTCTCTGAGATGTCTTTGCGGCGTCTTCGCGACAATTTTCAAAAACTGTCTCAAAGTAGCTTCAAAACCATCTCAAAGTAGTCCCAAATCCGTCTCAAAGTAGTTTCCGCGAAGTGAGATACCGACCTTTGCAACATAAACTCACTGATTATATAAGGAGCAGCTTATAACAATGCAGGGTGAAAATGCATTAATTAACATTAATGCTCAAACAATACCAAATCCAAAATGCTATTAATTCATTAGCTCAATTTCATGACTCGACTAAATGGGTCTGTTAATACAGTCTCCCCCCCCATACTATCAAAATGTTATAGAGTACGATGTGAAATATCCACGCCCTTCCTAAAATAAGTTTTGCTTCAGATTTGGAGGAGCTGTGTACTGAGCGTTAGTAGAATACGTTTGCACGTCCAAAATCAGTACTAGTTACACCATTCCTATATCAAAACAGGGCATTGTTTTGTTTGTTTCGCTGGGGGGAGGGTGCGGGAATTTATGACCCACCAATCCCACACCTCGCATACACTTATGGTTAGAATTTTAACTGGTGTTAGTAAGCCTCGCATGACATTTTTTTTGCGGGGGGGGGGGGGGGGGCTTCCTTGCTTGTTGGAGATTTGAGCTATTAAGCAGCCGAATTGGATTGACTAACACTATTCAAATGATACATTGAGCCCAGGGTGTGAAATGGGTCATAATTTTTTTTCCCTTTTCCCCCCAGTAAACCAATATAATAAGAATACAAGTATATTCAGCCTTACTCAGACTTCTTATCCAGGCATGCGTTTCCATGGCAACACAGTTGAAAAATATTCCAGCACAGACGATATCCAGACACTTACAAGGTCCAAACAACTCGTGATGGAGACGAACACATCGTTAGATGTAATTCATTACACCTCCTGCTCCCCCGCAAACTAATAAAGTGCAATTAAGCATGTACTCGAAGTTCATGCAGAATTCAAAGTGCAATTCTCGTGTAAGCATCTTCTAGAGAGAAAATGCTATATAAACCAATCAGACACAGCTGAGGTGTGTTTTTGTGGGGTTTAGAAAAAATTTGAAGTTAGCTCCCGAAGCCCTCCCAACAATGAGCCCATGTTTTTCTTCTAAACAACATTTTAAAAAAAACTTTCTAAACCCAAGAAGAAACACCTGGATGGAAAACACCTAGGTACCAATTTACTACACCTGGATGGAAAAATCCCAGGTACCTATTTACTACACCTGGATGGAAAATTCCCAGGTACCTATATATTTACTACATCTTGATGGAATTCTCCCAGGTACCCATTTACTACACCTGGATGGTATAATCCCAGGTACCCATTTACTACACCTGAATGAAATAATCCCAGGTATCAATTTCCTACACCTGAATGAAATAATCCCAGGTACTAATTTACTACACCTGGATGGAAAACACCCAGGTACCAATTTACTACACCTGGATGGAAAAATCCCAGGTACCTATTTACTACACCTGGATGGAAAAATCCCAGGTACCTATTTACTACATCTTGATGGAATTCTCCCAGGTACCCATTTACTACACCTGGATGGAATATTCCCAGGTACCTATTTACCACACCTGGATGGAAAAATCCCAGGTACCCATTTACTATACCCGGATGAAATAATCCCAGGTACTCATTTAATACACTTGGATGGAATAATCCCAGGTACCTGTTTACTACACCTGGGCCCCGTAACACAAAGATTAGCAATCAATTGCAAATTTTAAAGAACAATTCTAATTGGTTATTGGTTAGTCTTTTGAACAAAAAGTGCGTGCAACACTGATTGTGATTGGCTATTGCCACTTTGTGATTGATTGCAAACCTTTGTGTTACAGAGCCAACCAAGTAAGCAGAAGTTTTGCAGTGAAAGGATTTAATTTCTTATTGTTTCACAATTCAAACAGAGAAGTGTGGTGTCTTTTTCAAGCCCCATTCTCACTTTCACAATTTTGTATTTATTTATTATTTATTTTTTGTTCTGTTTCATCCTCATTAAATCTCCTTTCATCTGTCTTTCTTGAAACGAGCATCGAAGAAGACTTTGGTGATCTATCGTCTTGCAGCAAGGGATTTCCAAGACGACTACTACCCATCAGGATTTTCTCAGTATTGCAGGAAACCACAACCGCGAACAACTTATTCTGAGAGGTAGTCCTTCACTATTCACCTACTTTTGTTTCGCCTATCATCCTTTTCTTCATTTTTGTCCATCTCTCTCTCTCTTTCTTTATCTCTATGCTAACCTTTCTTCCCATTTATTGCTATCTCTATCTTCCCCCTATACCCCTCTCTATACATTCATTTCCTTTTTATATTCATATCCTAAATTTATCTTTCTTATTTTCTGTCTCGAGACATGTACCTGTCTCTCTTCTCCTTTCTTTCCTCCTCAACTTAAACTTCTGGTCAAAGGAAATCCACCTCAAGACAAATATAAATGTGGGCCTTTGGCTACCTTACAGAGTCATAGTTTTGTACTATTATATAAAAATGATACATAAATCAAGAATCAGTTACTGGAGTTTGGTTGCGAGAATGGAAATTAGAACATTTCACTTACATTCATATAAATGGGTATCATGTCATGAAAAATACAAGGCAACGATTCTTCAATAATTACTAGTGGCTACTTGGCTTGTATGAGCTTATGAGATTTCCCACCAACTTGCAGTTTCACAAGTTGTTTGACAAATAATCTTTAAAAATGCAATCTCTGAGTTCAACAGTCAGTTCAGCAGGAAAACATAAATAAAATCCAGATGGAGATTGTTTTTAGCCGCTCTGATTTTGCAAGATGTTCTTGACACTCAGGAATAAACCCTGCTCTAAAAAGGTTCCTGGGACGACCACAAATCACGCTCCGCCCACCTTAGACGTCGGTGTTGATGACGATGAAGCAGTGAATCGGATTGTAACATCCACAGGGTTAAGCTGCCAGGATTGCTCATGTATCTTGGGGTGTGTTCAATGTCAATTTTCAAATTTAAATGCCAACATGAATCATGATACAAAACGCAATTACAAAACGCTGATATAAAGAGAAACAAAGTGTGTGTTCACTGTCCCCCATTCCCGGTCGTAAAAGTAAACGTCTTTCAGATCTCTATTTGGAGGAAACTTTAAACGCTGAAAAAGATGCATTTTGAAACACGATCAGCTCCGATTTTACGACCTTCAGCATCGCAAATGCTACGAAATGCGACACTGAACGCAATATAGATTTCAAATGCTTTAAATGTGCTTTCGCAGTGGAAGCCTCCGGTGTAAGTGAAAAAAGTGCAGATGTTTTCGAGAGCGGAGAATTTAAAGACGATCGCTGTATAATCAGCTTTAAATTTTCGACATTGAACGGTGCACCGCTGATCGCATTTGTGTTCTATGTTTTGTAATTGCTTTTTGTGTCATGACTCATGTTGGCATTTAAATTTGAAAATCAACATTGAACACACCCTAGGGTAACTTGATATACCCTGAGATAACCTATTCTCTCTCCGTCATCCTTGAGGTTTGGAAAAGAACTTCTTGGAAGCGGAACCTTCACGTAACCGCTTTTAGCTGACCGTATACGACTTCATGGTATCATGAAAAGGCCACTGGCCGGTTCAACAAACTGGGGCATCCCCCTCTGGGAAGGAAAACTTGGGTTGTTTTTTCCGTAAAATCTAAAGGAAATGCAGGCAAAAGCTTCCAACCAAGGATTATAGAGAGTAAAAGTCAATGGAGAAAAATTGCAAAGTCAGTGTGGTTTTCCTTCACAATAATAATGTGAGTTCCTCCCCCATTTTGTTTTACACCTAAGGTAATATTTCACTGGCCATGAGACATGTTTGGGACAAATTCGCAACTCCATAATCTATGGATCACAGAGAAGTTCCCCAAACATCTCTCGAGTCTCCAAGAGTGTTTAAGATGCCGCATTAATTAATTAATTAGAGACTTCTCCTCCAATGAGAAAACTCTTAAAAGGGCTTAAAATGTCTGTTTTCACAGTCCAGTCCTTTCTTTCCGACTCGCTTGTTTGACTCGCTTACGATTTAAGTTCTTCCATAGGGCCTTGAAAACAAGACTACACATCAAAATCTAAAGTAGGTCAGGAAAAGAAATGTAGAAATTCATTAAACAAACAGAGCTCATGCTTTTTATTTTTCCAGGGTGGATGTTGGACCGACTTTTTAAAATTTTTAATCAGGCGGTTTCCGGATGATGTGCTTGCACGAATGTGACGTCCTAGGCAAGGAGTGGTCTTATCGCACCCCAGCACTCCCCGCTATCTTGGGGTCATATTTAGGACTACTTTCAGGGCCATAGAGTACTGTCCTGGGACTAACTTGCTACTCTATATCTGGGACTAAACCAAGAGAAGGTGAACTATCGTCTTGAAAACGGAATGGAAATGTTGCAAGATAAAGAATCAAAGTCACAAGTTCAACATCAAGGTTCCACAATTATTTTTTTTTTTTTTTAAACTGTAATCACCTCACAGTAATTTCTAAGCTCCTGGGGTGAATAGAAATTCAATTCTCTTTGGCAAATCTGATCTACTAACATCTAATAAAACGTGTAAACTGACTACATTGGGTAAATTTGTTCAAGGTAATCCTACAAGTCCTAGAAGTAAATGATTGTAAAATGATTGTTCTTTCTGTACCATATTATAAGGCCTACATGTAACATCACTATATTTATATTAATGTTTTTTTCTTGATATACCTTTATATACCTTGATGTTGGGCTTGAAGTATAACATAATTATTTGGATCTTGTACGTCATGTTTTTGATAGTTCAGGATTGTTCAATGTGCTTTCAGAAAGCTTTGAATTATCCTCATAATTGATCCTGCTGAGCTGGGAAACAACAGCAAGGAATTATGGACCCACAGGAATATAGGCCTACATAAAACAAGGTATCAAATAAGTTGTTACATTTGGTGGATGTAATGTTTGCATATTACTTTTGTTTGCCTATCTGGGCAAATAAGTAACAAGATGATAAACAACTTAAAATTACTTTTAGAAGTGCAATGTATTTACCAGAAACCAAGATTATCTGTAACAGGAAAGATACCCCTGAAAACCTTTTCTTACTCATATATCCAAAACAAAAGCAATCTGCAAATTGGCCACTCTGCGGCATTTAATGGGTTAACCATCGAGGTAGCCTTGATGCTTGGATTCGATAGCGGCTCTAATTTTCCACCGAATCTCGTAGATTGCCTTTCTGAGTTGAAGCAATAGGCGCTGCTGCACTAGCTCGAGCGAAAAAATAGCGCGCTAATTTGTGGAACAGGAAAAATACCCGAAAAAGAAACCGGTCCTGCACTAGCTCAAGGTATTTTAAAATTTCGCATTAACGACCTGATGTGACCTTGAACAAACAAGCCATATGTGTATTGCGCAACTGGTAACTACCGCTAGCGTATACACTCACAGGTGCACGATTTTGAATTTAGCTCGAGCTAGTGCAGCACCACGCAAAATAGCGCGCTATTTTATGCCAAAACCGCAAACCAGCTCGAGTTTTTTCAAAAAAACCTAAGATCACTTGGGTTTGGATTTCCTCCAAATAGAGCACTATTTGAAAAAGCTTGAGCTAGTGCAGCACCGACTACTGTGTTCATGATATCAGCATCGGCCTTGGACGCAACATATTCTTTGCTCATCAACCCTGAACATTAGCTTGCTTCAAGCTAATGGCGATAAGGAAATATAAAACAGAAACTGGGATCTCAAGTTTCGCCAGCACGAGGTTACTAATGTTCATCAATCCCATAAATAGTCCTTCCTTTTATTTTAGTGAGAAGAAATATTGCCGGAATTAAGCACATTTTGCTTTGACATGATTCCTTGATTAATGCAAGAGTGCATGAAGTATTTGTATTTTATGTTTTTAAAGCTCTTTAAATGAATATAATCAGCTCTCTCCCTCTCTTCTTTTTTCCACTCCTTGTCTCGTTTACATTTAGGCCTATCTATTCTTGTAATTCTAATAATAATAATATTTATACAGCGCCTAATAGACAGTTAGACTACGTCTCTAAGCGCTTTACAGACGTATCATTATAAAGTAAACAAGGTTACAAAGTTTTGTTGGGATTAATTTTCTCGTAATTCTAATAATAATAATAACAATATTTATAAAGCGCCTAATAGATAGTTAGACTACGTCTCTAAGCGCTTTACAGACGTATCATTATAAAGTAAACAAGGTTACAAAGTTGTGTTGGGATTAATTTTCTGAGCATAATGTAACTACTAACCATATAGCAATAATATTATTGGTTGTATTAATCTATTCTCTCCAACTAAAAGAATTTTTTTTTCCCATTTTGCTATTTGTATCTCGCCCCCCCCCCCCTCCATTTCATTAGCCGCCCTATCTCATAAGAGTCTCTCCTCCTCTACCTTTCCACTCACCATCCTCATCAACAATCCTTTCCCCCGTCTTCCTCCAAAATTCCTTTCTCTCCATCTCTTCTGTGATGTTCTTTCTCCTCCTCTGGGGTGCGTTTCATGAAAGGACATGTCGGACGTTTTATCCGACAAACTGTTATAAGCTACTGAAATGCTTGCATCTGATTGGCCGAGAGCAAATTTGTAGGATAAAATGTCCGACAAGTCCTTTGATGAAATGCCCCCCAGGTGTGTCATCTCCCAGGCCATTAGCCTACTGTATCTATTTCTCTTTCCCCCCTTGTCCTCTACCTTTCTTCCTTCTCCCTATCCTCCATCTTTCTTTCTTTCTTCACCTCCCCAGCTCTCTCCCCTCCCTGTCTATCCCCTCTAGGTGGATTCACACCTACCCGATCAGGAAAAATTCCCGTAATTTACGAGAACTCTTCCAATCACCAAAATACCCGTAATTTGTGTTTTGTGTTCACATCTGCCCGAACTGTCTTTTTCCGAGGAAAATACCCGAAGTTATAAAAAAAGATGAAAGAGGAAAAAACAAAGAAATACATAAGGAAAGAGAAGAAAGAAGGGAAAAACAAAGAAATACATAAGGAAAGAAAAGAAAGAAGGAAAAATATAGAAATATATAAGGAAAGATAAGAAAGAAGAAAAACAAAGAAAAACATAAG
This sequence comes from Paracentrotus lividus, assembly GCA_940671915.1. Lineage (NCBI taxonomy): Eukaryota > Metazoa > Echinodermata > Echinoidea > Camarodonta > Echinidae > Paracentrotus > Paracentrotus lividus. Next base: position 21,935,234 of record CALNVZ010000218.1, read on the forward strand.
GAAAGAGAAGAAAGAAGGAAAAACAAAGAAATACATGAGGACAGAGAAAAAAAGAAGGAAAAACAAAGAAATGCATAAGAAAAAGAAAGGGGGAATAGAAAGTTCTCGTAATTTCGGTTCACACTACATAAGTTCCCGCGACCTTGGCGAAACTACGCGTAATTTCGTCGAAGTACCTACTAATTTATGGGAATTTATCTTCGGGAATATTACGCGTAGTTTGGTTTCACACTTGCAAAATTACGCGTAGTTTGTGATCGGGGTAAAAAATACCCGATCAGAGATTACGGGAACTTTTCCTGATCAGGCAGGTGTGAATCCACCTAATGTTATACTGTAAAACCAGACATTTTGCGTGCATGAAACCTTCAACAATTTTGCAAGGAGGCAAGATTCGCAAAAGTGTAGGTCTACACAATTTATTAAATGCTAGTACAATACTGTACATTGTATAAGTAAGTTAATGGTTGGCTATTTACGGAAGTTTCATTCCACGAGAATGGCCGTCAGCTCCAATTCACGAATGTTTCATGTTCCAAATGTTTCTGGTTTTACAGCAATCCATCCTCTTCTCACCATTTTCTATTTCTCTTCTTCTTCCTTCCTCCTCCTCTTTGTGTCTCCTTGTTCTATGTATCATCTAAAGGACTGTAATCTCTTTCTCCTTCTCTCTCTCTCTCTTCCTTTCCCTCTCCCTCTCTCTTTCTTTCTCTCTTTCTCTCTCCCTCTCTCTTTCTCTCTCTTTCTCTCCCTCGCTCTCTCTCTCTCTCTCACTCTCTATATCTCTCTCTCTCTATCTATCTATCTCTTTTTCTCTCTCTCTTTCTCTCTATCTCTCTCTCCCTCTCTTTCTCTCTCTCTTTCTCTCTATCTCTCTATCTCTCCATCCCCTTCTTCACTCTATCTTCAGCCTCCCGTACATACCCCCTCTCTCAGACCAGTGTTTCATCTTCAAGGCTATGCTTGATCTATTTGCAATATATCTCTCAATTCCCCCCTTCTTTCTTCATCTACTACCTCCCTACCCCACCCCCAATCTTTAAAGCCATGATTTATCTATTTGCAATACATCTCTCAATTCTGTTTTCCTTTTCAATTTAACATCTCATATCCAAGGTTATACTCATATCTATTTGCAAAACATCTTGTTTCTTCTTCTCTCCCCCTCTCTCTCTCGTTCTCTCTCTCTCTCTCTCTTGCCTCTTTGTATGACCTGGTAGGAGTCTGAAGTCCAAGGTCATCCCATCCCTATTTGTGATGTATTTGCGATTGTATTTGTCCCAGCACTGAAGTATTTATTTGTCCACCAATCCCCCATGACACGCACATGAAATGCCAGGTTCGTGAGACTCTACTCCTCGCTTGAAGCATTCTCATTCCCTGATTGCAGTTTATTATTCAATATTTCCCTCCCCCCCCCCCCCCCCCCACCCTTCAACTTCCTCTCTCTCACTACTTTACAAGCCAAGATTTTTCACAATTTTTGGACTTATTGGGAAAATTTGTGAGGGTAGAAAGCATCACAAGGACTGAGTCAAGAAATTCATGAAAAAGAAACTTTTTTAAAAATTTCTGATCAAAATCAAAACTAGCTTGATATTTTTGCATGGATGTACATGCCTGAGCTATGATATTGGCCATCCTGACCCCAAACCCTACATTTTCGATAAAATAAGGCCGAGACCAATTGTTGTCAGATACAATTGTTGTTGTACGTGTCACCTCTCATCTACACAAGCACACCAAAACGTTTGATAATTTTGGAGTTGATCCCAAAAGTTAGTCTTGTAATGCAGAACTAACAACTTTCTGGTTCTCATCATCCAATATATTTGTCAGCACACATTATTCCACTTCACTGTCCATGGACGGGGTTGAGGCCTTTTGTCACCACCCACTATGTTTGCTTACATGCAAATACCCACTGCATTCCTTGGAGTTACGCCTTTTTGTCAGTCACCACCAAACATGTTGTGTACACGCGCCCGCACACACAACACTTTTACCCACCCCCTGCATAACTTGGAGTTAAGTTTTTATGTCATTCACCACCCGACATGTTGTCTACATGCGCGCGCACAGACCACACGTACCCACCCCCTGCATAACTTGAAGTTGATCCTCAAAGTTTTTTTGTATTAGGTGCTGCTGCATCAGCCTGAGTTTGCTGTATCTCAAGATTCTAGCCTAATCAGCCCTCAATATAACAGTATGCGCACTGCAGACGCCGAGTTTAAAACAAACACTGTGCGATTTTGAATTATATAAATTTTGGATATCATGAATAAACTATCCCAAATAGCCAAAACCCAGACATCTGCAAAGTTGTCTAGGGCTTGAACCTCGAGATTCTTACCCACAAGATAGCTACGCTACTCTAGCCCAATCAGCCCTTAGAATATGAGTATGTGCACAGTGGGCCCTGAGTTTCGCACAACTCGCAATTTTGCATTTTGGTCGGAATTCATGACTAAATTATCTCAGCCAAAACCAAGACATCTGTAGGGGTTGAACCTCGTTATTCTAGCCAACAAATTAGCCCGCTAATTGTGCCCACATTACAAATAACCTCAAGCTAGTTCTAATCGGGCTAATTGGCCGGATCAGAAATAGCACGCTATTTTGAAACTGGGGCTGATGAAACCAGACTTCGTTTGACATCCTGCTATCATTGGTCCCAAGTCCAAGGTCGATGTGTTTGTATGTTGAAGTATGTCTTCAAGCTATTTGTAGCACGACTCAATTTCAAGGTTGTGCCGGTACCCCTTCTATTTGTAATACATCATTCAAGAAATCTCTAGAGGGCTTTGCTTTGATTCTCCCCCATTCTCCTTCCCTTTCTTATTTTCTCTATTCATATCTTTTATGTATTCATAGAGGTGGTCATGCAATATATGATGTGTTAAAGAAGCTGTCCATATTACTTATTATTAGTAGTTCCTTATTTTTACATTGCCTAGACACACATTTTCTTGGACCCTCTTTAACTCATCTCTATCTTTCTTCCCATGCTCTCTCACATCAATTAACATTGCGTACCTGAGCAGATAAGAACAGCACAGCCAAAGCAGGAATATGAAAGAGAAAAGAAAGAGAGAACAAAGACTGAATATTATGATAGCAAGTAAGAATAAATGTACATTAACAAATTTGTTTCTTAAAATATATTATTTGAATTTATCTGAAATTAATTGTGTTAAGAACATCTCTATACCCCCATCACCAATGAACCCCTCCTTGTTTTAACACTCACTCTTAATACTAGACTATGTACTCGATAGGAAGGTAATTTTATTTTTTTTTTTCCCCTTGAAAACCCCCCTGGCATTGCCCCCATCTCCCCCTCTCCCTCCCCCACCCTCCTTCTTTACCATATCCATTGCCGTTACTCTTACTTTGTACCTCTTTATCAATCCCCACCTCTAATAGTCCCTCTTTTTCTCTCCCCTCCCCTACCCTTCCTTTACCCCCACCTTACTCAATCACCAAAGCAGTTCTTCCTGTACCCTTATCCCACTCAAACCTTTCCCCTTCTTCCCTCCCTCCCTATCCCAACCCTCACATCCTTACCCGCGACACTCTCAACTTGCAATCTATACATTATGCATCCCCCTCGTCCCTTTCCTCCCTCCTTTCTTTAACCCCACCTCTTATTCTCAAGTCCAAGTCCAAGTTCATATACTCTCCCCCTCTCCCTCTTCCCCCTTACCCCTCTCCTCCTCCTACCCTCCCCTCTCACATCTGAACTCTTATGCCACCCTCCCTCCCTCCCTCCTTTTTTACCACCTTCTAGTCTCAATCAGAGTCCAAGGTTCATAATATTCACCCTACATCCCTCTCCTCTCTTTTCTCCCCCTCCCATCCTCCTTACCCCACTCTCACTTTAACTCCTTGCATCCCCCCTCTCCCCCTCCCTTCCTTTCTTTACCCCACTCTTTCAAGTCCAAGTCCAAGGTTCATTATGTCCACCGACTCTATATACCCCCTTCTCCTCTCCCCCTTTACCCTCCTAGCCCCCTCTCCCACTCTTCCCATTTAACTTCTTTGATCCCCCCTCTACCCCTACCCCTCCCTCCTTTCTTTACCCCACTCTTATCTCAAAGTCCCCAAGTCCAGGTTTACTATTCCTCTCCCTTGCCCGACTCTACCCCCTCTCCTCCCATCCCTTTACCCACTCCACTCTAATCTTTTGCGATGCCCGTCCCTCCCTCCTTTCTTTTCCCCACTTTATTCAAAGTTCCCCAAGTCCAAGGTTTATATATTCTCTCCCCTTCCCCCTTTACCCTCTCCCTCTCCATCTTACTCCACTCTCACTCTACTCTTTTGCAATATGGCCGTCCCCTCCCTCCTTTCTTTACCCCACTCTTATCTCAAGTCCCAAGTCCAAGGTTCATATATTCATTATATTGATGCATTTCTCCCAGCTATGATATATTTGTTCATCTCGTTTCCCAACACGTGCTCTAAACATATTCACGGGGCTCGCTTTCAAGGTTACCCTATTCCCCAGTGCCATGTGTTATTCAACAATATCCCATCACATTTTTTTCTATCCTCCTCTTCATATCGCAGATAGCCCTCTTCCTGATATCTGACTCTCTCTTAAGTTTTATAGGGACAGAAAAGCAGCGTCCTTCTGAAAGTCAAAGTTAATTCCCTTTTAGCACTCAAGCTGATATTTGGAGAGGTGTCTATGTATCAAGGAAAGAATACCTACCCTTTAAGGGAACAGCATATCGTCGGCTGAGAACCAGAAGGGCGCTATTACAGATCAAAGATGTTCCGTTGAGAACTAGAAGGGCGCTATTACCATTGACTTTGTACAGCGATAGCGCCCCTCCGGTTCTCAACGGAACATAGGTCTTTAAGATGCAATAACGCCCTTCTGGCTCTCAACAGATGGTATCATCTCCTTCTAAACTGTTCTCATTATTTATTACTCTCAAATCCTTATGTATTTAATGTTTTATTTTATACTGCGCTTCACAAGAAGGGCTTTGAACAATATTGATATTTAAGTCTGTCAATTTTCATAATATTCAATTTCGATTTTCTTTCAGTTTACTCCCTGTTAACAGTTTTGATATCATTTTGACTCCCCCGGTTTTCTCTTTCTCTTTCTCTTTTTTTTTCCTCGTTCATACTACCTTTTTATTGTTAGTTCAACATCCCCATTCAATCTCTCTCTTTCTCTCGTTCGTTCTCCATGACACCTTTTCTATATTTTCTCTGTTTACTCCATATTTTTATATAACTTTGACTCCGCCTATTTTGAAACAATCTTGACTTTCCCTATTTCATTGTCATTTTGACTCTTTCTTTTTTTCTTTCTTTCTCTCTCCCCCTCTTTAAACTTCCTCCACCCCCCCCCTCTCTCTCTGAATCCCTCTCAAAAGTCCAGCAACACGTAATGAATATCAAAGTTTCAAGTCCAAGGCTGTATGTATTGTGTCTATTTACATTACTCTTATTAACATCACGCTCCTACCAACAGCAGTTACTCAACATCACACATTCATGTTCAAGACTTGAAATGTTACCAAATTCAATCTTGCCATGTGTCTTTTCTAATTTCCTGCATTAACATTATGTGATACTAGATAAGTGTGTGCTTTAGATTAAAGGGATTTAGTAACTTTCAAAAACAAGAGCAATTATATTAAGATTAATAAAATTATATTGTTCCAACAGTAAAAACAAACTACTTAAAGTTTCAGATCAAATGGAAATCATTTACTACCTTAAAACAATGTAACAAACAATGCCAAGCATACAGCCGAGCACCAGTACCCTCTGCTGATAGCTCCCCAGGCCGCTAGAGACGGGGGACTATACAACAGGAAATGGGTGTGTGGAAAAGCACATGGTTTTATAAACCATCCGGTGTTGGTTTATAAAATTTGAGTATGAAATCATTGATATCTCGAAGGTAAAGCAAGCAATTAGCTTGCAATTTTGAAGAGATACCAGACTGACCTAAGTGTTTATAATTATGTTGGCAAAATAAGTTAAATCGAATAAATGTGATTTGAATATCATTCAATGTTACTGCATCACTTTAAAATCCTCAATAACATACCATATACATGTATATATATAATGGACAAATCAGAAAGATGTACGAATAAGTTGAAAATGTGAAGGAATAGTGTTAAACTTAGAAAACCTATGATTAGATGGAGGGAAGGAGAGGAAAAGAGGGGGAAAGATAAAGAAAGGAAAGATGAGGAAAGGATGGGAGTGGGAGAAAGGGAGAGAAAGAAAGAGAGAGAGAAGGAGAAAGGGAAATGTTAGAAACTTCATATAAGCTGAAAATGTGAAGGAATAATTCTAGACAACCTATGATCAGATGGAGGGAAGGAGAGGAAAAGAGGGGAAGAAAGAGGATGAAAGGAAAGATGGGAAAGGATGGGAGTGAGAGAAAGGGAGAGAAAGAAAGAGAGAGAGAAGGAGAGAGGGAGAGAGAGTAGAGAGAGAGAGTAGAGAGAGAGAGAGTAGAGAGAGAGTAGAGAGAGAGAAAGAGAGAGAGAAAGAGAGAGAGAAAGAGAGAGAGAAGGAGAGAGAGAAATGTTAGAAACTTCATATCTTCATTAGATTCAGTATTCTACAACTTTCCTTTTTCCTGTCCTCAATTTACTTCTTCAATCTCCTCATCCAGTTCTTCTGTCTTAATATATTTCTAATCTTCTCTGATCATTACTCTCCTTTCTGAACTCTGGCATTTCATCCTCTTTTTTTTTTCCTCTTCTTTTCCTATTAATCCATCTAATCGATCTTTATTCCCCCTTCTTTCCTTCCCACTATGGTTGTCTTTCTTATACTATCAATACCTTAGGTTCCCCTTATTTTTTCCCTTCCAGTTCTCTCTGTTCTCCATCTTATAATCTTCCTTGTCTCTTCTTCTATCAATCTTTCCTCTTCTTTCTTTATATTGTCAATCATATGCCAGAAGGATTCAATTACATTTGCTTTGGGGACAATTGCTCCGATGCAAATTCCATACACTCATTCAATGACCAATTTTAACACTGGACTTAACAATATATCCTACCCTGCACCCCAACATAAAACCCTATAGCAACCCTATCCTTAGACAAAATAAAGCTGGGAGCAATCGTTGTAAATGTCGTGTCACTGCCAGAAAGTTGTTGATGTACATGTACACTCGTACTTCTAGAAAGTTTATCGCCCTTCACACTCAAAACAGACAATTTATGTCTTCTCTTCTTCTGCGAACTTAAATTTTTTTTATTTTTCTAACTGCACTACCTCATTAAATATACATCGGCCAGACAAGACTTCATTTAATATATATCTCATGCATCACTTAGTACTTACACCGAAATCTATGTATGGTAATCCATAGAAAAGGGTGAAAAATAAAAGACACGGAAGCAAAGTACATCATGCTTTTGGCTTTGTTTGATTCTTGTAGACAGATAACAGCACCCAGAATCATCGGCTTTATTTCTGTGATGTAATCAGTGTCACAGACAGACAGCCTCAAATTGGCAAATCAATTTAATTTCCTAAGGGATGCGGAGCATAAGCTTAACCAAATGTCCATTAGTTATAATTAGTTATGGATAACAGATGGAATTTGGTGAAGATCTATCTTCATTTCATTTTTGGATGGATAGATAAACTCCCTTAAATTACTTGATATGCTTTATTTAAAATCAAGAGCATGTAAACCCTTTTATATATGGCATTGTTTATAATTAATCATATTTTCTTTGTAAATAATTTTGTTATATAAAAAAAATTACAAAGTAACTCCAGATGTTTGAATGGTCACAATTAAGAAAGACTATTGTACAAGCCAATATTTTCTCTACAGATATTTTCGAGATATTGGACTGGTTGGAAAAATTTGTGAGAACATACTTTCAAAATTTTTGTGATGACTTCATTACTATAAATAGCCTTGTACTGAAGAGGAAATTTTTGCGATGAACGACTCGCGAAATTCGCAAAAATAACCACATATACAGTATTGTGATCAAAGGATTATCACACACAAAACCTTTTTCAATTTTGCACAATGCCTTAAATTTTCAAGTAATGTATTCGCTCTTATTTTCGCGCAATTCATTTTTCGCGCTGAGCAGACTCAAAACATTTTCACAGGTTCTTGAGCTCGCAATTGAACCCATTCAATACATGCATAGGAAATCATGCCTATTTATTCGCAGGTTTTTAAATTCGTGCCCACAGCTCTTTGCGCGAAACCGTGAAAAGAAATGTACCGCGAATATTTCCACGAATACAGTAACAAAAGAGATAAACGTATAAAATCCTTTGTGCAAGATGATGATACAAAGAGCATTAGGGTCACTGCTACAAGAGTTCATCATACTTTGGTTCACTCACAACTCATATCCATGTAAATAATTATCTCCAAATCCCCCATCTTTCGTTGTCTCTCTTTCTCCATCTAATGAATGCCAAGGACAAATTAAGCTCATCTCTTAGATCTTGAATACCAAACTCATAGCAAGGAGCTCGGTCTTGACAAAGTGACAGGCAATTTAAATTCTAAATTAGGTTAGAAACATCCCCTCTCTCTAATACAGATCCTTAAGTACAAGTGATAACACAAGGTCTATAACAAATTGAGGCACAACTGTGAATCATATCAAAACAAAGGGTGGAAAATCTGTCCCCTCGGTCAAAAAGAGGGTGGAGGCATTAGCCATTACAAGCACCTAATTCTTTTTTATTCTAAGAATACTGCAATCGTTGAAATATTTATAGTACATTAATTTATGTATTTAATCATACGAAAAATGTATGAACATTCTTTCTTATGCATGTTTGAACAGTTTCAATTGCATGCTTGCATACACGCAGTGCAAATTTAAGAACCTACCTTTTTGTTTTGAGGCCACTCAGCAAAGAAAAATTAATCAGGTGATCAGAATTTTTTTAACGCAGAAATGCTGTCTCAATTAGAAACAAAGTGGCTTTAAATACCCACAATTGATGTAAAATAAAATTATGAGTGAATAATTAATGCTAGAGAAATAAAAGAGGAAAGAAAAAAGAAGGAGAATAAGAAGTCATTACTAGAATAGATAGTCTCCGACACCTTTGCCACTTCTCAACTGTTCACAATGATAGTCTCCGACACCTTTGTCCACTTCTCAACTGTTCACAATGAGCGGAACAACAGCTTTTAGGGGTAAAAAAGGTTTTCTTGAGTGAAGTTCAAATACAGCCATGACTGATGAGAATTGCGTTCAGTATATTAAGACAACTTCTTATTACAGAATGCAAATTTTGCCTCTCAAATGTATTGGTGTTTGTCAGCTTTGGTGAAAGTATAGGCTAAGTAAGAAGAAACAAGTATTTGTCTATTTGTCTATTACACTTTCCACTTATTTACTTATTTTTTTATTTATTTATTTATAATCTACATCAAATTAAAGATAAATCTTAGGGATACAAGGCTTTTATCCAACGGTAATACATTGAAATTGCCGCATGATCCCACTTTAGACAGGTTAATTCAATAGGTTAGTAAAGCAAAAAAAATCCAAAGCAAACCCTCTCAGTCCCACACCTTCAAAATCACGTCCTGCATGCCAAGCTCGCAAATTGGGACGGGAGCGGTTGGGTTAAGGTGAAGTTCAAAAGGGCATGGTGTCCTTAAGTTGATAATTCAATTGGGTTGGGTGGATTAAGAGCGGAATACAGGTGACTGGTGCAATTAAGCTTGGAACAATTCAAAGAGCTTCACGCAATGACAACGCATTTACCAAGAATTACACCCAAAAGCAATAAGGAAAGAGAAAGTGACGTCATCAAATGTGATTGAAATTCAGGGTCTTCAAAGAGTGCATGACTGCCTTTTAATGCAAAACCGAAATTCTTCATTTAAAAAACAAGTAATTTTTTATTTTATTTATTTATTTATTCTTTCTTTCTTTTTTTTTTGTTGTTTTTTTTTTGGTCAAAGTCACAAAAAACTACCAAGTTTAAAGCTTTAATGAAATTGGCTCAGAATCACTAGTGAAGCACAGTGCATTGTTGAAGGATGTAGGAAAAGTAATTTACATCCCCCTCCTAACACCCCCCCCCTTCAAAAAAAAAACAAAAAAAAAAAAAAAAAATGCTTAAGTTCATCGCTAGTGAAGCAGAGAACTTTGTAAAGGAGATATCAGGCAAATTAATTTTACCAAAACATCTATAGTCTTAACCTTCAAAATCTTTCATAAAATTGATTATGCATTGATATATAAGCACAGAACTTTGTCAGACAGATAATTGGGAAAAATAATTTTAACCAAGACAACAATGTTGGCTTGAACTTCACTATCTTGCATGAAATCAGTTTATAAATCGCCAGTGAAGCACAGAACTTTGTTGGAGACATGTCAGGCAAATTAGGTTGAATTTGATGAGACACTGAGAGGCAATGACGCATCACTGTATTGGGATGGATGACCTTGTGGTCGCAAGCCACACAGATGAAACTTTCTGACAACTTTTCTTTGGTGAGATTGAAAAACAAGGAAAAATATAAGTGAGGAAAAGAGGGTTCATGATCAAGAGTTCCAAGATTTATATGTGGAATACAGCGAACAGAGAGGGAGAGGGTAGTCTTGAAGAGCGGAAAGGAAGAGAGGAGTGGAAGGGGGAGGGAAAAGGGGAGAGAAAGGGGGAGAAAAATAGACAAACAACAAATAGTTAAAGTAGACACACGGAGAAAATACACAATATTTGCTAATAATGGCCAATTTACATGTTACTGAATAGATTTTCCTTCGTTTATTCGATTGACATGCTGAAAATGACTTGAATCTCTCAGAAATAGCTTAAAATGGTTTTTAGCGTTTTTGTTTAATCCGCCCCCAAATGGGTGTTCCGATCGGCGATTCGAGGGAGCTTCTGTTTGTGACGTCTCGCACCTTGACAGCTTATCACATCAACAGCCAGCTTATCTAGTTTGGCGCCGCAGCTTGATGCATACGTATACACTGTAAACAGCTTGCTCGCACCTGTTACTAGCTTGCTATAGCTGCTGTGTTTTCTCGGATTAATATGGCTCTTTTTCACAACTGATTCTCATTGGACAAATAATACAGGGTTGTATATCCTTAGGAATATCGTGTTTTGAGATATTGATTAACGATTGGTGATTAATTTTGCAGATTTGAACTTGCTGCGATTAGATTTTTGAAGAGTTTGCAATCATGATAAAAAGCACGAATTGCCTTGCTCATCTCTCACGATGGCAGGAACGTGCGGCCGTTGGCTTGTTGGTGAATGCGGTTTTAATTGCCCCACGTGACATTGGGGAGATATAATTGCTTAAAAATTCCAACGTAAATTTATAGCGACTTCATTTCTTAAGAAGACTTATTCTGTGTTGATCTATATATGATTTAATATGATTTTTTTTTCAAAAAATATGAATCCCTGCCAAAAGTTGTTTAGAGCAATAATAAATGCCGACCGTCATGACTTTCCCAATAACTTACACGGAATAAGCCTCCATCATTAATTTGAGAGGTGGTCATGTCACATATTTCCTTCCAAAAAATTCGCTATTTATCGAATTCAATGGCTAAAAACCAGAACACTTCCTGTAAAATAAAATCAATATTATTATTGAAGAGACAGAATATCGTAAGAATCAATGATGTAAGCATTGAATTGTTTTGCTAATATTTACAGTCTATACTTATTTTGGCTTATTCTCTTACACACGCAACGGGATGGGTAGTGTATATCAGGCCGGCAGAGACGGATGGTAATATACAGTCGTCTCTCCGTAAGACTGCTGTTTTTTATCACCAATGGCCAAAAATCTGTCAAATTCATGCAAGCAAGGGCTCGAATCTACAAAATAATGTTATTTCATTCTGAACAATATCTAAACACCATGAAAAAAGGTCCATACTGTAAACTGAAAGAACTAAGGAAGCTACGTATCCATCCAAATGTTGTGCACGAATTACAAGCCTAACGAGATGAAATTTATCTCGCGGATCTGCACAGCACAATAATATAAAACTTACAAAACCAAGAATCAATTTCAAGATTATGATAACCTTATAGCTTATCATAGATATATAGGATTATTGGTACAATAATTTGTCATATATGACAACAAAACTAAAAAGTTGTGATTTGAACAGTCCACAATGAAAACAATGCACTTGTTTTTATTTCTTTTTTTTCACTCACTCTCGTGCTGGGGATACTTCTAAGTATATGTTAATATAATGAAAAATAATACATCATTGGAACGGAATTAACATAAATATATAGATAAATGGTTATAGAGGAACAGTCGGCAAGAGAATCACCTTTGACCAGTTAGTCAGCCTGGAAACATGAGATGAGAAGAGAGAAGAAAGTTTTCAAGAATCAGAATGTGCAATGTACGCGATTTAGCACACAGTGCAGGATACATGTATATACGTGCATACAGTGGACACGGTACAGGTGCCCAAGGTGTGACGTCATAATCTCGACGCCTTGCGGGGTCACCGTTCTGAGGAGACCGCTAGCCGAAAATGGGGCCCTTCTTTGAAAGGTGATAACTTCCCGATCTAAAACAGATTTGACAAGGGTTTAAGATATGTCTGAATCAGTAAAGATTTTTCGTTGCAGTGGTATGAATTTTGTTGCAATTAAAAGCAGTTTTGACTCTCCAGTTGTCTACTTTAATGAAAGTGTTTTATAAGTAAGTAATGCGTAAATCAAAGATTCGGTTGTACAAGTACAAAGTGAAAAGAGAGCTCTAGGAATTAACGCCATGAGCGTCCTTGGACGGTGTGTGCGCTTTATAAGTTTACACTATTGTTATTATTATAAAAGGAGATGAGCACAAACAGAAAAAGAGATAGAGAAATATGAAGGCAAGCAGATAGGAAGAAAGAGAGGGAGACAGAAGAAAAAAGAGAGTGGAAAATGGGAAAATGGGAAAAAGGAGAAGGAGATGGAGAGAGACAGGGAGAGGGAAAAGAAATGGAGAAAGATGCAGACAGAGAGAGTGAAATGGGAATAGAGAGAGGGAAATTAGGAGAGTAAAAATAAAGAGAGGGGGAAAGAGGGCACGACGTGTCTTAAACCAACTGTGCGGTGACGAGAGATTCTAAGATTTTTAGCCAAATCCTAAGGGCTAAAGACATGCAAGAAAGGTCGACCATGTGCTGCGGAAACAACGCTAAAGATTGGGAGATTTTTTTTTTCTTGAGAGTATTTGGGAGTCGTTGAACTTCAGTTTTCAGCCAATCGGGAGGCGGGAAAGGTAATGTTAGCGATAAAAACCTTGCACGATTGAAGGGGAGACGTGTGATATGGTGAAATGACCAAACGCAGATGTAAATTTAAGAAGTGGTTTTGAGAGGAAATCCTACATATGTATGATTTTGGCCAACACCACCAAGTTCATTAACACCTAGGCTTTCTGGCCAGCAGTTTCCATCGATAAGCTTCAGATAAGCTTCAAATCAAGGATTAACCTGTTTCCGAGCTATTGGTGCACTGAACCGCCCTAAGAGCAATTTCGTAACAAATATCTCTGGATTTTTTAATTCTTTGAAAAAGAATTTCTTTATGTTGTACACATTGGTCTACACATCTGGAGAGTGCTTCACAAAGAGTTAAGTAGACTTAGAGTCGCACTTAAATCCCTAGTTGGGTATTGTACATTACGAATCTCCTCATCGGTCAGATCATGCACAAGGGATACGGGCCATTGAGAAGTCTATCAATAACTTTGCGCTTTCAATATAGGAAGCGCATAAAATTTAAGTGTGACTTCATGTCGACTTCGGCTCTTTGTGAAACCCCCCCCCCCCCTGATTTGGAACACATTCTTTCATTTGTACTCAAAGAGTTACATGAGCAATAATAGAAGATTTGTATAGCAGATTTAACAAACACAGATATATTCCTTAGAATATGTAACAATAGAAATGTAATGAATTGCAATTGTATTAACAAGAAGCATTGAAGGCCTCAAAGAGTTCAGTTAGGGTGGTATCTCACTTCGCCGAGACGTTTCTGCGACGTCTCCGAGACAATTTTCAAAAACTGTCTCAAAGCAGTTTCAAAGAATAGTCTCAAAGTAGTTTCTGCGACTCATGAGACTTCGCAGGACGTCTCAGAGACATCTCGAAAATGTCTCCGCGACAAGTTTAAAAACTGTCCCTGAGTAGTTTTAAAACAGTCTCAAAGTAGTCCCAAATCCGTCTCATAGTAGTTTCCGCGAAATGAGATACCACCCTTAGATTAATACCAGTATATCTGTGATAATACCACAACGGCATAAATAGATTTTATATGAAATTTAGATCTAAAGGACGAGCTACCTCTGCTACACAACCCTCCCTCTCCATTGACCTTGACAGTTAGCCCACTGACCAACCCCCACACAATCAGCAACCATCCCACTGAAGCGCGTCACGATGACACGGTCTAATTTAGCGTGCACAAAGGGTGAGCGAGCGTTTGCCGGTACCGACAAACCCTATGAAGCGTGGAGAGTGTGCAGGTAGGTAGGGGCGGAAGTACAGTGAACCTATTTCAATGTCATTGACATTGAGACGTACTCTTTTTATTACACATCCCGACCCAGACAACCAATCAGGTAAACACCGCCTGGACTTTGATTGGGAAATGTTATCGGCTAATTAAGTGGAAGAAGGGGGAGGGGTGCGTCGATTCATGTGATTCAAATGCCGAAAGAACGCGGGATGGTACAAAAGCCGTCCAAGGACACCACAATACACAAATTCGGTCATATGATACGAGCATCATTTGGATGTAGTCGTGCGGAGAGATTGTCAAGAAGGGCTTGAAAATATGCTGTGTGATCAAAATTAACACATCGACTTTAATTGCCTATATTAATTAATCACATTGTCCTACAATATGTAAAAAATCCTACAGCACTAAAACCTATTGCTATCTTGATATTGAGTAAAAGGAAAGGATAACATCAAACCTTCACATCCTTTGAAGTACCATGGGGAATATGAAAAATACAGAAATAACTTTACCATTCCTGTAAATAAATTTTATCAACAAAAAAAAGTCCATATTTCATTGTGATAAACAAAATGCAATGACAAAAGTTGCCCTGGTTTGCTACATTAAATAAACATTTATGTTTAACACCCTTGAAAAGATACTCAAATGGAATACATTATTCCATTATATAAATTATTCTACTCCCCAATGAAACTGTAGCTGTATAAGTACACAGCTTTATATTCATATCATATCCTTCACTATTAAAGATTAATAACATTATTCAAAACTTTAAAGCATTTCCAACTTACACCACAACTTCAAATAGAATTAAGTGGTATAATTTTTCTTTATATAAAAGACGTCTCCCTATGCACAGAATTTTTGCTCAAAATAAGGGTGAGGCCTCCCCCCCCCCCCCCCTCCCTGGTTAACTGACCTAGACGCCTCAGTATTTGTATTTTTGATGAAATGTTTCTGGGGCTTTTTAGGATCTCTTATGAAGTTACGAAAACGGGCTTGGAAGAAAAAAAAAAAGATGGAGGGAGGGGGGGGGGTTTACACAGTCTGATATAGAAAGCTAAACAAAAAACATGCTTTATCCATGTTCTAATTACATACAGCTTCCAAGGACATGTCTGAAGTTTGTCATCGCGGCAGCACATTCAAAAGGGAACACAGAAAGGTCACGATTCCAACGAAAGATAAAAACACAAAATGATTTGACAACCTCAAAGCTGAACAAACAATTGTAATAGCTGAAATATTATTCTCATTTGACAAAGCATGATAATATACAAACTGGAGGCCCAAACCATACTTTGCAATCTAGACACAGGGGAAATCACAAGGACAAAATCAGACAGCGAAAAGAATGCTTTGTACAAAAGAATATCAAAAAGGACGCGACAATGCTTTAAAGTCATAGTGAGTGACGATCAAGGTCTGTTTTTGTAGACTAGTCAAGTTGAAGGCCCGGGATGAATAGTCCTTTTGCTTTTGAACATATAGCTTTCAAGGACATAGCTCTGTCTGATAACAAACACCTCAAGTATGATCACATCTAATAAATAAAACAGCTTGCCACATGAGTGAGTGCATTTATATTTACCCCGTCTGTTAATAATTCCTCTCTCTCTATCTCCCTTTCCAATCACTATCTGTCCTCTCTCTCTCTCTCTGTCTGTCAGTCTCTCACTGTACATCTCTCCTCCCAATATCTGTCTTTTCACTGTTTCTTCTTTCTCCCTCTCTTTCTCTCCCTCTTTCTCTTTTTTCAACTAATCTTTCTACATTTTATTTTGTTAATTTTTTTATACATAACCGTCCCCCTCTCTCCTCTCTCTATTTCTTTATGAATTATGTCATAAAAACATTACTTATATATTTTCTCTTTATCTCTCTCTCTCTCTCTCTTTCTTTCTTTCTCTTACTCTTTCTTTATCTCAATATTTCAGTATGTTTTTTCTGTACCAAACTAACTATCCCACCCTATATTTCTTCATAAATTGTGTCATGAAAACATTGCTAATTACTGTACTTTCTCTCTCTCTCTTCCTATTCCTCTCTACCCTTTTCTCTTTCTTGAACTCGATATTTCAGTATATATTTCTTCTACCTAACTGTCCCCCTCTCTCCTCTCTTTATTTCTTTATTAATTATCATAAAAAATACATTGCTTACCTGAAAACATCGATGATGCAAGAGCCAATCCAGAAATATGAAAATGAAAAGAAAGAGAGAAAAATATTTATGAGCATAATGATCAACAATCATAAAATTATGTGTGGTATTGCCTAAAGACAAATTGCATTGATTCATACTTTATTTATTTTACATATCGTCTGTTGGGAGCCAGAAGGGCGTTGTTGCATCTTAAAGATGTTCCGTTGAGAACCGCTATTGCTGTACAAAGTCAATGGTAATAGCGCCCTTCTGGTTCTCAACAGAACATCTTTGATCTGTAATAGCGCCCTCCTGGTTCTCAGCTGACGATAAAACATGTTATTCTCTTTCTCCTCCTACCCTGTACTGCCCCCCCCCCTGCCACATTAAGATAATATGAACATGACCACATACTCATATTACTAATTGAAGGCAAAAAGGCCTTAAAGTCCCTATAGGTAAAAGCATAAAGTCCTTGCTGCTATCAAATGATGATATGGGTAATATAAATTACCTGTAATTGATCACAAATAGTTAACTTTCACCATTTACCTTCAACTGCCGAAGGACGTTACTTCTGAATACTGGGGTATGGTTACATAACCACACCTATAGCCGCAATACCCAACGTAATTGTGAACCCTTGCTTTGCACTTTGAAATTAATTCATATTATTAACTTCTATTTTCTTAAGTAAATGCATGAATTCCACCGCTTTTGCATTAATCATAAGGAGTTGGTTTAGAGGCAAATAATACTTTAAAAAGGGGGCAGGGGATCAGAGAGACAGGGAGACAGGTAAGAGGAGGGGAGGGAGGGGCACAAGGAGAAAAACTGATCCAAATACTTTCACTGAGAATTGACCAAAGGAATTTATTACTTCAAATAACCTCATCATATCCAATTTTCTATTTTCTTAAATTAAATTATGCATGAAATTCCACTGTTTTCGCATTGGTCATACAAAGGAGATTACTTTAGGGGGGGGGGGGAGAAAGGCTGGGGGAAAAAGATTTCATAACTATAAAGGTAATTTTTTTTAAGGCATTTACGAAGAGAGAATACTGGGGGGGGGGGGGAGGAAGAGGGGGAGTAGAAAATTGATGACAAGTACTTCGATATTCAGTAACAATTTACCAAACGAATCCATTAGTTTAAATCACCTAGCCGCGACCTTGGCACATCATTGTAACTCTACAAGGTCACCACTCAAAGGCAACAAATAATCATGGAGCTTAATTTCTAATTTCATCTAGCTTTTTAATTTTCTGCTCTGTTTCACAGTCCCCCGTACCGTCCCTTAAACCACAGCGGACATTCACTCTGTAAAACGATAAGGTAACTGAAGCCTCACTCAATATCATTTGTGCATTTTATGGTTACGTGCAGCTGTAGTAATACCTAAACCTTCTCTATTAAAGGACAAGTCTGCCCCATATCAAATCACTTAACAAAGTTTATTAATAGAATAACACAAATTTGGTACCTGTGCTGTTTTGAAAAGTTTATGTGGAGACAAAACTTTTGATACTTAGATGTGTGGAAAACAAACACAAATCATTAAATATCAATATAAATTTTTTGTTTCATTATCAATTAAATCCTCCATGGTTAAGATGTATGAGCTATCATCCTTTAATCATTGTGTCCTTAAAGCCAAGTCTATTTCTCAAGACTTCCATATTATTCAAAGGCAAATACTTCTGAGTGCACCACTGATATTTATGAGTGAATACTTAAAAACCTACAATTTTTGTGAGCATTTTACTTTCCCAAATTTTGCATAGGGACTGAGATTATATGTTTCTCTCTGTTTCTACCTATTTTCAAGAACTACTTTTAGTGGAATATCCTTTAGAGGACACATATTCATAATATTTGCATATCATAATTGGACTCTCATGAAAACCAATTAACACTTTAGCGATCCCATGGAAAAGCAGTTTAACATATACCAACATTCTGTTTCACACCTTTCATGGAAATTTGATTTCATAAAGAAGAATGACGCCTTTAAAAGTGTGTCAATAAAAGCGTTAAAAGCTTCAGCAAATTGCAGGGAAATGAAGAGAAATCATGCAGATCGTATGGTGTGTCACTATTTGTTTTTATCTCTATTTTTATCATCATTTCGCCGCTTGTTCTTTCCACGTTCTCAGTTTTCATTCTCTCTTTCCGTCAGTTCATGGCCACTCAGAGCAAATAGGAATCTTATACCCTGAAAAAAGAAATGATCATCAGAAAAGATACCGACGAAAGGACGGTATATTTCAGGAAATAACCGCTTATTTCTGGTCGGTTGGAGTGGTATGAATTTCAATTAGATGAAAAGCTTGATATAGGTTGGAAATATTAATTACACAATGCTCCAGCTTTTATGGGAATTGCTTGATGAAATAAAAAACAGTGTCATGATCTGTGCTTGCACGTTCAAAGATTTGTTTCTTGTGTAAGTGTAACTTTAATGGTTATTTCTTTCATATAATTTGAATTCTTGAATCTTTCTTTTTTCGAATTTTATTAATGCTTACCTGCATACAAATGTTTGTTATATGTGATTTCCATTTTGATAATACATGCAGGCATACCTTTCGTGGATTAAAGCAGGTACTCTTAGTGAGAACGTTTAGTGTACCACATGGAATGATTTATGCAGCTGTCATTTGTAAGACCCACTTCTTGACCCCCGGGATAGGTGCGTCACTTTACCAAAGAGAGTCATACATTGAGATACCATGATGCACCCTATGTCACAGAAAGTGACACACCATTTCACGAAAGTGACTTACCAATGACACACTCGTAATGAACATTTCTGACGCACCTTTTGGTGATAGTGACTGACCATGAACAACGATCGCGATATGACACTAGCGATATATCACCCAAACCATGATGGTCTCATTTGACACACCAAGTGACGCAAATTGGTAAAGTGACTTACTGAGACGCACATACGAGTCAGTATTATGACGGACTTTCGACGTCCATGACGGTACTGTGAGTCACTGATTATGGGGACTTTGACGCAACTTTGACGGACTACTCCCGGGGGTCAAGACGTGGGTCTTACAAATGACAGCTGTATTATAGTAAAGCTTTCTGAACAATAGTTGACAGGGTATGTATTCATCATGTCAGAATTGCTACATAATCATCATGACAAATAGGAGTAAATACAAGGTTATTTACATTCCCTTTGATTTTACATTCATCGTGTTTTAGAATGTAGAGCAATTTGTCACAAATGAATAGTTTCATTGCTTAGCGTTTAAAAGAAGAATTTTTAATCCAAATATGGGCAATTTTTGGACAGGCTCTCCCAGACAATATAAAGAAACATAAGACTTTATTACTTAGCAATAAAGAGAAGAAAAGGGGGGTGAAAAGGAAGCTAAACAAAGCCTTGATGAAACAAGTAACAATAGATGGAAGAAAACAACCTGCCAATGATTGGGGGGGGGGGGGTCTCTCCATCTCAGAATTAGAACAGTTTCCTTAAGTAGCCCCTCGTCTTGTGTGGGTGGACTATATCTCAATGACAGACTTGACCCATATAAGCTTACGGCCATGTGCAAAATGATGTGCTGTGTTCACACCTATCCTAACCATTATTTATCATGCATGTTAACATTCAATCTCTCTCTCTCTCTCTCCCACCAAAAAAAGTACATAGACCAAAAAGTTGTATACACTATATAAATCCATTTTTTTAACAACATTACTACAGGATGGCCAATATAAAATAATGAAATCTTGCTTCCAAAAAATCACTTGTACAATGGCCAATAGATATAAGGAAATATGGGGCAATATTGAAAATAAACACCAATATACAATGTAGTTCAAATATGTTGCACTGCACAGGTTGGGCTCAATACTTTCTAGTCTATGATTTTTTTTAGAAAACAATGGACTACTCCCACATATTGTCTCTTGTTATGTGGCCTCTAGACTTAATTAAATTCATTTGAAAAAGAATGTAATTAGAGCAACGCCAATGGAATGAGATTAAATTTCAATTAATCCATCTATCTTTCATGTGACAAGCAAAATATACCTGGAATTGACTATCTGGGCCACCCAATTTTAGCATTCTATTCTAACTGTGCCACCACCTCTTTGATCCAATGGTCCTCCTAGATTAAAGCCAGTACGAACTAGCAGCCCTGTATAGCACCAACTCAAGTCCTCAACTACTCGGTTCTGCCCTGATTCCTAACCCATAATGCAACATCCTGAATAGAGTAGTCTTATAATTCAGGCCCATTCGAATGATAACACACTTTTTCACTACTCAATGAATTCTCACCGTGATAATTATGTTGCCAAGTAACAAAACACACACTTTCCCCCACAAAACATTTCATACAAATCAAATTGTAGGTTAATTTACACATCGTTTTGTTAATAGTTATCTCTAAACGTATACTTTGAGACTAGCTATGTATAACACACAGTCAATGAGAGTGTTGCTCAGTTCGTTCTCCCTTTAAAGGGATTGGATAACTTCCAAAAACAAGTGCAATTAGATCAAAATGAAGAAAATTATATTGCTCTGACAGTAAAAACAAATTTACTATCTTAAAACTGTAAAAACAGACGAGGCTAAGCATACGGCCGAGCACGAGTTAATCTATTACCGCTCTGTTACAAGCTTAGCAGCACGGTAGGGATAAGGACTTAATGACAGGAAATACGGTGTACGTTATGCTGCATTGAAACGCACATGGTTTGAAAAGTGTCAAGTAACGTTTTTGAAAATTAGAGTATGAAATCATAGATATCTTAAAAGTAAAGCAAGCAATTGGCCTTCAATTTTAAAAAGATGCCGGACTGACCTATGTGTTTATAATCATGTCGGCAAAAAGAGCTAAATCATATAAATTGCCACTTGAATATCATTCAATGTTACGTCATCCCTTTAAGGTTTATGGTTATTAGATATAGCTGTCTTCTAGGGTTGAAGTGTATCATTTGATTAGACTACTGAACTTAAAGGGTAGCAATTTCCACCAGAGCAAGTGTCAAGGAAACAATAAAAAAAAAAGTGTTGGGACATGAAAAGAAACACAATTAAATCTTCACCAGCTACCATAACAACTTTATTTAGATCAGTTAGTGTAATTTTTGTTTAGTTTTTCTTTGCTTTTTTTTTTTTTTTTTTTTTTTTTTTTTTTTTTTTTTTTTTTTTTTTTTTTGGGGGGGGGTTGTTGTTGTCATGGCATTCATAGAATCGTAACAATAGCATATTATTTGGTGCATATTCAAGAAGGTATCAACGCAACCTTACACTTTGAGGTTACTCTTCAAAAAGTAACAAGACATCGCATTGAATTTGGTCATGAAAAGGTGAGGTATCGGTCACATCTCACGCCTAATCCATGAGGTAAATATCTTGGACGTTTACAAAGTTGGAAAGTTTGGCGGATCAGCCACCGCAAACAGTCACCGCAGATCTAAAGAGGTGTTTCCCATCCATGCAAAATCTCTCTTGCCACATCCTCTACTTCTATTCTTATCAAGGTCAAGTTCTTAAGTTCATCCTATGTGCTCCCCTTCTACTTTAAAGCGAGAGCGAACTGATGAACACTCTCATTGACTGTGTGTTATAAATAGCTAGTCTTAAAATATACCTTTTCAGATATGAGAGTGACTAAAATGGCCTTTTATTTGTTTGAAACAAGAAAACTAAAATGTTTTGAAGGGGAAAGAACTTGCTTTGCAACTTGTTAACATTTTTATTGGAGTATAAATGTTTCGAGTAGTGAGTTAGTGTGTTATCATTCAAGTGGACCTGTATCATAAGACTACACTGCTCAGGATGTTGCATTAAGGGTCAGAAATCAGGGCAGAATTGAGTAGTTGAGGACTTGAGGTGGCTCCTGGTTCATATTGGCTTTAAAGTTTGCACACCTATAATTTGCTCTAGTTGATAAAAAATTGCACCACCGACTCGTACCAAAGATGACGTCATTGTTGTTTAAAAAATCATATAAAAGCAATATGTATTTAAACCCATTTTTTTTCAATTGTACATTGAAAGGGATCACCAATGGTCCAGATGAGTCCTTTAAAGATCATAAGTTGGTACCAGTGGGATTTTGGCAGAACTGTATTAAGTTGCTCGAGTTACTCCCAAAGAGTTGCCAGTTTAAGTCTACTTTCTGTTTTATTGCAGCCCCTTTAACAAAACAAAAAAAAACAGCAGAAAAACCTCCCTTCATACTTTCACAAAAATTAAGAAAAATATATGACCAAGTAAAGCCCAAAGTTTGAAGAATGTCATTAAACATTTATTTTTCATGATTTTGTCAAATCGCATTTTAAACATACAGGGTCTATTGAGAAGCCCCCCAAATATTTTTTTTTTAAATTCATTTTTCCTCTTCACCCCTACATATTCAGTCCTGACCTTTCCTTATTTCAATTTTCCTCTTTCAAAATGCTGGCAAATTTGAAAGAAAAAAATCCTAATTTTTCATTTCAGATCTACTTTAGATTTCAATTGTCAATCAAGAACCCTACATGTAGTTGCAATGTCAGTAGGAACTTAGACAATCACTTAAGTTCAAATCCTATATCATACACCGTGTTGAATGATTATCTTCACAAATCAAGAGTCTTAATACATTTCCCCTTTGACCCCCTTTTGGCAACACAAACACTGACGAAAATGATATTTAATTTTACAAATTGGCAACATTGCCGGGTTTTTCTCTTGTAGTGATCCGCTGTCAGCTTGACCCGTTTCCTTGGTCCGTGTTCCACCAATCTATCCTATATGCTATCACTCATCTTATTGCTTTACCCTACATGATGAGCTCCTGGTTCGTAATCCGAGAACCAGTGACAATTTGCGTAATTACACAGAGTGTGGTCACACTGGACCAGAAGGATGGCAACCCATATTCTGGTCCAATTATTAGAATTACAGTCCTGTGGAGACTCTTTATAACGAGGTCCTTGGGATCAGAATATTTCACTTATTACATCAAAGCCCTGCAACAAGATTTAATTAATCTTTAATACGATTAATGTCAATCGTACGTCTGTAGTAAACTTTGTACAAAAGACTTGCAATCGATCGTAAGATTGATTACAAGTATAAAATTTTAATGCTGGTGTATAGTTTTGGCAACAAAAAATGGAATTGGCATAAAACCGATCAAATATATAGTCTCATGTTGTCCACATTGCACTTAAAGATATGAGTGAGAGATCTTGTGATATTCCTTTCATGATTTCTGGTGTATTTCAGTGAAAATGTTTGAAAGAAACATAATGTAACGGTTTAAGACCTTTGCTGCGTTGTCCGCTCACCGGAGCTTACGGCATGAGCGTGCTTAACGATCTGTGTGTATCACCCACACAAGAGAATCCATATCGATTTTCCATGTGAATGCTGAGTGCACGCTGAAAGGTGTCGGGCCCCGACTTTCCACGTTTTATACTTATATTGTGAAATAAAGACACTAAAATGAGATTTCATGGAATATGATTTTCTTTATTATAGTTACAGGATTTAATCTTTTATAGTATCTAACTGTGAACACAAATTAATTTTCTTTCTTCTCCACAAACTATACACCAGCTTTAAATTTGAGTCAAAAGGAGCCTGAGCTTTATCCTAGCAGAATCATTGTCAGAGACAAAAGAAATTTCAAATTTTCAATTTTGCAAAGATATGTTACAGGAATGAATTATTTTCTCGTCTTTAGCAATTGCATATAAAGGGTTTTAACTGAATTGTCTACATGATTTGCAGAAGGACTCAAGTGATCTACCCCTACATGAATTTAAAGTTCTTTTGAGTCTTGAATTAAAACATTCTATATCAGAAGCAGGACTCTTAAAGAACAGCACCTGACTGTAATTTATACCAGAAATGATTATAAACTTGATGAAATTGAAGAAGGACTCAACTCATATAATTTTACACAAATCTAAAGTTCTTTTGGGTCTCAGACTCTCAGCTTACAAAATTGTATTTCAGAAGCACATCTTACCAGCAAAGAATTAAAACTTCATTAAATTGTCTGCTGAATTGCAGAAGGACCAATCTTATACTTTTACACAAATCTAAAGTCCTTTTGGGTCTGGGACTCTCAGCTTACAAATTTGTATTTCAGAAGCATACAGTATCTGAGAAAAAGAGAGCACCTGAACATAATTTATACCAGATATGATTTAAAACTTGATAAATTTGGAGGACATAACTTATATACTTTGACAGGAATCTAAAGCCCTTATGAAACTAAACTGACATATTTGTAATTCGGAAGCACATCTGAGAAAGAACAGCACCTGGTCATATTCATACCAGCAAAGATTTTAAAACTTCATTAAATTGTCGGCTGAATTGAAGAAGGACCTATCTCACATACTTTTACATGAATCAAAAGCCCTTATGAAACTAAGCTGACAAACTTGTAATTCGGAAGCACGTCTGAGATGAAACAGAAGCATGAAATGTAATATCTGATCAAAATTTTGCCTACGTGCGAGCTAGACCATCCCACATAAATCAAAATGTAAGGTAATCGCCTTTAAACCACTCACCAATTGTTTTCTTAAACTTAATTTAAATTTAAATAGGATAGGTGATTAACGATGGGTAAATCAATCCCATCATATTTTTTTAGTGACTGTAAAATGACCCAGGTTTAAAAGTGAGATTTCAATCAAATTTCCATTTCATTGTCAGAGCATGATTTATACGGTACCAGGATAATATGTCTAGGCCTATATTGCCACTTGGTCTAAACCCACTTAGTCTAATGCCCGTTTGGTCTCAATCCACAAGGACTAATTTCATTTTGACTAAAACCAGTTCGTCTAATTTCCTTTTGATCTAATTGTCATTTCATCTATTTCCCATTTTGCCTAATTGTCATTTAGTCTATTCCC
Source organism: Paracentrotus lividus (assembly GCA_940671915.1). Classification (NCBI taxonomy): domain Eukaryota; kingdom Metazoa; phylum Echinodermata; class Echinoidea; order Camarodonta; family Echinidae; genus Paracentrotus; species Paracentrotus lividus. Next base: position 21,960,800 of record CALNVZ010000218.1, read on the forward strand.
ATTTTGTCTAATGTCCATATGGTCTAACACCTGCACTCAGTCAATTTTTGTAAAAAAAAACATGTAATAGACCAAATAATCATTTGGGAATTAGACAAAAATGCAATTTAGTTTTTGACAAATATTCTGCTCGAATCAAACGCTCGGGCTCCTTTTGACTTAAAAATGCAATTAGACAATTTGGCTATAAGATGATTTGGGAATTAGACCAAGTGATAATTAGACCAAGTATGCATTAGACTAACGAGAAATTAGACCGAACTGTTTGAAGACCAAATGAGTCTAGCCCATGAAGTACAAGACAATCAGAAAATCTGACCAACTGTTGTTAGACCAAGTGGATATAAACCAGCCTATAATCAAAAAGACATTAATTATTCCCTGTCAAAAAAATACTGGTCCATATCACTTACATAATAATTACTTGGAACACAAACGCTTTTTATTGAAGGTGGAATTAAACAACCAGATTACTTTCCCAACATCAATGATTTGAAAAATTAAATTAGATTTTATAATACTCAACTTGCCTCTTTCTACCAGTAGATCTAATGCTTAATTGGAAATATATACTCTTAGTGAAGGTTGTAGTTTAAAGAAAATGAAACAAAATATTTTTTCATCGGATCATTAGATTTAAAATTGATGACTGATAATGTGTCATTACATGCAATTTATCAAATAAACGGTGAACTTGGCTAAAAGTACCTTAGGTATTAGCTTTTTGCCTGCCACAATAAATCAACTCTGAAACAATCATATCACTTTAATACAATGGTAAATCAATTTTTTCAATTTATGCTGGTGCTAAAAATACAATGTGTGTCGTTCAATTTCTAGTATTTATGCTACACAAGATTCTTTCAAATCATTAATAATAATAAGAGCTTCTTATATAGCGCTTAATATGAAACAATTTCATCTCTATTAAGCGCTTTACAACTATTATTACCCCAGTCATCAGATGCTTGTAAGTCTTTCTGACACCTGTCCAATCGCAAAGGGATCATTTAGATACACAGCAGCCTTTAAGGCGCAGTCGTTCCATTCCTACCGGGTACCCATTTTGCACCTGGGTGGGGAGGAGCATTGTAGACAAAACGCCCATGCCATAGGACGTAAGTGTCAAACCGGGGATTACACACAATCAAAAGAGAAACACCTCCCTTGGGATTCTTACAAATTTAATTGGGAACCAAAGGGTTAAGATAGGCAGACTAGTAATGAAATTGGCTCTGGTAACTAGTTTTTATATCTTGTAATAAATGTACTTTGGTTATCTGGGCCATCAAAAAAATATTTGTAAAAATTATTTTCATAAAAGACACTAATGAATTCTAAATCCATCTTTTTGAGGAACTTGGGGTCATTTTAGCCAATATCTCCATTCAGGCCTTCACAAGAAATATTCAATAAAATTATTCTAAACTACATTTAATTTCCCCTTTTGCTAAAAATATGATAAAATTTGAAAACAGGGACACACAAATTAAGGGTGGTATCTCACTTCATGGAGACATCTCCGCGATGGAATCGTTTGCTCTACATATAAAATTATTAGAAATGTCTCCGAAACTTAAGAAACTGAGGAGACTGAGTTATGGCAAAGCCATGCTGACAAATTCGTCTCAAGTTTGTTTCAAAGTAGTTTCTGCGAAGTGAGATACCACCCTAAGGTTGACTAGCTAGGGACCTCTCTTCTACCGCCCCCCCCCCCAATTAGGATCTAAAGTGGATGTCCATGAATTTGACCATTACAGACAAAGATATTGTTGCAAGGTCATGGACTATAGTCTTGGCATGAAAAAAAATGTGCAGACCTCATTTCTTTATCTTTTATATTTTTTATCAATATTTTATTCCTAAGTCTGTCATTTCTCCAAGAAATAAATGTAATTAAATATAAATAATATTATTGCATGTCATGAAGTTCAACACAATGCAATTGCAAAGGTTGTTGGCTTTCTCTGTTCTGTGCGACCTTTTTACCGTGATGATGCCTGGATGTCAAGTCTAAGGTATGAAGGTCAAGGGTCAATGCGTTAACAAGGCAGTTGATTTATGGGAAGGCTCCACAGTACAGTCATCACTGATGATGATGATTGGGTACACATGGAAGAGAGAAGTATAAGAGAAGATACACATTCTCTTTGTGTATCTCCTAGATAGATAGATAGACAGAGAAATATAATGTAGAGGAAGAGAGATAGAGGAGAGAAAAAGATAGAGATAGCGAGATAGAGGAGAGAGAAAGAGAGAGAAGGAGAGAGAGAGAAAAAAGAGAGAGAGAGAGAGAGAAAGAAAGAGAGAGAGAGAGGGGGGGATATCAAGAGTGAGAGACAGAGAGAGAGAGTGAAAGAAATGAAGAAAAGGTGAGAGGAATAAGGGATGGTTCAATATAATATACACTCTTAACAAGGAAGAGAGTAAGACAGAGAGACAAACGTGGAGAAGAGCTATGAGAGAAGGAAAATAATGGAGAGAGAGAGAGAGAAAGAGAGAGTGCCACATAGAGCGTGGCACACAGAAAATGAGACACGAAGAATGACAGGAAGAGAAAGAAAAAAAGAGAGAGAGAAAGAGGAATACTGTGGGAATTTGGGTAAAAACTTTTGCCTAGTTCAAGTTCAACAAGAGGGAGAGAGGAGAGAGAGAGATCGAACAAGGGGACAAGAGAGAGAAAGAGGAACACAGGACAAGGGATAGAGGTAGAAGGTTACGCCTAGTTCAAGGTTACCTGGCTCTCGATGTTTAAAGTGAGCGCAAAATGGGCATTCTCGATTTGACAGCTGACGGGGAGTAAACAAGAAGGAGAACCATTGTGACCCTCGAGGTAAACTGGCAGGGGAAATAAAAGATGAAAATCACATCTCTCACCGAAAAACCGTCTCTCTTTCTCTGGTTATCCCATTTTCACGGATTGTTGTTCAGAAAGCTACACATTATCACAAGAGGCTTTACAAATGAATAAATGCTTGTACCAAAAGGTGCTTCAGTTGCTCACTCGTTCATCCATGTCAATTACCCAACAGATGCTGGGCCTTTCCCCCCCCCCCCCCCCCCCGCAAAAAAAAAGATAACCATCAAATCGATTTTTTAAGATCAGCTTTGGATGATTGTGGCTATAACAATTTAACATAACCCCTAAATCATACCAGTCACATATGAATACATACTTTTTCATGAATATTTAAAGCTAATAAAATCTTAGCAGTACTTTGCAATGTAGAATATTCATGGTTAAGGTTTCTTGGTAAAAACCTCACAAACTAATGAAAATATGTTTCTAACTTCAATTTAATCAAATAGAGAGAGTAACCACTTTGCAACATCAGCCACACTAAACTTTTTAATAAAAAAATTAAATCACTGTTTCTGAAAAAAATAAGGATAGGCTCTGCTTTTTCTTCTCGATTTAAAATCAGGGCTAAAAACACCCTTATTTTATTTTATTTTTTTTTTTTGGGGGGGGGTGAAAGTTCCTTTATTGGATGTCTCTAATAATAGGTAGGCCTATTAGATTTTACACTCATTTATTTTTTGTACTACTTATGCTAATATTCCACAAATAAAGAGCTTGTTGTTTTAGAAATTGTATTATTATTTATACTATTATGGGGTACTGCAACTGATCAAGTGAATATAATTTTGCATGATATTTATAACACAGTTCATCTCAAATAATACCAAGATTTTCATGTTTTCCCATCATGCTCAGTGCTTAGATATCAATTTTCCACTATTGTACTATTTCATGACCTGCAATTAAGCTAATCACTGTTTATGCAAGCCTATAATTTCTTTCTAATACCATAATCCTGGAAAGTTATCCAAACAATGTAGGATATCTCCCTCCTACAAATATGGGCCATACTTGTCAGCTAAGAAAAATAGAGATAGCTCTTTACGAAGGCATAAAAATTGTCTCTTTACTTCCGTCATCTTAATATCAAAATGGCCAGCAATAATAACAGGATAACACCAGACTCAATGCCAATCGGCCCGTGTTTATTATCACGGAAATATAAAGTTTCAGCAATTCTACACCCAAGAAAAACAAGGGAAGAGGCTTTTATTCGTTTTAGATGTTGTCTTGGAAGTGAAGAAGGTTCATAACAGCTTGACAGTTTGTGTAAGCAATCACAGAACGTGATCAGTGACAATTCAGGGCAAGGACGATATGGTTCGATGGTAGTATTCTTGGTAATAATGACCGATGAATGATTAGAAGAATGATGATGATGATGATGTGATGGGGTGGTCGGTGGTGGTGGTGGTGTGGTGGTGGTGGTGTGATGGTGGTGAGTGGTGGGGGGTGTGTGGTGGTGGTGGTGGTAGTGCTGGTGGTGTAGGGGTGGTGGTGGTGGGATGGTGGTGGTGGTGATGCTTCGATAGGTCATAGTACTTTAAGTGTTAATGTCAACTGTAATAAAATATTTAAGATAAAAGACCTAGAGTAGATCAGAAGATTCATATGAGGAGGATAGAGATGATGGTAACTACGACCATGACGATTGTTGTGATGGTGGTTATGATATAATGGTGATGATGGTGATGATTGTTGTGACTAGGATGATGGTGGTGGTGGTGGTTGATAACTAGGGTGGGGATGATTGTAGTGATGATGATGATGATGAAGATGGTAATAATAATGATGGTGATGAAGATGGTAATGATAATGATGGTGATGCTGATGGTGATGATGATGATGATGATGATGATGGTGATGATGATGATAGAGATGGCAATGGTAATAGTGATGACAATGGTGATGGTGGTGAAGATTTGTGCAATGATGCATTTGACAATGGTACCGATGGCGATGATGAAGGTAATGATGATGATGATGACGATGATGATGATGATGGTGATAGTGATGATGATAGAGATGGTAATGATGATGGTGATGGAGGAAATAGAGATGGCGATACTCATACTAGCAATAATGATTCTCATAATCATTTCAAGACAATACAAGCATTCACTCAAGCAAAGAAAAACGACAGCAGGGGGTAGTAATCAATATTTCTTACAAAATAAGGCCATAAATAGTTGCAGTGACCATTATGAAACTGAAGTTCAATGAAAACATGAAATTGACCAAGACATTAAAGAGCAAGGCCAACAAAGTACAGGAGAACAAGTCCGTTGGGGGTAATATCTTCCTTTATTTCTATATTACCCAGCTTCCCTGTAGGAAAAGAAAGCTTGACACGGTTTAATTGTCTAACCCAGATAGCCGTCATGATCGTCGGTCGTTGAGTAGAAAGTTAGACAAACAATCAGCGAAAAGGTGGGAGAGAAAAGCGAGAATTGTGCCAAGGCCAGAGTCTCAAACCAAGATGAGTATTTTAATAATCGTTTTTTGTCCCGTTCTCTCTCTATGTGCTTTCTACAGGTAATCGTACTTTGGAAAGTGCATGCTCAGAAGAAGTAGAAGAATAAAGCACGACTTCTTCTGAAAGGTTTCGCTATCTGAATTAGTTTAATTATAAGTGCTCTGAGTCTTTTAGGAATGACACTCGGAATGTGTATTGCATTGTTAATTACATGTACAACAGCAAATGCAGCTTCACAAAAGCTATATCATGGTCTTAAACATTTATGTATACTGTTATGAACACTTAATTGGATTTTTTTTAACCTGTCACTCAAATTCTTTTTAATTTATTAAATTCTTTTTAAAAATCCATACATTTACACAATGTATAGTAGGCTGCTACAATGTAGGCACAATTTCGACTGATTGAACAAGCCTAACTGGTACGCTCATTTATTCAGTCATCAATATCTCCGCAATGAAGTTAGACAATCACTTTAACTACTGAACCTCATTTTTGCAATATGTGATACACGGAACACCTAATTTTTGTACCAAATGAGTTAGAAGGCTTCGATGACAACTACTACTGGTCAATTACCAACCCCACCCCCCCAAAAAAAAAAAAAAAAAAATTTTTTTAAATATATATATATATATATCAACCCCCTAACTCTATACTTAACCCTATTTCTGGGGGGGGGGTATTAATCAAGGAGGTAGTTGTCCTGATACAGGTTGTAGGGGACAAAATTTAAAGTATCATAGAGCCGCTATTGTCCCCAGACAATAATATCAGGCATGTAGAGAATCTATTGAAGTTTGAAGTAGTTGTCCCGATACAGGGTTAAGGAAATGAGGCTATCATATCACTATATTTTTTTTACAAGAAAACCGCTTAAGTGTCTGCAAGATTTACAGGTAAGACTTGGCCTTAAACTATCTCATCGGGTGTGAATTAGAGAGTGCGTGGGAGATCATTAAAATCAAGGGTAAAGTCATTAGGGTCCAACATGATTCCATACTGAGAATGTCATCTCATTATGCTTAGCCTTCAAGCAAAACGTGTCATCGTAAAAAAAAGAGGTAGGCTGATATAATGAACAAGAACATTATGCGCTGAGAGTCAGAAGGACATTACGTCAACTAGAGTGATTCGATCAGTACCATTACAAAAATCCTCAAATTGGCAAAAGAATTTGCCTCAAAATTATGCGGAAATTTTGGTGAAAAACAAGCAAGAAAACCCCTAAAAAGGACTGAAATTTAATTTAAAAACTGGTATATTTTTTTCCTACCAAATGTTGGAAGTTTCCTGAAAAGTGACATCTCTGTTTAACACGGAATTTTGTTCTTTTACTTTTAGTAATACATAAAATTGTTAATTTCATGTTTATTGAAGAATGCAAATTTCATCTCCTCATATTTGACCTGCATGGAAAGCGTTTCTTCATTAAACAAGGTGGTTTGCGAACCATGAGTCTCGCCTGATTTCGCTATCAATAAAACATGCAATATGAACTTTTGACCCCAAGATGGCCTTTGATGTAACCTTTGTAGGTATCATATATGTGACAATACCTAATTAACATTTATTCAAAGTTTAAACAAAATCTATGCAAAAATAAAGATATCAGGACATGTTTAAGAAAAGTCGACCTTTACGTTGACCTTATGACCCTCATCAATAGACATGTGGTATTACCCAAGAATCATTTGCACCAAGTGTGAACACAATTGATGGAGAAATAAAGAAATGAGAGCAAGATAAATTTAACATTTTTGTAACAGATGGCCTCATATCATTTGACCTTTTGACCCCTAGATGACCTTTGACCCCATCATCCTTATCAACACATATTTGGTATTACCCAAGTATCATTTGTACCAAGTGTGAACACAAATGATGCAGAAATAAAGAAATGAGAGCAAGTTGCACAAAACAATAAAAACGCAACAGACCAACAGGAAAAGTGATCACTAGGCCTCCGCCGAACTGCATTCAGGCAAGATATAAAAAGAGGCAAGATAATGAACACAGAAAAACATTGCTGCCACGACCCAGGGGGCATGCCCTTGTATATTTTTACACAATGCTCATTTCTTTCATTAACAACATGCATGTACAGTTCTATAATTTTACTGTTAATTGCATAATGTGAATCTCATTTCATTACATTTGACTTCATGGAAAACTTTTCATCATGATAACCAAAGAGGAAGGTCAGAATGAATGAATGTACATTAACATAAATCATAATTATATCATCTCAGTGAATCTTTTTATTCATGAGCTAATTAATGTACTTCTGAGTAGACAATATGTGTTCAGATCCCAAAAGGTCATTAAAACTATGTGAAATAATAAAATTAATGCCATGGTCAAAATTATATCACCTCATTTAAAAAAAAAAAAACTCGAGCTGGTTTGCGGTTTTAGCAGGAAATAGTGTGCCATTTTGCCCGGTGCTGCACTAGCTCAAGCAAAAACCGAAATTGTGCACCTGTGCGTGCATACGCTAGCGGTAGATACCAGTTGTGTAATACACATCGGGCAAGGTCACATCAGGTCGTAAATGCGAAATTTTAAAATAGCTTGAGCTAGTGCAAAACCGGTTTCTTTTTTTAAGGTTTTTTCCCGATCCACCAATTAGCGCGCTATTTTTTTAGCTCGAGCTAGTGGAGCAGTGCCTAACTTCAACAGACAAAGACAAAGCTACAAGCATAAAGATATGATCAATATTATTTATCTTTATATCTTCATCGTGTACCCTGCTATTTCTTACAATCACTTCCGCCATCGCTTTCTCCCATCTCTGTGTGAGGTTGGACGGGAGACGGGCTGCACTTTTTTGATAGCTGTAAAGCAACAACAACAAAAGAGCCAAGCTTCAGATCGAACCGACAGACTATACCAGACGGATTCACACACCTGGACTGGGTGTTGTCTAGTGGCAAACAAAAAAGGGAAATGCCATTTTCTATACAGGGAAAAGGGCACCAAAAACACTTTCTCATTTTTCACTGATTAATTGCATTATATTTGAAGTCCTAAGTCTTTATCATATTTTTAATAAAAAAGGAACTGTCATTTTTTATTCAGTGAAAAGGACACCAGTAACGCCTTCTATTTCTTCCTGATTAATTGCATTATATTCATACAAAGCAGAAGTCTTTATCATATTTTCAATGTAAGTCAGCTGATAAAATCCTTTTTTTTTTATTTCTACATATTTTTAATTTGTGGCCACATGAGAAAACTTAAATTCTTTATTAAGGCAGCTGAAAGGTCTTAATTAAACATGAACGATCTAGTGATGACTCTGCTTGTAAAATATATCATGTTAAAACAAACACAAAAAATTTGACTGATATAATCTAGGCTTCTCAATTTAATCAAACTTCATATTTTAGCAACAGAATCAAATTCTCTCTTTCCCCATATTACCCTTTTTTTTGTCTCTCCTCCCACATGGTCCTAACTCAGTGCCCCCCCCCCCTCCTTCCACATCTACAAGCAGTCGCAGATCCGGGATTTTGAAATAGAGGGGGTGAGATGCCGAAATTGTCCTATTTTAACATGTACAGTTAATGAGTTGTTTCCGACTTATAGAGAGGGCGCGCATCCCCTGCGCCCCCGCCTGGATCCGCCACTGCATGTCAAGACATATATCCTGATTAGAACTATCAGTAATCCTTGTTCCTCATTCAAATTCAAATCCGTTCTTTCAGGATTAGACAAGCAAGCACATTGTGAAGATCCCCGTCTCCGTCGTCATGGTAACAGGTTGAAAAGTGCGATACTCAGATTGGAAGAATTCAACCAGAGATGTACTTCATTTATAAAAAACATGCGCATGTTCTCTCAGAGGTTGGCAACTGTAAATTACTGAGAGAAAACAGAAAATTCTGCTATTTATGAAAACAAAATATATACGAAATTAACCACAATTTCAAAAGGAGAAGATTGCAAATATTGGTGTGGGGAATGACGGATAATTTCAAGGTTCATATGAAAACGGGGATGAACAACAATCCCAATATTTTTTAAGTATAATCTTTTGGTATAAATACAACTGACAAAACAAAGGATAAACAAAGGCAGGTACATTATTTGTGTGGCCAACAAGGTAGCTGGGTAGAAAATTAAAAGAAACGTTAAAATCCCGCATGAAAACAATAAGTGCCTATTTTGTTTTTAGAATACATGCACATTTTGTAGATCTGACACATGATATGATTACAGGCTACATAAAGGTGAATGCTCCATGAATGTCGCTTTTTAGAAATGAAACTCTTTGAATCAGCAATGTGATAATTTCAATACACCTGACACAACAAAGCTTCGGATGTGCAAAGGTATTAAAGTGCATCACGAATGTGGACGGCAGATAGGAACTTATGATAAGAAACAGACATTAAAATCCTTAAATTGGCAACAATAATTGTTTTATCAATACACCTGAGCACTAAAACTAGGAATGTGTACAGGTGATTGCCTCTTGAACTTTATATATGGTTGGTGTGCGGAAACACTGTACACGATGAGCATTAAAACCTTTGAATTGGCAACAATCGTTTGTTTTAAAAATACATCCGACACAAAAAAAAACAAAGGATGTGCCATGCCAGGTGAATGCCTCATGAATTTGACTGGCCAGTAGGAATCTAAAAACAGTGCGAAAATCCTAAAACCTGGCAAAACAAAATACACAACAGCAAATTACGGTGGGAAAAAAAATTAATTAATAAATAAAAAAATTTGTATCTGATTTTGCTTTTAATTGTTCTATTCTTTTGAAATGTTCATGTAAATATTGTGATTTTATTGATTCAATAAAACATATAATTTAAAAAAAAAAAAGAAGAAGAAGAAAAAAAAAATACACAACAGCAGGTGATTAAAAACAAATTGTAAGTCTCGATAGTTGAATTGTAAAGTGACCAATTGATTGATATTAACTTGTTGGGGACTATATTTGGGTAAAATGTAAAAAATAACCCACATGATTTTAGATTTAAACAAATGAAAAAAATCAATCAAGTAGTATTACAGCAATAATATCAAAAGTTTGTGAACAAAAAGAGCGCTCTGGAAATTTTGTAAATAAAATTTCACTTCCTTTTCATGCATAAAATCCTGAATATTTTACAGGGTTGTTTCATAAAATGAATCAAATTAAATCTGAACAAATATGTTATCAATGTTATTACCATGTAGGCCTAGATCTATAATTCATACAAATGAAGCTGTATGCCTTATTGAAAGAAAGTACACTACACCATAAAATTAATTAGGCTAATGTTTGGCATAAATGAAACATGATGTGCTTATTTTCACATTATTTCACAAGTATGTATCGAACAAAGGGTCCAAGGTTGAGAATTGAATTTTTAAAATTTAATAAAAATATACTTTTAGTCCCTTACAAAGCAGATAGTGTGATGTAAACATGATCTATTTGTGAGTCCTACTTAACCTTGACCTTCAATGATGAGAGAGAATGGAGGAGGAAACGAGTGGGAGAGGGCGAGAGAGGGGGAAGAGAGAGTGAGATAGACAAGGAGAGAGAGAACGAGAAGATTTAGAGAGGGAGAGAGAGAATATTAGAGGAAGAGGCATGCTGTTTTGCCTGCATGATACCTTGCAACTAGTCTACATACAAGACTCTATGCACGACATATTATTCTTTGATGGAGAATGATCAGAGAAAGTTGCGTGGTCGTGATTTGTTTATTTCATCCAAAGATTTTGCAGCAATTTTTTGATAACTCGTAGACATGCATAAGAATGTAGGGACTAACACGATATATCACAAGTTAATTGAAAATTCTTCTTGGCTCTCTTTCTTATCAATTTAGAAAAGGGACAGTGGACAGGAGAGAGAACAAGAACTTAACAAGAAAGACAATTATGATGAATGGATTGATACAAAAGGAGCTATTTCTTGGCATTCCATCATTACGATGACGACTATTAAAGAATAATTTTTGTGTTTTTTTTTCAAATGTTTTCTTAATTACAAGTAACTTCACAGGACTCATATTCTAGAAGAAGGAGCAATACAAGAAAATTAAACACAGACACAGACATTACAGTCATAAGAAGAAGTAATATAAGAAAATTAAATGGTGAAAGAGTCTTGATTGAAGGTTAGTTGGACAAGGCAATGAACCCAGCTACCTGCAGTGCAATCTATGTCTGGTTGACTTCACCTCAAAGTACAATCCCTGTACTTCAACTAAGGGGTCAATCCTAACTATTGATCTTTCTTTCCCCTCATTCTCTCACTCCGACAACGTACAAGGTCATCGCCGATTACCGAACGCAACACACCGGCCCGGTCTGGCTCAGCCGAGCAGAAGAGATCACTTCTGCTCCATATCCTGCAATATTTCTTGCCCGATTGTCGCGATTCTACCCTCTTCCTCGTTCCGACCACGTGCGTAAGTGGGAGAGTGGGGGAGAACGAGGCGGTGGGGACGGGCGGATTGCAGCTCGCCATCGCGCCTCGCGCAGGCCAAGGAGAAACGTACCGGGCGTAAGAAATGTGCACTCTTTCGGGCAAACGCGCGCCGATGTGATAATCAGTTGATACCTGTTCGTCATCAAGGACAGTGCATTCATCGAGGCTGTCTGATTAGAGCAAAGGACGAAAATACCATCAGAGATGACGATGGGTGGAAGGGAAAATTACAAGCGCAAACAAGATTGTGAACAAGAGACGGGGTGAGAACACTTTTAGAGGGTATTGGTATAGGGGGGGTTAGAGTATGAAAGGAAAGAATTGAGAGAACGAGAGAAAATGAAAAACAGGAAGACGAAGAAAGGACAAGGTGAGAAAACTTTATTGAAGCGACTGGTGACGGTCAGGAAGTAGTGCGCAAATGAAGCGAAAGAGTGTTGACAATGCCGAAAGCTTGCAGGGAATCGCAGAATTTTATTACCGAACAACACGGGAGATAATAATAAAGGACGAAAGAAAAGAGAGGGAGAGAGAGAGAGAGGACGCAATTAAACCTGCATGTTTCAAGGCCGATCAGATATTAAGACTCATCTCATCTCTCGGCCGGCAGTCTCGTACTTCCCACCTTTGATCACAATAGCGGCCAATGTTGGGAGGTAATCGGCCGAACGAATGTGAAAGGAACATTGCACCACGTGCAGTCTGAAGCCGGAGAAACAACAACTCTGACGTCGTCATCACCGTTCGTCATGCGCCCTGCATGCTTGCTAGCAAGGTTCAAAGTCAGGCATCAGGGGAACTGTACTTTTTATCTACAACTCAGCATGCAGTCCGTCAAGTTCAGGGACTAATAAATTCTCAATTATTCCAGTATGCTAGATCCCCAGCACAAACCCAGGAATCAACCTGTAGTCCCTTATGTAGATATTTGTGTGTGTTGGATGGATGGAGTGCGTGGGTGATGTGTGTACAATCCGGCCAAATGACAACAATTCTCGGTATTGCTTGCAGTGCACGAAACATCTTGAATGCGTTTTGTATCAATGTCACATGTTGTCCCTTCCGCATAAGTACTCAGGCACAGGTACATATGAAGAAAATATGTATAAACAACCTCCTTCATAACATGTACTTGTTAGTCTTTCCTTCATACCCAATTCAGGAAATACCAAGAAGTTTTTATTCCTTTCTAATGTACCTTGTCTCACGTACCAAATTTTCCTTAACCCTGTACTATAGGTAGTACTAAGTTGCCATTTAAAGTCCTAGACCGGACCGACAAATGAAATAGCCAAAAACGAAAGCTAATATGCTATATAATACAACAATTCAAAATTAAGGCGTTTTTATTGTCCATCTAGAAAGTATTTAATTAAAAAGATGACCGAACCTCAACCAGGCCACCCCTCCCGAATACTTGTAAAATTACCCCTAATTTAAAAGTGCGAGTGATGACGTCAAAAAATGTTAATGGAATGCTACAGCAGTCCTGCGGCTAGGCATGATTGCGTTTCGCCTTTAGAAAACACGTTTGTATTGCTATGTCAGGACAATAGACGCCCTGTGAGCTAGAATTCTATTGTTATGAAATGAAAGGGCAAAGTCAATCATGCCTGGCCACAGGACTGCTGTAGCATTCCATTAACATTTTTTGACGTCATCACTCGCACTTTTAAATTAGGGGTAATTTTACAAGTATTCGGGAGGGGTGGCCTGGTTGAGGTTCGGTCATCTTTTTAATCAAATACTTTCTAGATGGACAATAAAAACGCCTTAATTTGGAATTGTTGCATTATATAGCATATTAGCTTTCGTTTTTGGCTATTTCATTTGTCGGTCCGGTCTGGGACTTTAAAAAAAAAAAAAAAAAAATGGAAAAGGAAAATAAATAGCATGGGGTAAAGGAAAGTATGGGGTTAAGGATAGTACGGGGTAAAGAAACCGTAATGAGAAAAGGATATAAGAGTTTATAGCTGTATGAAATGAACTTCATTAGCTAAAATATTACAGTTATTAATTAACTAGATTTTGTTTCAAAATGAAAACATGTTTTACGTACATGTATGTTCCATTTATCAATGAAACATAAATATTCATATCACTAAATCCCCTAATTTCACATAAAATCTTGCAGTTTTTCTAAGTTAGTTCTTATAGGGTTGAACTAATATTTTCCTTACTTTGTCATCAAAATAAGTCTGAATTACTAAACTAATCTCAAAACAAAGTACTGTACTCTTTAGCGGAGTAGGAGTAAAACCTCAAATTGCAAAGGCGTAAATGCTTTCAACAAGCTAAAGACAGTGTATTGTCAACATGTAATGAGCTGTAATGGGATTTCCTAACCATGGTTTGTCAACAATACCATGAAAAATAAGGAGGTATTTCACCATCATATTCATTCATACTATTCTTGGGAAAAGGGTTGGATGGATATGGTTGGGCATTGTAATACATTTTTTTGATGCGTATTATTTATTGGAATGATCAAGAAAACAATGTGTTTACAGAAGAGCATGATACGGTCCCATGAAGGCATACAAACAATATTTCTTTTTTTTTTCAGAATGGATATTGCATACTAAAACTAAAATTAATAATTTTATACAAACAATTCATGGTCAATTCCCATTTTGTAGAGAAATGGTTTTCTCCTTCTCAAAAGGGCATATTAATTTCATAACACTGTCATGAACATGCACATACTTAAATTTTAGCGTCATTATAATTTGTAACATCATATTATTTATTTCGTTAGAATCAGTATTCATAAAAGAAAAATTAAGATTATTATTGTTGTTTAGTGCCCTGAAGCATTTTGAATTTTACAAATTGCATTTTAAAAAAATATATTAATTTAGGAGGATCAACATAAAGTAGATTCATACATATATGTATATGAATAGAGGGAAAAAAACATAAGTGTAGGGAGAAAAAAAAGGACAGAATGAAAAAAAAAATTAAAAACAATGTGTATCATCATAAGATGTCGAATTAGTGAATATCAAATCAAAGGACAAACTGTTTCACTCAAGAACTAGCTAAATGTCAAAGAAAATGGGTAGCAATATACTTATAATTAACTTTGGCTATAGATGAATTCGGGCAGCGTTTCATGGAAGTGAGCCCTCTGCATGCCCGCCATATAGCTTGGGGGGGGGGGGGGGGCTTCCAATGTATATGCATGCGCCATGTGCACATATGTCTGCGCGTTTGTACATACGCATACATACGCACACAAGGAGCATGCGCAGTACACTGGAAGCCCCCCCGCCCCCCCAGCAATGGCTGCCACCATGAAAAAACCTCACCCAAACCGAATTGGTATATATGATCTTCAAGAAAAAAAGGCAGGAAAAAAAATCAAAAACAGGCAACACCTTATCTAAAGAAGATGTGGACTTAGTCTGCCCTAAATTGACAAAAGGAAGCGAGTAACATATCAATCAATTTTGAGTTTTTTATGTTTTCATATTTCAAATATCGTCTGTTGAGAGCCAGAAGGGCGTTATTGCATCTTAAAGATGTTACGTTGAGAACCTGAGAACCAGAAGGGCGCTATTGCTGTACAAAGTCGATGGTAATAGCGCCCTTCTGCTTCTCAGTGGAACATCTTTGATCTGTAATAGCACCCTTCTGCTTCTCAGCCGAGGATATTACAGTTCCAGCTTAAAGATATATTTATAAACAATCATGAGATTCCTTTGTCATCAATGTAAATGATGGGCCCATTTTGCTCTTGAACAGGAAATTTCACTTTTGTTTCTTGCCCCCTTTTGTCAAAGAAGTCAGTATTATCACATCATCAAAAGTCTATATTCTAGGGGAATCATTATCAACGACTGATATGTTTATGTGGAGTTCCATATCAATCTGAGAGAGTTTTACATCAGCTGACATTGAATTATTCAAGTTTCATAAAAATTAATTAGTATAGCCTTAGTCAGTATACACACAATGGACATGTAAGCTTTCATTTTTACTTACATGTACATCCATTTACATGTAAAGCAGCATTTAATGTAAACTATACATCTTTTATTGGGTATGATGACCATTTTTTTCTTTGATATTGCCATCCCTTTCAGTTTCCCATCCTTCTTCCTATCCTCTCTCATTTTCTATCTAGTCTAAAAAATATTACAATGTACTTAATAAAATAGAGTAAAGCCATCATTTGTGAAAGTGTTAACTCTTGACAAACAAAAACAAGCCTCGCAAAGTCATTTGATTGTTGGAGAAAAAGCCACAGCTTTAGCGATACTTCCAACCGTGCTATATTTACGACTCCAGACCAAAGCGACCTTGAGAATCGTGAAAGAAAATAATGGAAACGTGAACGGCGATAAATCCTCGCTGCATTAAACAATTCATGTGAGTCTGAAACATATTATCACCCAAAATTGATGGTTTCCTCCGTACGTAGAGCCCTTTTGTCAGTTGTAAGCTGGCGAAACAATAGACGAGAAAAAAATGCGGAATTAGCGAACTGATTACAGGATACATACCAACAGCGTGCATTCCAAAAGACACAGAGGAAATGCATCCTGACATTTACAAAGAAAACTCAGGAGATATGTGGTCACAGACAGTCAACTGCCACCCTTGAAAGGGGGTCTAAATATAGTAACTGGGTAGATGAGAATAGTCCTAAATGTAAATTTAAGATCATAAAAAAAAACCTTAATTTTATTTCTCATATTATGATTTAATATTCAATTTTGATTTAAGTGTAATCTTTAATGATATATAACATACATGTGCACGTATGAGCAAATAATTTGCTGATAGATTACTCATCTGGAATTGTGTCGACATTATACTTTTGTTTGGATAATCTTCTCACAATAGAAATCATAAATGGAGAATGAAATACAATATATATGATTGTACAGATTGGTGGTAACAGTTTAAAAAAAATTGATAATTATGAATTAAAGAATCAATTTGAAGCCTCTTCACTCCCTCTCTACATTAAGCATACAAAGCAGATAAAACTTTTCATTTCATATTCATTCTTTATTTTATTTAACAGGGAAGCCCCTATCATCAAGCACACACTATTCTACCAGGGGGCCCTGTTGTATCATAGAATAATTACATCATTAAGAACAGATGCCAACAAACAACAATAAATCCAGTAGCACCCCATTACAGCGCTTAACCAATTTATTATTTTTTTTTTAGAGAGAAGAAATATAAAACACACGAAAACAGATGTGCTGCGGAAGGGCTCATAATTCATAACTCAATTATTTTATCTTACTCATGCATGCAAAGTTCCCAAACAATGTTGGTGTTAGAACATTAACCCAAGTATAGATTGGCACACATCGATCTATAGTCATCAATTTTGCGGTAAATAGGATTTGGAAGATCAGTGAGAAAATTGGCTATTTAAACCCCCTTTTTCAGACTGTAAAAGAGAATTAAAGAAATAGTTGGCAGAATAACAAGTTCTACCATTTGTCAACAAAAGAGGGCCTCGTATTACTATTGTACAAGTTTGAAAAACAATCGTTCGTTTTCAAAAATTTTATGCCAAATAATAATTTGATTTACATGTCCATGTACATAGGACTATAATCTTGTTAAAACAGTTGAAAAATATATTTTGTTTCAATATGAATCACACAATAAATCATTGCTTTGTATTTTGTAATAAAAGAAATAAAATGTATACGTGTACATGTACAGTACATGTATATCTGTTTGGCAAGTTTATATTGCACCACTTAAAAAGTGTTAAACGATGTTTCTGGAAAAGGTTAAGAACAGAATGACATGTATCATTATGATTTAAATATTTTCCTGTACATGTAACTGCATTGTTATCATGAATGCATCGTTCATTAATTTGTACATAGAGGACAATGGCTAAATGTTATATTTTCACTGATTTCACGTCTATGAAATATGTCAGCAAAAAGATGTGATGTCATCATGATTTAATTTCAATCATTCATCACCTAACGTTTGCAACATCCTTTGTATATATTCCAGTTTTTCTATGTGTTTACTCTTTTGTCATATTGGGATGAAGGTCGCCTGTGACAAATTTCTTGTGTGACTGGAGTAAGGGCGTTAGGGTTTTCATGCAACATGCAAATGGTATGTGATACAGCCCTCCTGCCAGCCGCACAACAAATTACAGAAATAGACAAAGACTAGCAAAACAATATCCCCTCAATGAAATGTAGGATCAGAACGGGAGAAAACACCCAGCGTTACTCATCTTATGTTGACAAAAATGTGGAAACAGCCCTCTAGAATCCTAATTGGGTTCGCTAGCCGCAGAAACACGAGAGGGGCACATCGATTGCGTATCCACGGTGAGCGAGGTAACTTGGCTTTTTATTGGAGTTAAAGGCTGAAGTGGCCCCATCCCCCTCTCTCCCCCTTCCCTTTCTCTCCCTCTCTTTCTCTCACACGCACGCACACAGACATCCTCCCACATTCTCTATGCAACATTTTCTTTAAAAAATCTCTTTTTTGAGATTTGATATGGTTCTATCCGTTTCTGAGGCATAAAAGAAATCAGCTTAAAAAAAAAAAAAATTAGAACCCCTCCTTGATTTTGACACTGGAATCCTAAAGTGTTCATCAATCTTCTCTCTAGCTTTGGAGGATACAAAACCAACTCTAAAGCGCTTTGTCTAATTAGATGTAAAATTTTTAATATTTTGTCATTCAATCATGCATGTAGATTTTCCTCTAAGAATCAAACAGCAGTTCAAAATAGTATATGGGTGATTTGTATCATATCATCATCATCTTTTTAATAATATTCATTATCATCATCATCACCACCATCTCCATCATCACCACAACCACCAGCACCACCACCATCATCATCATCGCCATCGCCATCATCATCATCATCATCATCATCATCCTTATCATCATCATCATCCTCCTCCTCATCATCATCATCTTCATAATCAACTTCATGATCATCATCATTATGATCATTATCATCTTCATCATCACCATCATCTTATTCATTTTCATTATAATCATCATCACCATCATCATTATCATTATCATCAATATCATCTTCATGATCATCTCCATCATCATCATTATCATCATCACCACCATCATCATCATCACCACCATCATCATCACCATCATCATTATCACCACACTCTAGAAAAGAAAGTAGTGTGAGTGGATAGGAAAAAAGAAAATAGTCAATGAAAAAATATGAATCCATGATCAATTCTGCCCCTGGATTCTAAAAAAGGAAACCTAGATCATTCCAGTTATCAATACCACTTATTGTGAGCCACAAGGATGTTAACTCAATTTCACAACTATAGTAGCGTTCACACGGTAGGCCTTAACTCCTAACTTAGAGTTAAGGCCCGTGTGAACGATCTTGGTGTTTATGTTCTCGAGGACAACTTGGTGTTTATGTTCTCGACAGATCTTAGGGTTAAGACTCTTAACTCCAAGTTAACTCCAAGCGGTGGGTGGTCCCCGATCGCGCGTTTGACCGTGTGGACGGGATTTCAGCTTAGAGTTAGTGTTCTCGAGGACAAGAGTGACCCCTTGCATAGGTTAAACTTCCGGCCCCACTGGAGCGACGTAGGGGGAAATGAATTGCGCGCGCTACCTACAACTTGTACTTCCGGTCATCGAGGCCGCTCGCTTGTCCTCGAGGACACTGTTCTCGAGGACAAGCACCCCGTGTGAACGTAACTCGGGAACAAGCTGTCGGTGTTTAAATTCTTAAGGATACTGTTCTCGAGGACTAAAACCCCGATGGTCCCGTGTGAACATAACTAATATAAAGCCCTTCAAGCTCTGAAACATGGTAATGCATCAATTCAATGGAAACACAATCCAAACCCAATTAGGCTTTTTTTTTCAAATGCATTAAATCAGGGTCTGTCAAATTCCCATTCACCGAGAATGATACAAAAAATTTGCATTCTAATAAAGGGTAAGGTTCAAAGAAAAAACTGGGACAAAAATACATCTTTACCACACTGAAATGAGTAGTTTGAGGCAGGAAAGTAGAGGCCAAAGAGGTTGGGAAAAGCACATATCTACATAAACTGAAGTCATTTTTTTTTTCAAAGGCTGAATGGGGCACTTGTTTGGGCACTTCCAGATTGTCAGAAAAGCTTTGTGAGGGCAAGGGGACCAGACTGTTAGGAAGAAGTTATGGGATGAAAACATGCAAAAAGGGGAGGGCAAAGAAGGGAGGATAATTTCGTCTGTTAGGAGCCATAAGGGCGTTATTGCTTCTTATAGATGTTCCGTTGAGAGCCATAAGGGCGCTATTACTGTACAAAGTCAATGGTACTAGCGCCCTTCTGGCTCCAAACGGAACATCCTTGATCTGCAATAGCGCCCTTCTGGCTCCAAGCCGACGATTTGTTTTAAAGGCTAGAAGAGACACTTAGATGGGGGTGTTTGGATCAGATTAACTATGTGTATTTAAAAAAAGAAAAACAAAAAAGAAAAGAGGATGGGAGTTTGAAAGTCACAAGATTAGAAAGTGAGGTATCAAATGGGGATGGAACATACATTAATTTGTCAAAATCAACACTTAAATGGGCATTTCCAGGTTGACTGACAAAATGTATGAGTGTGTAAGAGTGACAAGACTAGAACCTACATTTTAGTAACTTCAACTGGTGGCAAAGAGAGGGGAGGAGGCCAAAGGGGGGGGGGGGGGAAGGGAAAAAGGGGGTGGGAAATTTAACTTCTGATGTAGCCTATCAGGGTAATTTTCAAAGGGGCAAGAGGGGGCACTTGATGGGGCGCATCCACAGTCATAAATCACAGGGGTTTGATGTATAACAGTGACTGATTCTAACCTTTAACCCGTTGTATACTAAGCCCGCATGAAGAGACATAGAACATCCCTCTTGTCGACAGTTTATTTCACTCATGATTGCATAAACACATAAAGACCTTTCATAATTTAAATTATCAGACATTGATCTATTTAAAGCTGTCTTTGTTTCAACTTTAAATGAAAAGAATTTCTTGCAAAAATGCTTAACAATCCCGATTCTTTCGGCTTTGTAAAAAGTTCTCAGTATGCAATGGGATAAGGTAAGATATGAATTCCAAAAATACGGCAAGTCAGAAATAGCATGTCTGGGGTACGTGAAGACCAAGGAGACTGGCTTAAAACAAATGAAGATGACGCAGATGGTAGACCAGGAAATTCACTTTTATAGACCTAATTTTGACTGCCAAATATATTTCAACCCCAAAAATAGAATTGTTTTATTTTCTCCACTGAAATGAAATCAACAAAATTTTTGCTTTGTTCATTAATATTGCTGAAATGATGCAGATGGAAAGGATATTTCTGCTTAAAATTCCACTTTTCACTAGGCCTATATCTTTGTCTACAAAGAAAAAAAAATGATATGATCTTCAATAAGACTTATGGCCATATCAATTTCAAATGCAACATGTATTGTATTTATTTATTACCAATATTGCAAAAAATATACATAAACAGAATTCAATATAAATATGCATTTGGTATTAAAATGGAGCCAACAAATAGAGCTCTAAAGCTAGTCTAGGTCTAATATGTAAAATCTGAAACCAAATAAATGATGATAATAAAATCAATAAAATTTAGCCATTCCAAAAAAACTCCAGTGCCATGAGAATGTGCAGTATACATCCATTTCTATACCTGTTGCGGTCAACAAGAAATTTCCAATGAATAAAATAAAAACCTTCATGGAAATAGAATTCACCTGGGGGGCATTTCATTAAAGGACTTGTCGGACATTTTATCCATCAAATTTGCTCTCAGCCAATCAGATGCAAGCATTTCAGTAGCTTATAACAGTTTGTCGGATAAAACGTCCGACAAGTCCTTTGATGAAATGCCCCCCAGGACACCATTCAGCTATTGTCAGGTGTATTGGCCTCTAAAATAGGCAGTTAACAATTCTGGAGTCAAAATGGTGTTAACGCTAGACGTCAAACGATACACATTGTAAGTTGTGTCCTTTTGTTTCTGAGCTGAAAGATTGGACTTTTCACCTTTCTGTTTATAGACCTTACATCCCACACTGCGCTATATACAACACACAATACGAACGATCAACTAGTTTTGAGCGGAAAAACGGCTCATTTGAAATCACTCAAAGTAGGTCAAGTAGGGTCCCAACTAGGACTCTCAACCCAGTTATGGATAGCCATAAAAGAAGGATATCTTTTTAATATCCGGATCATAATCAAACTGAATACAAAGAGTTTAGCTTTACCAAGGACATTAGGCAAACAGAATATATAGAAAGAGACTGGATGGCTTTGATTTCCAGACATTTTACAGAAGCCATAAAATTCGGTGTCAAGGTATGGGACAGATATGAATAAGAGGTATTTGTAAAACCATGCCAATGGGGTCTGGTTAGAGATGCAACACTGTGTTCCCACTCTATCATAATCGTGCTGGAAATCACATTTCAGGCACCATAAGGTTAAATCATATTTTTAAATGGTCTGTATCTACGGAGATTTCTCAAATTTTTCGTCAATTCAAAACTCAATAAAAACATGCCGGACTAAAATGGATTATAAACATATTATAAGGCTTTTATCTTCAAAAATTTCCTTTTCTTTCTTTAAAAAATGTGAGATAATCAAGACCTTTTACCTGTAGATTACTAAAATATTGAATGATTTTAAACTGACGTCTCATGTGACAGACACTTGAGTATCATAATAGTGTCACTTTTCTAGGAATTCTAAATATCAAAAAAAAGAATATGTCAACAAATATGATACTTTTTGATGTAGGGAACGGTCAAAATTTGTTTCATTTTTAAGCCATTCATACAATGTATCATTTTGAATAAACAGCAGGACATTAACGCTATTAAGAAAATAAATTGATTCCCTTTTGCTACCATCATTCAAGTCCAAACCCTTTCAGAGCTTTCAAAACGTTGCTCGAGACGTCACTTCCCCCGATAGAGAACGCAACACCTAAACAGTGTTTTCAGGAATGGGTTATACAGATGTGGGGCAGTTGAACTTCAGGGTCAGTTTCAACTAGTCTACAAGTGCAGACTCTAATCTGATAACTCAACACATTACATGGTGTCTTGAATTGAGCCTAATCTAGCTTCTACAAGATCAGACACTGTTGTATTCAAGTTCATGGTACGTAGGCCTAGATACATGCAGAGTGCAGTCTTTCAATTCAGACCCTAATTGATACATTGCAAATGGCAAAGAATGTGTGTCTGCAAACTACATGTATACGTAGGTCAACTGAGTTCTTGTTGTGCATGAGTGCCTGTCCTGCAACAAATCCACAAATCTAGGTTGGGTTTATACCTTGCACTGCAGGTGACTAAATAAAGTGTTATGATAAATTATAAGTCCACCCTGTGCATCGCAAAGTTGGACGGCATGTCCATTCCCAAAGAATGCACAACAGAACACATGTAAGAATAACAAATAAAGCATCAAGTCTATACAGATGATGATTTATTATATGATGATCTATACAGAGGGAATCTTGACTAGGCTTCGGTCAAGACTCATAACATTGTGTAAAAATGCCAAACTAAGGTCTGTGCTGGTAGACTATTATAGCAGGAAGCCCTAGGCCTACCCAGAAGCCCTTTCATCCTCTTGACGCTGACTTGGAGTCGTGGTAACTCGCTAGGATTAGTTCGCGTATCTGGTCATTACTCCCGAAGCTTCCATCATCGTGTCTAATCAAGCCACAGCCAAAAGTTTAGACCCTAAATCCAAGTTATTTTGTAAATATCGACAATTGGGGAATCTCATGAACTAGAAATTTCTTTAAAAGATTGACATTAACTTGAAATCTTTCCCCCCAAAAAAAAATCGAAGAGAGATTTAAACCGATTTTTCGGATCAAAATGCTGTACCCTTGATAATCCTTTTCAAAAATGAAATACCGTATTTATTCAAACCAATAGTAAAAAGTATTTGTCCTATGTTACCCAGTATAAGATGAGTAACCTTTTATTTCAAAAACGAATTTTTGAAATTTTCCCCCTTTCACACTCCACCTTATTCCCAGTTCCTAATCTCTCACGTGCCCTACATTAAAAAAAATATATAATAATTTTTTTTTGGGGGGGGCAGAACCACAGATTTACGTCTAATCCAACAAAATAAACTGTATTTCAAGTCAATTAGAGTATTAAAGGGAGCCCTTTATGCGATGTTTAAGCCTTTGTTTTTTGCAGGGGAGGGGCATTTTGTGGGCAATTGCCCTAAGCAATAAAA
Source organism: Paracentrotus lividus (assembly GCA_940671915.1). NCBI lineage: Eukaryota > Metazoa > Echinodermata > Echinoidea > Camarodonta > Echinidae > Paracentrotus > Paracentrotus lividus. The sequence continues at coordinate 21,984,845 of CALNVZ010000218.1, forward strand.
GACTAATTTTCAATTTTCGGAAGCTAATCTGAAACCTGACAGGACATTATATTATGCATTAAACTCTATGAAAAAATTAGGGGCTCTTCTTGGCATTTCAGGGGCATAACGTCCTGTGCCCTTTTTATTATCTTTTTTTTTTTTTTACTGGCCCTGAGCCCCCACACAAATAGCTTACACAAGAAGTGAATGATTTGGTCTGGGCAGGAAGCAAGGTGCTAGCATACAGGCAGCCAGAGCTACGCGTGGTAAACTCATTAGGGACTATGTGCGTGCAAAGCTAGTCTTCCCAGCCAACTCGTAATGCGACTGGCAGACCTCGGCTAGGCCGCAGGACGACATACGAGGGGGCAATACCGACCGTGCCCTGCCAAACCTTAAATAGCCTGTGTCAGAGAACATATATCTCACTTCCAAGGCATGTAATTTCTTGTGATACTGTATGAGTTGTGTGTAGGTCTACTCGAAAGCTTGTTGGGTAGCAATTAAGCTTTTAACGTCCAAGGAAACTACAGTTGTACCTTCTGAAAAAAAATGCTGCGAACATGTTGAGTGTTTATATATTAATTACATTCATTATAAAAAAATTCTACTTTCAAAATGAATTGACGCATTTTCCAGACCAGCGTATCTAGGCCTACATATATCAATGTACATGTCTCCTGCATTCTACTACATTCGTAAATGACATGGGCTAAAGAGAAATTCATATTATTGCTGGCAGAAAGGCACAAGAGTGTTTGTACGGCATGTAAAAGGCATGTGAAAACTCTTAAACCCTTCTGCCAGCCACATACAGATTTATATCGAAAGTAGCAAGTACTTTGGTAATAATGGCTTTAATACAGAGAGCACATAGTCTCTAATGCAACATGCATGTCTCCAATATCAGAATTTGTAATAGCCTACTAATTTCATCTTTTTAAAAGTCTTTAACATGGCAGCATTATTATTATTATTACATTTGTATTTCTACTTTTTTTTATTTATTTATTTACTTTTTTTGGGTGGGGGGGGGGGGGGCAGCCCATCAATTTTCTTCTGATTTTAACATGAACAGTCAATAGATGGTTTTCGAATTATAGGTGGAATGCATCCCCACCATTGCACAGTATGTTACCCAGACTATGTTTTTAAATTGGAATACATACTTGTTTTAGTGGCATGATCATAGTTTAGCTATAAAAGACCACCTTCTCTTACTTTGTATAGATCAAGTTATTTGTTTTCCTCCCACATTTCCACTGTGTATCATTTGATATAAATTTGGCAGACGAGTAGCTTTCTTGAAATCGGCTTCCTCACAAATTCAATTTCGGGGAAGCCTCAAGCAAATGGGGACAAACACAGGAAAAAATCAATCGAAGCATGTTGGATGTACACTAAAATATAAGACGCCTCTAAGCTTGTCGGCATGGATTGAATACAAAGAGCATTTAAGCCTTTAAGAAATGGGACTACCCAGAGAGATACCTGGATACATCTACTTGATCCAAAAGTTCAAGAAAACAGTCTTCCTGGCCAACATGGTATAGTTTTGACATCGTTTCTGCACGTAGCCAGAAAACATTGCTTGCAAGTAGTCTCCAAGGAACTAATCCTAAATAAATTGGACTGCTATATTCAACAGGAAGAATGAAATTTGATTGCTTCGTTGATTTCTGCGATAAACCCCCGAGTTCGCACAGCCTAATTGGAGCTTGCAATCGCCGCCAATTTCTGAAGTTAATCCCATCTTAATCAACTAAAAAAGAATTCAGTTCATTTCTCCTGGGTCACATTGATATCTGTAATCACTTAAAAACTTTTCTATTACTTTTATCCCCGACTTCCATCTTCTCCCCGAAGCCAAGATAAATGTTTGAAAGGAAAGTCGTGACTCTGGAGATTAGCGATGTAGGATGGAGAACGGCGTAGGTCTATCGTAGTTGCCGCGGCAACCTGGCAAGTCTAGACATTGATATATCGGATTGAATAAATGACAACATGTTAGGCTTGGGATTAAGCAGGAAATGGAGAGAGAAAAGAAGGTTCTCTCCGTACTTATCTTGGGAGGAAGAGGGCAGAGAAATAGAGGTGTAGGACATCTCGGGAGCTAGATACAGAAGCCTCCGTGGATCTATGACTCACGATGTAGTCTCCTCTAGCAGACCTTTAATACAACTAGCCTTGAGGTGTGGGCTATCGACCTTGCATGCATAAAATATTTCAGAGGCTCGTTTCTATGAATGAGACACTGAGTCATGTTGTTCTAGTCTTTCTTACTTCTTAACGGTTTGGGAGAAAAAAAAGGAGGACATTCCCTCAGGTTTGGATGCCTTCATATCGGAGACACTGACTCACATGGCATTTGAGGGAGTGAGAATGGTCACAGAGATCCAGTAACAAACTTGCCTCCAAGATAAAAAAACGTCCCATTTCCAGTAATTTGCAGAAGAACCTCAAACACTTCTTTTAATATGTTGAAAGATTGACCGTTTTAAATGCTTTTCTTCTTTTTACAGGGTTCCCTTTGTAACCTTCAATCTGGGCATATCAGGGAATGGGTGTGCAACAGGCCTGGACCACTATTTTTAGTTATATACACGATTTGGAAGAAGAAAAGGAGGATGTCCCCTTAGGTTTGGATGCCTTCATATCAGAGACGCTGACTCACATGGCGTTTGAAGGAGTGAGAATGGTCACAGAGATCCAGTAACCAACTTGCCTCCAAGATAAAAATGTCCCAGGCCATTTCCAGTAATAAGCAAAAGAACCTCAAACACTTCTTTTAATATGTTGAAAGATTGACTGCTTTAAGTGCTATTCTTCTTTTTACAGGGTTCTTTTTTTAACCTTCAATCTGGGCATATCAGGGAATGGGTGTGCAACAGGCAAGGACCACTATTTTTAGTTATATATATATATACATGATTTGGAAGAAGAAAAGGAGGACATCTCCTTAGGTTTGGATGCCTTCATATCGGAGATGCTGACTCACACGGAATTTGAAGGAGTGAGAATGGTCACAGAGATCCAGTAACCAACTTTCCTCCAAGATAAAAACGTCCCATTTCCAGTAATTTGCAAAAGAACCTCAAACACTTCTAATATGTTGAAAGATTGACTGTTTTAAATGCTATTCTTCTTTTTACAGGGTTCCCTTTGTAACCTTCTATATTGGCATATCAGGGAAGGGGGGTGCAACAGGCATGGACCACTATTTTTAGTTATATACACAATTTGGAAGAAGAAAAGGAGGATGTCCCCTTAGGTTTGGATGCCTTCATATCGGAGACGTTAAACTCACATGGCATTTGAAGGAGTGAGAATGGTCACATAGATCTAGTAACAAACCTGCCTCCAAGATATAGACAAGACCTTGTCACTACCTTTCTGGTACTTTGCAAAGGAACCATCAAATACTACTTCTAATATATCAACTGCTTCTCCTGCTCCTCTTTTTACAGGGCCCTTCTTACATTTAACTCAGTCAGGGCACTTCTTATTACTGATCATTCTACTGCTAGTGCTACTTCTGATTAATACCACTAATATTTTGAAAACCTCCACATCCTGACAACTACAACAACGTCTACTTCTAATGCTAATAACGAAGAAAAAAAATTTATTGTACGTGTAAATATTTAAGGGGCTATGGAGGCTGGGGGGAGGGCTTCCCCAAATTTTTTCAGTGGGGATGTATACTAAACATGTAAAAAAAAAAAAAACATGAAAATTACGATCTAAATGTGATTTTTATTAATGTCAGCCCCCCCCCCCTTTAAAGGAGTTCCACACTCCTGTGTTTGTCACAAGCTCACAGAGTGAACAGGTCCTAAAATATAATTTTTTCTATTCAAAAACTTTAGACTTCTACGATGCACCATCTTCTATGCGCTAGGAAGGACATTAAAACCAGGTGTGAATTAGGAATATTGGAATCCACACCTTCACAGCTGGCTCAACGGACTCTAGGCTCTGTAACAAAATACCTGGGACTACCCTGTTATTCTCAAAGACAAATAAATGATTAAATTACATTATAAGAAAAAGGAGGTCAAAAAGCACAGTCCTGAAGGGTAGTTCAAGGTTATGATGTCTGTTAGAGGGTAATCAAAGACAACTTGTACAGAGCAATGACTCATAAAGAAAGTCTACTGTACCTCTGATGAAAGATAGCCTGGCCAGGCTGATTATATTGGTCTATCATTAAATCATATTCTTTTTCCACAAAAGCAATATGAGATAAAATCCTAGTTTGAACACTAAATATGATATGTGGCACAAACTACCCTCCCCCCCCCTCTACATACCCCATTCTCTCCCTCACCCATCTTTTTATATAACCCTTCCCCTCTCTTCTCTCTCTTTCTCTTTCCCTCTCTATATCACTCCACCCCCCCCCACCACCATTTGTATCACCCATACACTCTTTCTATAACCCATTCCCCTCCTCTACATTTCCTTTTCTCTCTCTCTCTTCTCTCTTCTCTCTCTCTCTCTCTTCTCTCTCTCTCTTTCTCTCTCTTTCTCTTTCCATCTCTTTTCACTCCACCCTCCTATCACCATTCCACTTTTACCTATCCCACTCCTTCCCTCTCCATTCCTTCTCTCTCTCTCTCTTTCTCTTTCCCTCTCTATCACTCCCCCTCTTGTCTATCACCATTCCACTCTTCCTATAACCCACCCCCTCCCTCTCCATTCCTTCTCTCTCTTCTCTCTCTCTCTCTCTCTCTCTCTCTTTCTCGTCTTCCCTCTCATCACTCCACCCCTCAGTCTATCACCATTCACTCTTTCTAATACCCCACTCCCCTCCCTCTCCATTCCTTCTCTCTCTCTCTCTTCTCTCTCTCTCTCTTTTCTCTCTCTATCACTCTAAAACCCCTCTGTCTATCAACATTCCACTCTTTCTATACCCCAGTCCCTCCTCTCCATTCCTTCTCTCTCTCTCTCTCTCTTTCCCTCTCTATCACTCCACCCCTCTTTCTATCACCATTCCACTCTTTCTATAACCCACTCCCCTCCCTCTCCATTCCTTCTCTCTCTCTCTCTCTCTCTTTCATCCATGTCGTATCCATGACGCTGATCTACCATCCATCCAGCGTACACTAGAAACCCCCATGACATCAAGTCCAGGTGCAAGTGCAGACCTATGCCTTCAGCCGATCAAATGACCGTATAACGGTCTAGTTCAATATCGTCTGCACTGAAATATACCCAATTCTGTGCATGCATTGTGGCTACGTGTCTATTGCTCTGCTAGAATTATGGATATCGCTAGCTACATAAGCTGGGCTTTCGGTTTCTCAAAGACCTTATTAATTACAATGTAGTACATGAATATCCAGGTCATGTTTTTACATACATTCATCCTGCCACATTCTCAATCAATTTACGACAATATATGGTTTCAGAGCACAATTTATATACAGTAGACCTTGCAATGTACCTGTACATGTAACTTAGAATAGATATTTGTTCGCGAACACAATTATGTACATTTTAATTGTATCGTATTACATAAAAACTCAATTTTTAAAGTCAAGTTCATATACCAAAGCATTCAACAATCATCTCATCCCTCAAAATATTATAAATTTGATCTTTCAGTCGATTTTCATTGAAAAATTAATGAAAAACTTGGATTCTTACCTGGATTAAAGAAGATGGTTGCTTTCAAATACGCAAATTCCTTATCGTCTATGTCCAGTGTCTGACACTTCTGGAAAAAAGCATTCAATGTATCAATGTCCGATGTGGTGGGGATTCCTTGCGTGGCAATAATATATTTCAGTAGGGCGCCCTCACGGCAGTCCTTTTCCGCACAGGATTTGGCAACGCACGCTGCCGTCACAGCCGATTTACTATTTACACTAGTGGTCGTATTGTTATTATCTTGCGAGTCGCTGTGAAAAGAAACTTTCTCGACTTGTATGTGGAATTGACGTTGCGCCATAGTGAGGATAAGGAGTTCTGACCAGCAATGCTGAAGAAGTCGTACGCGATCACTCCGCGACAGACACAGCACGGCGGGTAGATTCCGGATAAAATCGACAGTTTTAAGAAGGAGCTGGGCCGCGTACGGACACATCTCCTCTGCGTGTTTCAGTTTGATGATCGTGGGTAGAGAGTTTGTCATGTGTGACGCTCTCATCGCACAGTCCCACGGATATATTGCGTCCTGCTGGTTGCTCGCGACTTCTTCTTCTTCTTCATGCTTGGGTTCGCACGCATCTTCTGTCATCGCCGGTGTCGGTGATGCTGATGGCGCCGTGGTCGATGATGTCCCTGATGATAATAATGTATATAGAATGCTGTGGTGGTTCTTTTTCTCAGGACAGTCACATTGTGACGTCGTCGTCGAGTTGGAGGGATTTGTTTTGGCACTCATCATAAAGTTTTGTTTTTCGGTGGGTTTTTCGTTCTCTCCTTCCTTCCTTCTCGACTACCGTTCCCTCGCTGGGTTTCGGCTCCTCACTGGAGAAAAATCTACAGAGGAACAGAGAGAGCATGAAACAAGGGAATATTCTTAAATTAAAAACATTACGAATGATGGTTTTTATTGATAAAATAAATGCTTTCCATTTTGCTGGCAAGTATTTTGCAACAGATGGTAATATCAAATATCAATTTTGCAAACAAAGGATTGAAATATCTAATAAAAGTAATGACAGGAGAAGTTTGGAAGAAAAAAATCACACCAAGTACCAAGTACTTCGTTATTGTGGCCTCTGGAAAGAGTACAGGCAGCAGCAATAATATATGCTATATCTCTCCTTATTTTTTTTTTTTTTTCTTTTATTTATTTATTTATTTTCTTTTTTTTTCTTTTTTTTTTTTTTTTGGGGGGGGTGAACATTACTATTCCAAAATGAAAGTTAGAATGTACTCGTAAATTTTATTGAAATTCAGGTTTATCACCCATTAAAGTTTGTTTCATCTATGTCAATTGACATACGTGGTATGGCAAACTGAAAGTATATTGTTCCTTGGCTTGTAGTGGTTCAATAGAAATTTTCTCAGATTAATTGAAAGTAAAGAAATCAAAAGATATTTAGTAATTTCATAGAGAGCCAAAGTACATGTAGGATGTGAGCTGTGTTCCAATATTTTTGATGACCAATTCAGATAAAGAGGATATCTTTCTAAGTAAATTACATAATACTTATGTTTACTATCACTCTTCTAACTAACTATTATTACTGTAGTACTGTCATGTAATACATGTATGAGGGTATCAAATAAAGTACTTACATGAATATAATGATGTTATACTTGTCTTTCAAGATTATGAAAGTACCATCACCTTTTTACATACTATGAACATGTAGTGAAAGTTATGATGTAAATCATGATACAGCTTTAGCTTACCTTGTTTCAAGATTATAGCAGTATAATAACCTTTTTATTACTAATTATTACTGTACAAAATGCAGCACTGTTATCCAATAAGCTGGTACATTTAGTTAATCAAATAATTGAAAAAAATAATGATGTAATACTACATGTATACATTACTTAATACTGACAAGATTCGGGAAGAACACTCAACTGTTTTTTTCTCTCTTCAAAATATGCTATTATTACTGAAATGCATGTATGTTATTAATTATTACTAGAGTACTTTTATGCAATATGATCATAATGAAAGATAAATCTTTCTTAAGTAATGATACTTCATAATGGATCGTCATTACTTAAAGTAATACAAGATTATGGAAGTACGACTACTTGTTTAATTAGAAATTATAAGAAAATATTATTAGAAGTAAATATAAGTAAATATGATGAGCACATGTGAGTTAAGTATGTATGATATACAATAACACTACTGTATTATGTTAGTAATTCAGAAGCAGTAGAGGCAGGACCAGGGATATTAAATTATACACTATGCAATATAAAATATATAATATAATATATGATATATAATAATATATTATATATAATATATAACAATATAATATAATATAATATAAAGTAAGCCTACATGTATTCATTTTATTTTAGTTGAATATTTCATTGTAAATTACTCCATCTGCTTTCATATACATACTGTAATTCCATATTTTGTACACGTTGATGTACATTTTATAACAGTTCTGTTGTAACAGAACCGTTTATAAATTAAGTGAAAAGTTGTTGTTTTTTTCCCTGCATGACCAATGAATTTCAAGTGTTTTGCATTTTTGTTAGGAATTCAGAACAATGGCAAGGTTGTTCATTTTAATATGCCTCAATTTGCAAGAGAGTATGAGGCTTAATACTGTGAACTTTTAAATCTGCAATCCAATATATACAAATATTAATACACCATGTTGAATTTATCATTTCTATATAATTTCTACATTATGAATAAATGTATTGTCAATTAATGTCAAAATGTCACAAATCAGTATTGGGTATTGATATACCTTGATGTGAATTGAATTTTAATATCATTGGTATTTGAATACTGCTGAATTGTCAAATAATAATCCTTAAAGCACTACTTACCATCATTAGAAACATCGCGAAAAGAAATCAGAAAAAAAAAAAAAATTTTAATAAATAAATACATGCTTCAAAATGAAATGAAATACAAATAATAACGAGTGGCATAATAAGGCATTTCAGAAGACTTCAGAATTCTAGTTCTATGTGATCTTTAAATATATCATCAATTTTTATGGAATCTTTATTATGGATAATTAATCAAGAAAACTAAATCTACACAAAATGGTTTTGTCTTTAACATATTTTGATACCATATTGATTTTGCATTAAAATACTATATATGCCTAAATGACACTTTATTCCATTCAATTCAGGAAATTGTTACAAAATATTTATAATTGTATTTTCCTTAAATCCTAAAATGAAAAGAAATATAACAATCTTACATTACCTTACTAATTATAATTTATTTGTAAATGTTATACCAGATGCAAGCCACCTCCCTTGAACCATATATATATTTATTAGGAAAGCATATATTTCAAATACATTGTAATGGCCAGAACGAATTCTAATAGTAATGTCTAGTAAATAATAAACACTGTATTCTACTATTACAGCACTTACATTATCAAATCAATTTTCCAAATATAAAAATTAAAGGATATTATGAAATTTCAAGAAATTAATTAATGCTGATAATTTCATTCATATTTTGTTTGCAAAAACACAAAACAAATTGGTACATTGTTAACCTTTTTAAAGTTTCTTTCAATGCACTGATCATCATATAGGCCTACATGTAGATATGTTTTTATTATTATACATCATCATTTGAAATGAATTATCATTTAGAACCCCTGATTACTGTGCTTTTCACCTTTAATTGATACTTTCAAATATAACATGAAGACTTTCATTTTGACGGCCTTTGTAATACTTTAATTGTATGCATACTTTCTTTATTTAGCTTCATTAAGTTCTGTTATGTAATCAGTTGTTGTTATAAGTAGAGAATGCCCCAAACAATATCCTTACTACAAAATGTTTTTGTTTCTATATCTTTAGTACATTGTATTATGAATTAATCAAGTCATTTCTATCATTACAACAGCTGTCATAGTTACTTTTCATTTTTTTTAAAGAGCTGAAAACTTGAATTGAGTGCCAATGAAACACATTGTCAACAATAACTAATTATTTTCCACTTGTATAATATATACATATCATACTTCCTTCTTGACTACATGTAGAATTGTTTATATAATTCATAATTTTTAAAAGACATGCAAAAAATGTTTCAAAGACACCCCTGGAGGGATACCTAGATACTACATCAATATATTCTATGTTTTATATTGGTAATTGGATGGATGTGTTTGTGGGATATACATGTAGGCCTTCAATGTTTGTTGAATAATTATTACAAAATATAGGGTTTTTTCTAATCTCACTTTGCCTTTTAAGATTGTTGGTTTATTTTGTTTTGTTTTGTTTGTTTGTTTTTGTTTTCTTTTTAACTTTACTGTATATCTATAGGCCTAAGTCATTCAATAATAATATTTTTTGAATGACTATATTATTAATATATTAATATTGAACTGTTCATTATGATTATTGTAGCCTCACTTTGTAGGATTTTAAAATGTTTTAAATGTGAGGCTCAGGTGTTTATTTAGACATAGGCAATTAAACAAACAATACACATGATCAAGGTCTAGATTATGGCCCCTGCCCTGGGACAAAATACAAAACACTGCGTTTGGCTAGTTTCAAACTTGATTATTTTCATCCATGTTTTCCAGCGCCAACCTGCTTGGGTGCATAGCCGGTGTATCGGCTGATCTTACTGCCAATACTCGCCCCACTAGCTCTCGTTCACGTTCAAATTCAACGTTGTGTTTACATACGAAACCATATAACATGGTGCTATACAGTGTGTCTATCGCACGCGCCGTTATCGCTTAACAATCTTCTCTCTTCAGCTTCATTTAACATGCTATGAAAAGACGTCTAGCTTTAAATATAAGCATAATAATCATACTTTACCTTATCTCTTGGTCCAGATGTACGGAAATATTCCTTTAAATCACATTTGCAATACGCAATGGGTTCGACAGAGATTGTTTTTTTACATGAAAATAAAAATCTCACATCATACTGCGCCGATCGCCTGGTCTTGTACGTTCAACTTGAATGGGGGGTTCGCGTACGGTATCTTCTACACACACAGTGCACGTATATTGCTAGACATGTGTTTGTAGTTTTTTTTTTCCCCCATGAAATATTGCCTTTCAATTCAGAGTTCATTACCCCTGACCCATTTAGGATCTGCGCGCTGATTGGCTAATCCATCGAATTGCCGGAGGACTTCACGCAAGCTGATTGGTGAAATGTGCAGCTGACGGAATAATGACCACAGGCCCCAACATGAGCATAACCCTCGCAGACCAAAACTTGAGGAGACATTTTTAAAAAGACCAATGCAGATATTATACACTTACACGCATGCAGGGGCCGTACCACTTCAAATCAATTTTCTTTTGGTGTTTGTTTGCGATAAAAGAGAAAAAGAGAGAAAAAACGGACACGGTGTAAATAATATCACTGTGAAAGTTGTCACTCAAAATTGTTTGTGGCAATTGCATAAACCATCCAATATCAATTTCATGGCCAATATCTGAAATATGATATTGCTGCTCTCATGTTTTATGGTATATTACAATGATGATAAAACTTGGCATTGGTTATCTTAGACAATAGAGAGTATTTGGAAGAATAAGGAACCATGGAATAGGTGAAAACAAATCAAATTTGCATAATGATCTCGTTATTTTGTTGAAATTCTATGACCTATATCTTGACAAAGCAAAACTGGGTTTCAAGTTTTAATTAAATAAGATATCGATATCAATCACTTCGCTGTGAACTATTACCCTTTTAAGGTCTTGTTTTCTCCTTCCCCAGCCCTAATTTCGTGTAAAATGTAACATTTTGGAGCATTACAAATCATATACATTACTATTATTATTATTATTACAAAACATTACGAAGTATACAGAATAATAGGGGTAGAAATTCGTTGCATATTTTGTTTTATTAAAATACTTGAGCACCGGCATTTAGTCAAAAGTATTTCACCTTTATGGGGAACGGAGTAGTATATTCCAGTACATATTATATAGCCCAAAATTTTATTTACAAATGGAAACTGAAATGGTTTGGAGAGAAAAGAGCATGTTCTGCTATATACGTTTTAACATTATTATTAGCATGAATGTCAGTAGCGAATTAATGTTTTCATTCAAGAGGGCCTATATTTTACCTATACCCTACTCAGAATTATGGGTTAGAAAACGGGACTGGTTGAGTATGATAGAGGACTTAAATCATAATCTTAAACATGATCTTAAATCAGTAATATTTATAACAAAAAGAATGCTAAGTTTTATCCACGTTTTTGTTGGTTCATAGCATGGAACTATAACTTATTGGTCCATGGTTTATAGGCTCTGTGCAAATAACACTTTCTTCTTCAAGAGCTGTTTTGAATCTAATCGTAAAGTAATAATTATCCCGTAACCAAAACGTAAGGTCTGCGGTAGGTATGGTAAGTCGTGCGGTGGCCTTGAAATTACAAACAAATAATGAAAATAATTTTACCAAGATTATGCATACCTATACGTACAAGGTTAAGGAAATCAATATCACCCACAAAAAGGAATAGAAATGTAAAGCAAAATATTGTAAAGGAAAAGAACGTGCAACTTGTGAAAGATGCGGGTGAGATAAGAAAACCACGAAAAATACATATTTCGTATTTGAATACAAGAACCTGCATGGTATATTGCATGATTGGTATTAAACTAAAATTTTCGGAAAGTGAGAATTTAGTATCCCAAAATATGAAACTTAAACACATAATATTATTATGCATGGTATAAGATCTGATATATAAAAACATTATTTCTGAACGAATTCTTGTACTGTTACTAATAAAGACGCAATTTCTTAGGGGTCTTTTTATAGGGGGTTGTTTGAAAGGAATGAATATACGGAAATAATCAAATTAATGAGCAATCAAGAAAATAACAAAGACTATTACTATAATTTTGAATAATTTTTATAATTAAAAAAAGGCTGCATGAAGTGACAAATAAAACAAGTGCTTCCAACAAAATAAGACAACAAATACCACATAAACAAATATTGGACTCGTCTAGCTCTCTTTCTTTCCCTCCCTCCTCCCTCTCCATTCCTTCTCTCTCTCTCTTTCTCTCTCTCTCTCCCTCTTTCAGGGGCCGCGGAACCACGGGGACTATGAGGCTGGAGCCCCACCCCACTTTTTTTCAGCAAAAGTTGTAAAAAAACTCGAAAAACGACCAAACATTTGTCATTTTTAGTCTGTCAGCCCCCCCTCCCTCCACTTTTTCAAAAACTCCTGCGACCCAGTTTTCTTTCTCTCTTCCATTGTTCTCTCAAAACTCTCACTTTCTCTCTTCTCTCTCTCTCTCTCTCTCTCTCTCTCTCTCTCTAATTTTTTGTAAATGATTATCTCAATATTTTATTTCGTTCTCCTCCTTCTTCATCTATCCTTCTCTTATTATTCGCTCCTCTGTTGACTAAGGGTGAACTGATTATGCATCACGCTCCTAATGTATACATTCCATCTTCGCGTTGTATACCGTCCATTGATGCAAATACCAGACTCCAAAAACATAGAACCCAAAACGCCACCAAAAATAGAAAGAAAGAAATAATAGCAACAACAAGAACAACAGTAGAAAGAGACAGATGAGCCACGAGTCTGTGGCGGTCGGCACAAAGAGATGGATGTATGCTATTAAAACACACACTACAAGGTCATTAAGAAGAAACGATATTCCGCATCATCTACGCCTCTGCCTTTCGGTTGAAAAACCAAAGGACTAAAATAGAAGATACTCCTATCCCCCCCCCCCCCTCAACACAAACCATACTTTAAAAAAATAAAAAAATAAAAAAACCCAATAATGGGAGAAGATGCGTTTATCTGCTAAAAAGAAAACACTCGCCACGACCTTGTCCTCAGCTAACACGAGGCTTTTAGAGCCCCATATAGCGGTCAGTGATCTTCCATTTAACATCAATTATGCATCACTTTTATGCACTCTATCGCTTCCACTAAATTGGATTTTGTTAAGGCGAGAAAATTAACTGATGAAACCCTTTTCCTTTTGTTCATCACATCTACTCCTCTCTTTTGCTTCTTTCCTTCCCTTTGTCATTTCCCTTACACCTATTCTTCCTTTTGGATTCTCTCACTTTTTTTCTTTTTTTAATTCATCCCTCCTTTTTTTTTCTTTTCATCTCACTAACGTCCATTATTTGAAAAACATGTTAGTCCTCCATATTTTTGCATTCCAATAACGTACAAACAAACGCTCATTATTTCATAACTCTTATTCTCTTTTCCTTAAGCCTCCCCTATCATGCCTATCTTTTTCTCAATCACCATCGTGCTGCTCCATAAATTAACCCCCATTCCCCATCCGCCCCCCCCCCCCTCCATCCCCTCCCTGCCACGTCCCTTCCCTTCTGTCTCTTTCGTAGATAAAACAAAATTATAGAACAATTACGAACAGGGTAATTAGGCTAATAGCACACACGCCCCAATAAAATTACCAGGTTTTCATGCCGCTTAATGATAAAAGATAACGCTTCCCTCATTTTCTACCCCATATTTTTTTTAAATACAGGGAATGGGGGCGTTCTCTAATGGGGGAGGGTTTCTTCGCCGCGCTGAGCACGCGCGTTGTGTTATTAGATGCACGATCCAACAGCTTGCATCGAGTACTGAAAGTAATAATAAATTCATCAAGGAGCGGCATGAGTTGACCTCTTTAATGGGCATTTCGTTTTTCGTTGTATTCTTTAACGATCAAAAAGGTGTCTTCCATATTATATTGTCATTTTGATTAGATTAAATGATATTATTTAAAAAAATTATCTGAGTAATCAAATTGGTGAATTTTCTCAAGTTCATCTCATCACTTACAGTAACTTTCTTACTGTCCTTTAAACAGAAGATTTTTTTTTTATTGGAATAAACTTGAACTCGAAATTAAATGCCCTTTGCCTCTCGTACATATAGGGCTAAATACATGGTTTGAACTTTGTATTTCAAGCATATTACATATTACTTAGCGACAAATTCACTTTAAGAGTTGAATATATACACATTTTTGTCTGACATTTAAAAAAGGAGCAAGGGAAATGGGTTAAAAAGTAACGAAGTCGCAAATAAGAAAAGGCCTGCAGAATAAATTACAAAGGGCTACCAGAATTATAATGATACGCTGCATATTGAGAATAATATTTGCTCTGTAGACACGCGTTTGAAAGTGATCCCTTCATGTAAATAGTGACATGATGCACGCAGGCATCACCGCGCCTGACACGTGATATGAGAGGACTCCATCTAGTCTCCATACCCAGTCGTTTGGTATAATTCAACCGGTCTAATGTTACCTATGTGGTCTAATGTTACATACATAGTCTGCAGTTCTATAAGACTTTTTATACGTCGAATTTGAATGTAAATTTTGAATTTGAAGAATGTTTCATTGCTTTTTTTTTTTCCAACCTTGTTTGTAGGTTAAGTAAAAGAGGCCAGCTAGCACACCCTATATCCAGACATTATGGCGCAATATAAATGCTATTAGCCATGTTCATGATCATCAGCAGCAGCAGGTTTAACTTATAATGCCTTTTTTTTTCGAAATAGATTTGAAATTTTACTTTGTTCGAATCTTATATTGGCTTTATAATGTTGAAATTTATTGATTCCTTTATTAGTCAAAGTCGTTTACTTTATAGCAATTGACGAAATAAATGTCTTTCGATCTATGGCGTGATCAAGCCGCAATATTTCCTCGAGTAAATGAAAGGGGATTTCTTTCTCTCTCTCTCTCTCTCTCTCTCTCTCTCTCTCTCTCTCTCTCTCTCTCTCTCTCTCTCTCTTCTGTCTACTTTCTTTATTGGGTTTATATTAGAAATGCTGTTATATATTGATTATTTCGTCAGTCAAAGACGTTTACTTTACAGCAATCAAAGGCATAAATATCTTTCGATCTCTGGCTTGATCAAACCACAATATTTTTCTTCTTCTTCTACTCTCATATCTCTCTCTCTCTCTCTCTCTCTCTCTCTCTCTCTCTCTCTCCTCCCTTTTTTCTATCTAATTTCTATTTAACTTTGTCTCATTATATTCCTCGTATCACACGATTAAACAAATCGAAATATCATCGATTCCCCCTGGGCGATCGCTGTCTGACTTGTTATCGGTTGATTGCTAGGCAACTGCTTGTCACGTGCACAAGTTGAAAAACCGAAACTAATTTGGGTTTCCCTGAGCCTGGAGATATTTCTCTCGTAATTAATGTTATTTCTTCTTCTGCTTTCGTTCTTTTCTATCCTGGAATCGAGGTTAATATTCTCTTAAGAGTGTAATTATCTCGAGGACTTTCGGAAAACGGAGAGAAAATGGCAAGGCCGTTCAAAAGTTCATTAAGGACTGAAAGGAAATAAGACCGGGTAGTGCTTTCTTTCGTCTCCATTTTTTTTTTTCTCTCTGTCTATCAAAAATAGTTTGAATTGAAACTATTGTCTTTCCATTCAGTCATCATACTTTACCCACTATTTTTAAATCATACATTGTCTGGGCCCCGGTATTTAATATAGCGCTTTTATTTATTTTATATACTAAGGACGTTCAAAAGGACAAATTTTTACCTGGCATGCTTAATATACACTGTATGAAAATTTCTCCCTTAAAAAAAAAGAAAAGTTCTTGGACTTCCAGACGAGAAAAAAATAATTGTATATGGGGTATAACATTTTACCAATTTTTTCTTTTTTTTAAAACAGACCTGTTCTGTTAAATTGCAGGAAAATTCAGTTTTTTTTTTTTTTCTCCTTAAAGAGACAGAAAATGTTCTTACAGCAGAGCTTCCAGAACACCAGAACCTACTGCATATTAATGTTAACACAATTTACAGTAAAATTACAGAAAATATGAAAATGGACAAA
Source organism: Paracentrotus lividus (assembly GCA_940671915.1). Classification (NCBI taxonomy): domain Eukaryota; kingdom Metazoa; phylum Echinodermata; class Echinoidea; order Camarodonta; family Echinidae; genus Paracentrotus; species Paracentrotus lividus. Next base: position 22,001,333 of record CALNVZ010000218.1, read on the forward strand.
TTTCCTGTAATATAACACTTTTTCCCCCTTTTTTAAACAGACCTGTTCTGTTAAATTGCCGAAAATTTCCCGTTATGAAAATATACAGAATGATTCTATTATAAATATAGGCATACAGAATGATTCTGTATTTTTTTTTCTGTAAATCTTCTGTTTTTTTTAAACAGTGTAGCTCAATCGGTGCCCGCATCAAGAACGAGAGATCGTAGGTTAAAGCCCCGGTCGAGATATACAATGTATACCAAAGATTGTAAAAGGGTGTCTTCTGCCTTCTGGCCAGTCGCTCGGCTTTTTAGAATGAAGAAGGTTATAATCAAGGGTTTATGTCCACTACGTCCAATGTCATGACAATTGGACCAAGTGGCTATTGGACCAAATGGCAATTGGACCAACTGGCAATTGGACCAAGTGGCTATTAGATAAAATGGCAATTGGACCAAGTGGCTATTGGACCAAATGGCAATTTGATCAAACAGCTATTGGACCAAATGGCTTTTAGATGAAGCGGCTGTTAGACGTAGTGGGTCTTGGACCAAATGGCTCTTAGACGAAGTGGCTATGAACCAAATGGCTATTGGACCAAATGGCTTTTAGATGAAGTGGCTATTAGACGTAGTGGGTCTTGGACCAAATGGCATTGGACCGATTGACATTAGACGACATGGCTATTGGACGAAATGACATTGGTCGTAGCGGCAAGTAATCAACAATAGAATAATTATGTTGTTATGGAAGGCCGACTAGAGGAGCAGTTGTCAAAACTGAAGTGGCTACCTGGGTAAATACGTTATTACAATAATTCTTATCGATTTTTTTTTTTCGATTGGTATACGTACACTTACTCTTGACATGAACATAAATTTGTTTGTAATCATTCAGTCAAAAAATTAGAAGAAAGTGTGCAAAAGGAAAGACCTAAATGAGCGAAGACATAACATGAAAACACGGAAATAATTTTCTCTCTCGTGATTCAATCCATGGTCAAATTATACAAACATCCTGCTTTGGGATGGCTGTGAGAATGGTATACGTGCATGAAATCTGAAGCCTTTGTTTTGCAATTTATAATAGCCCAAGGTTACAGTAAAATCGTAAGATGAAGCATTTCCCCGCCCCTTTTATGGTTGCCAATAATTAATATTGTGTCGATCATTGTTATACTACGACTGCAGTATGTCGAAATTACAATAAATTAACAAGATTAGAGACAGCTGCATGTAGTTTGAACTGAGTTCACAAGTGTACTGGGGAGGGGGGGGGGGTTGCGGGACTAAAACTTTCGACATCAAAAGGTGATACTCTCTTAATAATAATAATAAGGAGTTTTAATAACTAAAACTAAGTAGAATACCAATACTCCTTCCCCCATTGACTGAGCCAACTAAACGCGGATGCCCCTTCCAATAACCGATCCCCACTATACACGAGTTCCCCCTCTCCAAAATCCCCTTCTATACACGAGTGTCCCCTCCCCAATGACCCGCATTGTACACGAGTTCCCCTCCCCAATGAACCCCACTATACACGAGTCCCCTCACCCATCACTCACCCCCCCAACACTATCTCCCCCTCCCCATAATGACCCACCTAATACACGAGTTCCCCCTCTCTCCAATGACCTGAGCCCCACTATCATCATTTTATTATTGTTTTCATGTTGTAAAACCTCGCCATTCAGCCTTCGTGAAATGAAATAAACCTCTCTCTAATAATAATTAAGAGTTTTATAACTAAAACTAAGAGAATACCAATACCCCTTATCCCCCATTGACTTGAGCCAACTAAACGCGGATGCCCCTCCCTATCAACGATCCCCACTATACACGAGTTCCCCCTCTCCCAATAATCCCCTATACACGAGTGTCCCTCACGCCATGTACCTTCATATGACTCTACACAGCATAACACGAGTCCCTGCCCTCCCCATAATATGACCCCCACTATACACGAGTTCCCCCTCTCCCAATGACCTGAGCCCCACTATCATCATTTTTTAAAATATTGTTTTCATGTTGTAAAACCTTCGCCATTCAGCCTTTCGGTGAAATGAAAATAAAACCTTCCCAATTCAAATTTCGTGCACTTGCGCAAACATGAGAAATAGGTCCATATTTTGTAAATGAGTAGTACCACAGAATCCATTTTGGGTCCTTTATTAATTCAACCTAAATTGTTGTATACACACTAAACTGAGCTAGCAGCGGAGAGGGATAAGTTTTTGACCAATATTATTAAGTTTGTTTTCGACCCCGGTTGTGTTTTCCCCTGTTAGCCCCCTCCCCAATTAAAAAAAAAAAAAATCTAGATGGCGTTTTATAGAGATGGATCCGTAAAAAATGGCGCTGTCTACCAATAAATTCCATGTTCTGTCCTTTACCTTTACTTTCCTTTCAACGTTATAAAAACTCCATGATATTTCTGGTCCCAATCTAACTTTGTACATCTTCATCTTAAAAATAACCCTCATTTCTCGTTGCGGCTCTCATTATTCATATCTCTTTCTCTGCATCTTGAAGATAATGCCCATATTTCCCCCCTCTTCATCCATCTTTCTTTCTTTCCTTGCATGTTGCCTCTTTTCATTTTTACTCCTATCTCACTCTAAAACTTAAGATAACATTAATATCTCTTCCTGCTCCCGTTTCTCCCACTATCTATTCCCATCTCACTTTCTTCCGTTGCGTCTGATTTCAATCCAAGGAGATGGGAGCAGCTCCCTGTTCATTCTTTCCCATACTCCTTATATTCTGTGCTTCTTGTCTTGAAGATAATTCTCATCCCCTGTTATCCCATATTCCTTTCTTTCTCTGCGTCTGATCTCAAGCATTACAACCTTCATTTCTTTGTCTTTTTACACCACATCTCACTTTGACCCTCTTCATATCAAGATAACGTTCATTTCTTCTTCTTTTAACTCATATGTTCCTTTCTTTCACTGCATGTTATCTCAAAGACAATGCCAATTTTTTTGTTATTTCTTTCTTCATGTTAATCTATCCCTCGCATTTTGAAGGCTTAGGGTGGTATCTCACTCCGTGAAGACGTCTCCGCGACGAATAAAAAGTATTAGAGACGTCTCTGAAACTTAGGAGACGTCTCGGAGACGTCTCCGCGACAATTTTCAAAAACTATCTCAAAGCAGTTTCAAAGAACCGTCTTAAAGTAGTTTCTGCGACTCATGAAACGTCTCGGATACCGTTTCTGCGACGTATCAGAAATCTATTTCAAAGTTGTTTCAAAGTAGTTTCCGCGAAGTGAGATACCAACCTATTCCTCTTTTTTTAACGCCTATATTTCTTTCTTTTCCTGTTATCTTAAAGACAATGCCCATCTGTTGTGATTTCTTTCTTCACTTACTCTCTGTCCTTCTGCAATTTAAAAATAACGCGTATTCCTTGTGCTTTTTACGGCTGTATTTCTTTCTTTCACAAAGGCTTACGATTGATAAAAAGTTACAATTGATTTTTTTTCTCGGTAGGCTCATTTGGAAACCAGGTAGAGTCATGGATTAGGATTTAGATATGATTAAGATTAGGGTAAGGGCTAAGGTTAGGATTAAGATCATCAACTTTGGAGCACCCTGTCTACAATGAGGCTACCAAGAAAAAATCAATCGCATCTTTTTATCTATCGTAAGTCTTTGTGTTACAGGGCACTGTTATCTTAAAGGCAATGTCCATATCTTGTTACTTCTTTCTTCACTTACTCTGTCCCTCTGCAATTTAAAAGTAACGCTTATTCCTTGTGCTTTTTACTCTCATATTTCTTTCTTTCTATGCATACTATCTTTAAGACAACCCCATCCCTTGTTACTTGCTCTGCATGACATGTCAAACATGAAGCTCATTCGCGTTCTTTTTACTTCCGTATTCATTCATTTATCAGCATCTGGTCTTGTAGATTAAAAAACTATTGTTTCTACTTTATCTCAGACTTAAGTTCTTTTTATGCATCTGATCTCAAACACAAACTTCATCCCATGTTCTCTTTGTTCCCATCTCACTTTCCCCAATGCATCTTAAAGATAACGCAAATCTGGTTTTCTTGCTTCCCATATTTTTTAGTTTCTCTGCATTATGTATCGCCCATACCCTGTTTCTACTCCCATCTCTCTTTCCTTCTAAAGAAAACTGATGAAGAAGAAAAAAATCATGAAGATAATGCACATCTCTTATTCTATCTTCCCCCATCTCAATTTACCTCTCTGCATCTTAAACATAACCCTCATCAATCACATGCCTAACAGAAGCCAAGAGGCTTGTCTTTCTTCTTTCGCCTCATCTCCAACTCGCCCCCGTCTGGTAGAAAGCTCGATGGCGCGTGGACACACGTTAGATCCATGCGTGTGTTATCTCTCTCTCTCCTCCAAGGTTACTAGCGATTAATACCCAATAGCACCGCTAAAGGAGGATGTAGGGGCGTGACACCTCACCACCCCCCCCCCACGCGGTGATACGACAGTTGATCCTGCGACCAATGCTCGAGGCTTTATCTGAGATGTAGGGTTAGCTTTATGGTTGCAATAGCGTTTTATGTAAGGTTTGGGGTTAGATTTAGGGTGGGGGTATAGTTTCAGTTTCAGTTTAGTTTATTCCATATTCCAATCAAACAATAATTACAACAAAAATTATTAGGGTGTGGAATTCATAGCGAGCAATCATCGCGAATCCACCCCCCCCCACCCTCGCCCCTCTTCCATCCTGTAACACGCTACTTTGATTATGGTTATTTTTTTTTTTTAATACTTCTGACCATACGAGCATTTAAAATTTTGGGGCTATCTTGGACGAACACTGGCATAGGGTTTGCCATAGCTCCATCGGTTTATCAACGGTCTAACAATGCAGAGGAATAGCATGTCTTGAGTTCGAATCCTGATGGAACCCAATTTTTTATTTGCTAATTTTTTCACAATTTAAATCTTGATATAATATTAGAAAAGACATGCGATTCCTCCACATTGCTGGATAGTATGACACCGCTAACGTATATCCAGACGAACTTCAACCCCGCCCTTTTCCGCTATCAAAACCTCCCTTGAGATGCCTCTATTCGTTCCCTCGTCTTGCCTGCCAAGATGATGATATTAGCAGTGCTGTAATTTGCGTCAACTTGTACTTTATGACTTAATCGCATTTCATATTATATACAAGCTTGGGGGAAGCCTTGAACCTGAGGATGTGTATCTAGTCTTTGTCCTTGAGTCTGACTTCTACGGGAGATGGCTTTCTCTTGATGCACTTTTCTCCCATCATGATCGGATGGAATGTTATTTTGGGGAGCTGAATCATTTATTTGGGGACGAAATTCGCTCCTCCTTTTTTTATCAGAGATTTGATTGGAGTTGTGGAAACGAATTCGGTCTTTTTAGTTCGGCATGGTTTTTGTTTGACGGACACGGTTGGTGGATTTGAGCTTGATCAATCATGGTATTGTTTTGTGAATAATAATTGAATCGAATAGCGATTTGATCCTTATCTCTCTCTATCTGTCATGTCTGTCGAAGTGCGGAGTTCCTGTCAGATGGATACAGAACGAAAATATAAAAATAACACTCCTTTATTAATTATTCAGAGATAAATAGACGAGTGATCCAAAGCCGGCAACATCAAACGAATTGAAAAGAAAGGGATTTCTCTCCCTTTCTTTTCATAGAAAGTGACATTGAGATTCGTATGAATTATTGATCGTTCAAACGCTATAGGCCTACATGTACAGTCTGTGTCAAATAAAAATGGTACAAGTGGAAACCATTTTTTAAAAATAGTATAATGATTGATGACAACCTGGCCCTTGTTTGGCATTTTCAAAGAGCAGGAAAATCGGACTTTCTTCTGCAATTTTTTTCATCACATTTGTTGCCGTAATTTTTTAGATATGTCTAGTTTTCCACAATCAAGAAAACCCCATTTTTTCGCACTCCGTCCCATGCCTTTGTTAAGGTTTCGCATAATGGCTATGAATTCAGCGCCCCAGAACAATAAAAATGCGTTAGAACAACGCGCATCAGCAAGGAAAATCTTTTAGTTTTAATTTGGTACCACATACACACATTATTTGAACATATTTTACACCTAAATTATTTTTCCCGACTGTACCATTTTTTTTACACACCCTATAGTCAGTTCATGGTTGAAAGTATCTCATTCATACATTTTGCTATGGATCTAGGCCTATTATAATAGCTGAACTGATTTTCAGATAACATTCAAAAATGCAATTTACACTCCTCAAATAAAAGAGTGAAAACCCGCTCTTTAAGGAAGTGATTTTCTAACAAGCTATATCCTTAGTCTTGAAAATAACACATTAAGTTTTCTCCGTTCTTTGTTTTTATATTCTTATTTATTCAGTGCGAGTGATTTCATGTAGCGACCATTTTGTTCTTGTAAAGTTTCAGTTCTATATAATTTAGATAATAGAACAACAACTTTCGTTTTATTTTGCTTTTTTAAATAGCCGTCCCTATATAGCACAGAATAATAGAGAGAACGGGAAAGAGGGAGAGAGAGAGGGAGAGAGAGAGGGAGAGAGAAAGAGAAATTGAGAAAGGGCAGGTTGAAAAAACGATAAAAAGCGAGATTAAAAGAAAAACACACCTGAATAAAGTCAACCTGTCATTCTATGCATCTTCTAAAAGTCAATGTCTCATCAACATAGTGCATGAAAGTGCATTTCGCTTGTCCAGACTCTTTATAGATATAGATTGCAAAGAGGAGGGATAGCGAAACAGGTAAGATGAAAGTAGGTCTGCTCAAGGCCACCGACCAGAACAGCAGCAAAATAACATACAGGTGAGTAGTCTTGGAATTCAAACTATGCGAAGAGAAAATCATGTGCCATGTGAATAAATCATCTTAAAAATGTCCTTGATCAATTTTTTTTGACGTTTTGTCTACATGCTTCTCCCCACCTAGGTGTACATCCTGGTAGGATGTGAACGTCATCAGGCGCGGATCCAAGAAAATCGAATTGAATGCATTTCGGGGGCCCAATTGTCTGGGGACAAAAGCGGCTCTATTATGTTTACGCATGGACCCGGTAAGTTCATTGTGTGACTCCGGTCTGCGTCCGCTTCTGGTCATTGTGGTTTGATCAGCACTGTGAGAGCCTCATCTAATGGTGCCTGTCTGTAATGCTCCTCAGGGGAGTGGAGAATGTGCACACAATGTGTGCGGGCAAGCCTGAATCCGATCAGTAGTTCTTCCATTGGGTAGTTGTCCAGGGGAGTGGCTATCCAGTTGTCTCGGGGTAGGTGTTTTACAACAGAGCATAAAGGTCAGTTAGTCTAGTCGTGGAAATGCTTTTTAAGAGTAATGTTTAAGGACAAAAAATAGATTAAAAGGTAACAATTTCATAATATGGCTACATTTGAATCTCCTTGTAATGCGAGCGATGGGATTTAATCCAAACTAAAATCAGGGTCGATAAATGATAAAGGGGCGTACCCCCGGGGGGTCACTCAAAGAAAAAAGTGCTACCCATGCGTGTCCCCGCACCCTGAAAATGGACCCTAAACGTCTCATTGCATGAAGTCAAATTTGCACCCCTTTTCGACGTCAGACTGCAAAAACATACCCTAAATGGCGTAAACACCGTGAAATTTTGAACCCAAAACAGCCATTTCTGGTGAAAACACCCCCTAAATGGCATATACACCGTGAAAATTTTGGCCCCAAAACAGCAATTTCCGCTGAAAACACCCATTTTTATGAAAATGGCGATTGAAATTAAAAAACACCCCTATTATAGGAAAAGCGTCGACGCCTGTTCGAAAGGCTGAAAACAGACCCTTTTCGACGCTTTTTGGGGACACGCATGCGTAGCACATCATGTGGTGAGTGACCCCCCCGGGGGCGTACCACTAAACATGATCGTTTTGTTAGACTACGCCCTATTCTCCCCCCATAACCTTGGATGCATATCATCCTATAAACATTTATCTTGAGAGAAAGCCAATAAAACCCACTTGCCCTACGTCACTTAATATCTGTCTGCACTGCTACTTTGTCGGCTTGATATTTATATCAAAAGCACGCAGGTAGTACACACTGCGTGAAAATACCAATGTGCTCGATCGTGCGACTGCGTTGTTGAGGTGTAATGTGGTACCGAGTAGGGCCAGGGGCGGAGTCGAAAGATGAGGGCCGAGTCAGTATTGGGGTATCCGCTAAAAATGTTCAGAACCGAATGTTGTTGCCAGAAATGTTATTTTACTACAGGCGCGGATCCAAGAAAATCGAATTGAATGCATTTCGGGGGCCCAATTGTCTGGGGACAAAAGCGGCTCTATTATGTTTACGCATGGGCCCGGTAAGTTCATTGTGACTCCGGTCTGCGTCCGCTACTGTACTACGCAAGTGACTGCGATATAAATCTCAAATCAATAATCAAACACGATTCGACTGTCATAACACTATACATTAAGATCGCAACCTCCTCCTCCTCCCCCCCCCCGTTTGATCGACTTTGGATCGTAAAATGTGTAGATATTTGTCGGTTTTGATTCTTATTGTACGACAAACTCTCCAGCGTCCATTGCTCTGAGGTTGATCATAATAGTACCAAACATCAATAAAACACATAAACCTAGTTAACCCTGGATTCAGCACTATAACTTGACCCGAAACTTTAATCTCATATACAAAATCCCCCAAAAAAAAATTCAAAAAAAAAAAAAAAAAGAGATGTTGATTTAGACACTGTTAGAAACGTTAGAAACGGCGGGAACGGCGCCTCGTTTTTACATGTATTAATAGAGATCAAAAGGGCACCGCCATACCGGATTAATTTGGTGGCTTATAAATGATGCGTTTAACATGCAATTAGTGCACAATTGACTCAAAGCTGAACCGCTCACCGTCAAAGACATACATTTTCAACTGTTAATGCATTGTTAATCATGATTACTCTAGCTGTACTGCACTGTTCGATATGATTATATGCGTTGTAGGTATGAGTGAAATTTGGATGTGCCCCTATAATATCGAGATGGTGATATTAACATACAATTTGCTAATAACTCTAATTCTGATGCAGCATATTATTGGTTTTTATTTTGGTAATGTCGGCCCAAATTATGATTTTTAAAGGGAATAGTAAAAAAGGTCATAGTATGATATGTTTCTGGAACATACACCTGTGCCGTATAAACGGAAGTATTTGTAAAGCGAAGCAGAAATTTTCTTTATTTTAGTAAATACAAAATAAAATAATTATGTTTATAATATGCCGAATTACCTAAATATAACAATGGTCTTTTGCTAAAAAAAAATAAAATCACATTAACCGATACGAATAGTTAGCGATAGTAATGGAAAGAGAAATTAATATCATATTTTGCATTGCTTGAAAAATATATAACAAAAATAATAAGATATATATATATATATATATATATATATATATATATATATATATATATATATATATATATATATATATATATATATATATATATATATATATATATATATATTGTAAATATTTCTCCTGAGGAAGACGGAGGCAATACCGTCGAAAATTTGAGACAAATCTAATAAAAATTGGCGAAAATGCATTACAACATTTTGTTTTATATATATATATATGATCTTTCTCTTACACTTGTATATATATATAAATATATATATACATGTATACAGAATATAGTAATCTCCGACAGCCTGGGAAATTGAGGATCTTCAATCCTCTAATCGAGTTTTAAAATAATTTAACACCACAGCAATACCATAGGGCCCTTAATATCTCGTATAACGTATGTAATTGCCATTTGGAACATTATCTGAGAGAAAATTGCAGTAGAAGTATAAAAGACAAAATCACAACACTCTGGTTGCGTAGACGATACACCAACAAAGAAACTCTTCCAAAAATCAATGAGTCACTTTGTTCTAATATCAATCTGTTTGCGTCTATACTACAAAGAAATTGAAGTAGCCATATAAAACACCAAATCGCAGCGAACTTCTAGTTGCGCAGACGATACACCAACAACAACAAAAATGCTTCCAAAAAATAATTGGGTCGTTTTGTTCTAATACCAATCTGATAGCGCCATTGCTTTACTGTCGTATTTTGGCGACATAAATGCCAATTTTCAGGGTTTAAGAACTGACAAAATGTAGGGCCCCACAAAGTTACACATTCCCTTTAATATCGCTCGACGTGTTATGTAATTGTCCTTTGGAAAAAATTTGAGTGAAAAAAATTATAGCCGCTGTATAAAAGACAAAATCATAAAGTCAGTTTCTAGCTACGCAGACGATAGACCAACAAAAATGCTTCCAAAAAAATCAATGGGTCGTTTTGTTCTAATACCAATCTGATCGCGCCATTGCTTTACTGTCGTGTTATTTTTGCGACATAAATGCCAAGGTCGACTGTTAGAGCTTCACGGCCACGAGTGACGTGCCCAGGCGATCCAGGGAACATTGCCGTCGTGGTCGAAAAGGGCAATGATCTTTCTTGGTGGTCGGTGTACGAAGTCAATAATGGTATAGATGCATGTGATATCAAAAGGGGGCGTGGTGGAGTGGGAGGGGAGCGATCTGCCCCCTGCCGCAAAAAAAACAAACAAAACAAAACAAAACAAAACAAAACAAAACAAAAACACAACAAAAAACACAAAAAACAACAACAACAACAACAACAAAACAAAACAAACAAACAAAAACAAAAACACAGTCAGTCCACCCACAATGTGTCCACACCTTGAAAACACTGTGAAAATGGGCTAAATGATTCTTTGCACACGGTGTCCCAGCACCCTTCAGTGCTTATGCTGTATTATGTAGGGGAGAGTGGGGTTAGTTGGAACACGGGGTTAGTTGAAACATTGTAATTTTCTTTAACGGCTATATATTTATATTTATGCAAATCTACCCTCGGGTTGTTGCTATTAGCAACTGCCATCCACCACATTTTAGACAGCACACATGCTTCAAGCCTCGTGATGTTAGAAAGCAATGTTTGTTTTTCACCTTCTGAGTAAATTTTGTCACTTTTACAAATGTTTTATTATCTCAGAGAAGATCATAAATTAAGTTGGCCAGTTATTTAGTATAACAGTTACAAACAGTTATACCAAGCTATAAAACAAGGTTAAATATATGGCATGTTGTTGTCCCTCTTTTGTGCTGTAAGCTTACAAATGTCAAACATTGTCAAATTTGGGCGTCCGGGGTTAGTTGGAAAATTTTGAACGGGGTTAGTTGGAACATGTACTAAGTAAATAGGTTTCAGCTGAATAAAAAGATAAAAATCATATAATTCAATGTAGTGTTCCGAAATATTCCTATACATGTATATTAGTGCACATTGGACAACAGTATTTCATTTCAAAATATGCTTAGTTGGCAACTCTGTAATACTTTGTAAAAATCCATTGTAAAAGGATGTAATCTAGGTTTTGTTTTTGTCTTTTTCTTGGGGGGGGGGGGGGTCTTTAATATGTTTTCAGTTTATAATCTATTTACATGTATTTCATGTATTTGTTCTGTATATTGAATGTTTTTCTTAATTCCTTGAATTTATTTGGACCATTATATAGAGCCTCCAGCTCATTTTCAATTAAATGGGGACTTTTGTTTACAAGGCCATCTTGGCTTTATTTTAAAGTTTCCCAAATTCATTTTCTTATCTTGTATATAGGCTTTTTGTAAAAATTATTATATTGATTCAATGTCTTGTAAATATATATGTTTTGTCAAGTACAACTGTCTGTACATTTTAGAAGTGAATTGAATAAAACGAACTGAACTGAACTGATATTGCAGAATGCTACTTCACAGGCCTTCAGAATAACTGTATGTGAGTTGATGCTCTCAAGTGTAATAAAATATGACGTAAAAAAAAAATTGAACACCAATCTTTAATATTTTAATTTAAATCAATAAAGCAAGTTAGCTGAACCCATGCAAAAATGTTTGTAGGTAGTTTAAATATAATTCTACAGATACCATGCACAATGTTTCAACTTAACCCATACCTTGTTCACATTAACCCCGTGTGTGGGGCTAGTTGGAACACTTGACATGGTCTTGTTGAAGATGGATTTTTTCCGGAACCATCACTAAGTTTAAGAATTTTATGGGGTACATTAAGATATACACTCAAGCTGATTGTTGATTGTTTCTTGAAATAAATCCGCTTTTGTTTTAGACCCATTTTTGTGAAAAACGTTCCATATAACCCCGCTCTCCCCTATGCAGTGTGTTCCTAAAAAAAGGTAATCGAAGTTCAAAGGTCAGTCATTTCAAAAGTATATGGTTTATTTTTGTGATTTGTTTACTAAAATACTATATAACTCATCAGCTTTAATTTGAGACATTGCTTACGTCCAAACTGTAATGGGTCACAGAGTTAGGGTCCTTTGAAGGTGATAGGTACAAAACCCATTTTTTCCAAGTTTTTCGTTTTTAGGGTATGAAACCAACTTTTTATGAAATTTTGGTTTCATAGTTTTAGGGGTTTTGTCACACAAAGTTTCAATGAAATGTAATCTCATTTGTCAAAGGAACTATCTCACTGGCAATGACATGGGTTCTCGATTATGCATGAGTCTCTGGAGTCTCAGAGAGGTCGCCGCGACGTCTCTTGATTCTGCAAAAAGTCGCGAGAAAAGTCAAACAAATGTCAAACATGTCCAATCTTTTAGTAGACTTCTTTAATACGTGAGCAAGTCTCTGTGTCATCTTTGCGGACAGTTGCCGCGACGTCCCTTAAGTACCCACGACGTCGCAGAGACGTTGTCGGAACTTGCTAACGATTAAAAGAAATCGAACGGGCTAATAATTTTACTTGCGGGCGTCTTAAAGATGTCTACTAAAAGATTGAACATGTTTGACTTTTGTTCCATTTTCCCTCGACGCCCTGAAGTCTCAGGAGACGTCACCATGACGTCTCCACGACTCAAGAGACTCATAATTGCGAACCCCTCTCATTGCCATTAAGATAGGTCCTTTGACAAATGAAATTGCATTTCATTGAAACTTTGTGTGACAAAACCCCCCAAAACTATGAAACCAAAAATTTATAAAAAGTTGGTTTCATACCCTAAAAACGAAAAACTTGGAAAAAATGGGTTTTGTACCTATCACCTTCAAATGACCCTAACTCTGTGACCCATTACAGTTTGGACGTAAGCAATGTCTCAAATTAAAGCTTGTGAGTTACTTAGTATTCTAGTAAACAAATCACAAAAATTAACCGTACACTTTTGAAATGACTGACCTTTGAACTTCGATTACCTTTTTTTAGGAACACACTGTATAACTGCTTTCTTTGCTCTACCGGTTTGCGGTAAAGATCAATCCCTCTTATACATTTCATGTATTTATTAGACCCAGATTCGTTTGTTTAAAGCATTTTAATGCGGGGCCCGGTTCAGTAAATATGGTAAATGACAAAAAAAAAATATATATGATTAAAATGCACTGATTGAAAGCAGCCGTATATACCGTCGTATCACAATGACGCGAGGCAGACGTTCAATATTTTCATTTATTGTACGGTAGTATCGATCGTGTCCAACGCCTTTTCAGATCGAGCTTGAGATTATGAACTAAGAAACAAGAGAGAGAGAGAAAGAGATAGAGAGAGAGAGAGAGGGGATAGAGAGTGAGAGAGAGAAGAGAGAGAGGGGGAGGAGGGGGGAATGGGGTGGGGGGGGGGGTAAGGAATGTGGACTTTAATGCATACAGTAAAACGGAACAAAATTCAAAGAAATGGGTTAGAGAGAGAGAGAGAGAGAGAGAGAAAGAAAGGAGTGGAGTGGAGAGAGACAGAGAGAAGGGATGTGTATAACATGTGTCATAGGAGCCAAACATGACATGTTTGGGTTCTATTACCATCATTATTACGACGGATTATTGATTAACGGTACTATTCTAACGTATTACAATTAATAATGATTCTATCTTAACCCACCCAAATACAAAAACAAAAAAAAACAAAAACAAAAACAAAAAAAACGCTATCTGATTAAAGGTTAGGACCGGTAGTTGTTCGTCGCTGTCATTCATAATTATTACGAATGTTTATGAACAACAAAAACAACAACAACAACAGTTTCCCTAAAAACTACAGGCGACCTTGAACCTATCATAAAACTTGAAGCAATGAAGTAGTTCAAAGTTGATTCTTAAAGAAAGGACAATATCACAGACGACATCTACCCTTCACCATCGCAATCATCATCAAATTTGCGAAAATAATATCTGATTTGGATAATGGTTCTGCAAGGACATCATAGCAATGAATCAGAAAGGTTAAGTGCGAGTGATAACAAATGAGATCGGAGCGCTGGAATACAAAATTGGGCTTAAAAAGCTTACTATGTTTCTAGCTTTAGAAGAAAAATATTAGGAACCTATCCTGGGGCTGTCGGGGTCTGGGATAATCTAAAAGGGCGCCACCAATAATATGAACGCAATGGAGTAAAAAAAAAAAAAAAAAAAAAAAAAAAAAAAAAAAAAAAAAAAAAAAAAAAAAAGAGAGAGAGAGAGAGAGAGAGAGAGAGACGAAGTTCCACAACTTATTCATTTGTAGTTGCTATACATCGCAATTTCGATTGCTATAACATTCATTTTTTTTTGTTATTCGTAGTTCAATCGCAATCTTAAGTTGAAGGGAGGAAGGGGCACAATTATGTTGATAGCTATTTCGTTATTGATGTTGCTTATTTACAATTTTGCAGTTGCTAAGAGGAAGATTTAGGGAAACGGAAGAAAGGTAATCTACAGTAGATGTTAAAGAATTATCAACATTTTGCGTTTTGACGATTTTTATCTGAACGCTGAGGAAAGTTCCTGATCAGGTGCATTTATATTGATATATTTTTTTTTTATTTATTTGATCCTTCTTTCACATGTTTTATACAATGTAGGACAAGATATCACATACATTTAAACTTCATCAGGTTTACATTGATACATAGTTAAGTAAAGTAAACACACACACAAAAAAAATATGAAGATAAGTTCTTGTAAAAGAAAGACGAAAAGACCGTGGTAAAAAGCAAAGCTTGTAGGGTTATTTCATTCTTTCAACCACCCAGCTGTAATGATTGATTGATTGATTGAAGGTTTTAATTGACAAGGTAATATTCATTCATAATATCTTGACAATTGAACCTACTTTTTTTTTAGCTGAAATATCTCAGGCGATTCCTGTCCGACCCAAAGGTTATGACGACAGTATTAGCTGGAAGAGGGATTTTTTTTAAAGAACCTGAATGAAGGTTGTATTTTGATAGCTAGTCGTAACACGTTGTATGGCTTTGGATATGTTTTCGCTGTCCAAGATATAGCTTTTCATCGTCGTATGGTATCCTTTAATCTTTCTCTGACATGAGACAAGAGGAAATTGATATTTTTCTTTCGAGTATTTAGAATCCTATTTTAAAAATTTTATGCGTATAAACAGGCTTACTTTTGTATGGTATCCGATGAGATTGATTTTAATAACAGTTCCGAGTAACTTTCCGCTATATTTCATAAATGGGTTTAACACCTTTTTCTAATTAGGCCTATTATTTGACTGCCCCCTCTAAATGACGTTATTTGTGAAATTAGAACAAAATACATAAAGGCGTGAACACGTGCAATAGAGACACGTTTCACCATCGATTTATTGCTTCTTCCAGCGCATCCTAACGCCCAGAATAAAAAACGACGAATGATTTGACACGAAAAAAGTGACAACGTATATTATTAGTGTCATGTCGAAAATAAAGAATTTAACCTCTCGAAGATAAACTGATTTTAGACGAGGCGATGTGATACAAAAAAGGGTAACAAAAACAAAAGGTGTCGCTTGTAAAATATGAAAACGCATTGCAACGTGCGTGTATACGTGACCGTTGTGTGTCTTTTACCCGCAACCTAACACCCTCGTCTCCACAAAATCGATAATAATCGCATCAAAGGAAGACATAAAACACTCGCCTATTAACCTTGCAGTAATCTTGACTTCTTCATTACGTGCGCTGTTAAAACTCCCCAGCACCCAGGGCTGCGCAAAACTCCCGGGCAGTAGGTGGTCCTTATTCAATTTTCGACTGAAAAAAAAATTCAACAACTGTAGTCTGGGTGAGAAGAACTCACAAACTTTTGTTTAAAGGATGTAAACGTTGTAAATTGAAGGCCTACACTTTGCTTAAGTCATCCTTCCCCCCCCCCCCCAAAAAAAGACATTATTTCTTTTGATGACATCAGAGTTTAGTATTTTGTTGATTACAAACAAACGAGACTAGTTGAATCAAACAATGAGAAAGTCTTTTTTTAAACTTTCACCATAATGATCTTGATCTACAATGAAGAACTTTCGATTTATATTAGTGCAAAGCATTTAGTGCCACTCTAAAAAATGAAATGGTGGAAAGGGGTAAAACAACCTTTAAAGGGGCCGAGGAGTGACAGCGTTTTCGAAAAGTGTTGGAAAGGGTGTCACATTTTCAACCCTTTTCAAAAACGCTGTCACTCTTCGGCCCCTTTAAAGGGTGATTTACCCCTTTCCACCATTTCATTTTTTAGAATTTTTTTCCTTCTTTTTTCCCCCTTCATATTAGCCCCTATATAACCTAAACAATTATCATTAAAACGCTCGTCTAATACATTTACACAAATCTTGGCCCAAATTATATAAGAAGCAACTGCGATGTTTCTTTTTTGGGAGAAAATAGATTTAATCCAGTTAAAAAGGGCAGCATGACGAACGCCCATGCACATGCAGTTATAACAACAGGACCACAAAACAAGATGTAATCATATAAACCCAACTATATTAAATGAAAATTGTCTACTTCTTAAATGTCCTGCCAAACTCCCGACGGATTAGGGGTGAAACGAGATAAAAATGACAATTCCGAAATTGTAAATTGTTAGACAACAAAAGGGCGATTGACATCATTTGTCAAAGCTTTTTGACGGGAAAGACTTGATAAAAGATTCAATTCCCTAAGGGTAGAATTAATATTGTAAAGCAGTACGAGGATGTCGAAACTTCATTACTGTAAAAGCTTTTATTTCATGGTATTATCATTTTAATGAAATTTATTTTCCCTGAGAAGGGATCTGACAGGGATATTAGAGTGATTGCTTCTTAAAATTGTAATGAGTTTGTGTCTTTTTGGAGAAAGTTTGTCATTTCATTACTGAATTTTACTTTTAAAAGATTGTAATCAGTTTGTGTCTTTTTGGAGAAAAGTTGTCATTTTATTGCTGAATTTTACTTTTAAAAGATTGTAATGAGTTTGTGTCTTTTTGGAGAAAGTTTGTCATTTCATTACTGAATTTTACTTTTAAAAGATTAATCAGTTTGTGTCTTTTTTGAGAAAGTTTGTCATTTCATTACTGAATTTTACTTTTAAAAGATTAATCAGGTTGTGTCTTTTTGGAGAAAGTTTGTCATTTCATTACTGAATTTTACTTTTAAAAGATTGTAATCAGTTCGTGTCTTTTTGGAGAAAGTTTCTCATTTCATTACTGAATTTTACTTTTAAAAGATTGTAATCAGTTTGTGTCTTTTTGGAGAAAGTTTGTCATTTCATTAGTGAATTTTACTTTTAAACTATAAAAAGATTGCCACGATCCTGGCCCGAATGATCAATTTGGGAAGGGATTGACAGTCAAATTATTGGGCAGACAGAGATGAGATGGAGGAGAGAGAGAGAGCGAGAGAAGAGACAAGAGAGGAGAAGAGAGAGAAAAGAGAGAGAGAGAGGATGGGGGGGGGGGGGGAGGGGGGGGTGACCGGGAAAAAATTCCCAGATAATTTTTGTTGTAAGAATTATGAAATTGTTCATTGTCAGCACTACGTACGAAGATAACAATAATGATAGAGAACAGTTGGGAAACATTTTTGTTTATAGGAGTTATAGTTGTTATCAAGATAAGATGAATATAAATAAAAAAATCATTATACAAAATAATAATCATGATACCCGGATTAAGGCTTAAAGGCATTTCTTCTTTGTCCTTATATAAAAATGCGCGCTTTGTCCGTTAAATTATACAGTGTGGGTCAAAAAAAAGAAGGACAAAAAAAGAAAAAGAAACCTACTTTCAACCCTCAATATCTTTAGAACCATTGCGTAATAAATTCGTAATAATTGTAGACATAAAAGTCGATTTTATGGCATGTTTTAGCTTAATAAACTATTCATTTCAATATGATCAGAAAAGTATGCAAATGCGATTACAAAATGTCGGAGCATTGCTCCTTTTCTGAAGACGATAATCAAAAACTTGGGCAAAGGCAAATCTGACTGACATGTTTGAGAAAACTCCACTACCGAGTAATTTGTCATCTTCACGAAAATTTGGGACAAACATGCAGGGGATTCCCCTTTGTTCCCTTTTTTTCTAATCACCTTGTATTGTGAAATGGTCAGTCCTGTAAAGCTGATGTCCACTGTGATCTACTGACCTACTGACCAGTGATTGACCTCCCGACTTGACCCCTCCAACTTCCAGGTGAAGCGTCGTCCAAGTTCAAGTTTGACCGTTTAAGACCCAAGCCCATTTCACATCCAAAAGCTGACCGTAAAGACAATGGCCGGTATTCTCGGAGGGTATAGTTAAGCCCATTCGAGAATACTGGTCTAGATTTTTATTAGGATGTGGAGAGGATCGCTGTGATAACGTATTTTCATTTATTTGTTATTTACTTTTTTATTAATAAAACCTTGAAGTTGTAAAAATCTGATGGTTGAAAATCAGCAACGACTTAATTACAATAATTTCTACTCATATTTTATTTTTTTGTATTCGTTAATTTCTAGTCCCTATTGTATTTATTGTAGCTCGGGGAGTAAACAACATATTTAGTTTGCTCACGAATGAATTTTTTTAATTATCTGTTTAAATAAAATTTACAATTAATATTTACAAGGTGATTTATATCATATTTTGATTTTTTGCATACGTGCATATATTATAAATGCCTGCGACCTTTCTTTGCCGAAGAACATCTGTTAACAATACCTGAATCTATAATTGTAGGTCAGAAGCGATAAATAATGCATGTTTTGTTAATTTGTAAGCCCAAATGTTTTATTGGTAAATTCGTTTAACAGCTTTCGGCATGAAAACAAAATACAGGAAATATTAAACGGATAAATAATCTTTACGCAATAATCTTCCCTGGGAGAAAAGTTTTGAGAGAATGGTTTACAAACCAGAGTAAGTCGTTGACCATCGTATTTCCGAGGAGGTTTTAGGCTAGGTTGGTCGGCTTGTGGACATGTGATTATTTTGATGGATATCGCAAAGCTCTCTTTTGGCTTTTTTTTTTTTTAATTTGGGACTGAAGAAAAAAAAGTTCCACTGAATGGGATAAAGGGCTGGAGGTATCTTTCTCGGATTAGCACGGTAGCGGATTTAGGAATTTAGGCCCCCTATAGTATATACGCCGGCAAATTGCAGGTGTTTCACCAAGCCCAAATTATCCATCTCTCTCTCTCTCTCTCTCTCTCCTCTCTTCTCTTCCTACTCTCTCTACTCTGCTCCTTGTCTGTCTGTCTGTCTGTGTCTGTCATCTCTCTCTCTCTCTCTTTTTTTTTTTTCCCTCTCTTCTCTCTTCTCTTCTCCCTCTCTCTCCTTCTCTCTCGTCTGTCTCTCTCTTTCTCTCTCTCTTCTTCTTCTTCTCTCTCTCTCTCTCTCATATCTCCCCTCTCTCTCTTTCTTTCCACCTCCCTCCCCTCTCTCACATCTCTCCCTCGTCTTCTCTCTCACACACCACACACAATCACACATACACACAGACACAGACATCACACCTCTTCTCTCTCTTTCTTCTCTGTCTCTCCCTCTCTCTCTCTTCCTCTTCTTCATTCTAATTATAGTCACCCATCTTCAAACGTAAATCATTTATTTTCTACAATTGATGTAGAAATCGCAGCGATGATACAGAAAATCCAGAGGGCCATTTTTGCATGTCTACAAGAATGACTGGCAATAAAAATGATCCCATTTTGGTAATCCATTTGGGCTATGTATGCCAAAATGTAGACACTTTTATTTCTCGATCCCGAATATGGGATGGGGGATGATTGTACACACCTATCCCCTCCTCAGAAATTATTGGGGGATGCATTGCGCCCCCATCCACCCCTATCGACACCTTATGACCATTATTCAGTTGTGTGCGGGATGTACAGTGTTTCCACTACCCCAGAAAAAAAAATCCCCGAAATTGGAACCCAAATTCCGAAATTTCAGTTGGCATTCCTGGAATCTTCAAATTTGTTTTTTAAAACAAACTTCGGAAAATTGTTTTGAGCAATGCTTGAGTATGCCTAGTAGCACAGTTACCAGTGAAATAGGAATTGTAGACCTGGTTTCTTTTCGTCTGTGCACCCTGAAATTAGTGAACTAAAATCAACGTGCAGCGCGATAAGCGCTAACCGAAGAATAATCTGGTAAATATCATGTCTATTCAAATTGTTGCCATTCGATATGTGTACACTTGATTCCAGATTACCGAAATTTCTGAATGTTATTATTCCAATTCCTGGAAAATTTCCTGAGAAATGCCAACATTTCCTGACATTTCCCGAATTCGGGAAAAGTGAAACATCTGTCTGGGTATGTATCAGAAAGAGTCTGCAATAGTGTTTCCCAAGAATGAGGATATGAACAAAACGAGCGCTGTGACAGCTTTCAACGAGTACTAAACAAGTTATTTGAGAGAATGCATCAAGTTCTTGGTGCAGGGGGATCTATCTCTGCTCATATAGAGGACCAACCACATCAATTGGTATTACAGCGATAGCGAAGAAAGTGATTAAGACTGTGTACTCTGGACGCCATTTTGGGAATGGTGACTGAATGGTTTGAAGTAGTTACGAGTAAAGTGTTTCCCGGGGAACGTTTAAGGTTTTCTGAAACTCCTTTTCAATCATGATTTTGTATTATTGTCAATCCTTTTCCACCCTTTTCTCTGTCATCCCTACTCGTATTAACCTTACACTAACCTCATCTATCGTTTAACAGGGAGAGGGGCTGTTTACACCAGGGGAGCATTTCTTGAAACAAATATTCACTGATTCTGACTGACAACTGTTATAAGCTACTGAAATGCTTGCATCTGATTGGCCGAGAGCAAATTTATCTGATAAATCGTCCGACAAGTCCTTTCATAAACGACCCCTAGTTGACCTTGTTCCGAGTGAGTTCATATCTTACCCTGATGACGAGCATCGGTGACACGACATTTTGTTCCGGGTTTTACTTCGTCTACGATGTAGGGTCAGGCTTATGGTTGCAATGGCGTTTTATGTTGTATTTAGGGTTAGGTTAAGTGTAGTGTGAAGTGTTAAGTGTAGGTTTGGAGTTAGTCATTCGATTAGTGTATTGATAAACATCGGAGCATTTATTGTCGCCGGAGTAAATGCTATCATTTTAGACAACGTAACCATTTAAGAAACACGTATGCCCCGATGACGCTTTCCAAGGCGTTCGACTAGACGATTCCAAACTCGAATCGAACGTCTGACTGTTTAAAATTTCTCCTGCAGTAATCATCTTTCTTTATCCTCACCCCTCTGCTCCTCATCCATTTCATTTATCACCAAATGAAGGACGGCTCGCCGCAGCATTCTCCCCTTACCACAAACAATCCCCGCCTCCACCCACACCGACCCCATCTGCTTTTTAAGCCGCACCCTTGTTTGCGCCCGCTCTTGAACACTAATGACACAAACATTGCTTATCAATTAGGGAGTAATTAACCTTGGTAATTGAAGAGTACTCTGCGAACATCATCAAAAAATATATCGCAAGTGTAGTATGCCTGGTATTCAGTACAAGGCCGATGGGAACGACGTTTATTTTACCTTTGTACATGTGGCAGTTGAATCGATTTATATCCTTCTTTACTTTGTTGGTGGTGATACTCATCACACACACCCCTAATAGATACAGCTTTGAGAAGTGTCGGGTGTTTCATTCATTTAAGCTAATGATATGAAAGGTCGAGAGTTCAAAACGAGGAACATAGTCAAAATATTGTCTAAGCATAGTTTTTGCCGAATATTCAAGGACATATTGGCCGGTATTCTGGAAGGGTGGCTTAAGTTACTATAGTATAGGTTTTCCCGGTCAATTTCATTGTTTTGTCAGTCAAGTGCATATTAGAGGCATTCATTTTCGGGAAAAACGCTGATGCATCGAAATGTTACCAGTCAAAATCATATTCAATCATCAAAATTAACGATTATTGTGATTGATTTCGTATTTGTGCATTCTACTTTACATAATAAGCATATACATTCGGTAATAACTATTCAATTTCGTCGACATTTCATTCCATATACACAAATTCGCACTAATTTGAATGCACAAAGAACGAAATTGAATGACTATATCCGAATTTGAACTTTGAAACCATTACTTTGTGTGCCTAAAAGCGAATTTGAGAGCATGAACACAAAATTGTTTGACTAAAGTCAGTCTGTCGCATCAAACACACGAATTTGAATACACATTGAATGAAAACGGATTATAAATGTATGAAATTGGCCGGGAAAACCTATATTAGTAGTAGGCCTACTAAATACGTATTTAGTAGGCCTACTAACTTTAGTCACCGTTCGAGAATACAATCCACGGATGTTCAACTTCTTCTTTAAGCATACAATATCAGTACCTCTAATATTCAGCAGAATTGACAAGGTAATGTCATTTTCAAGAACACCGAAAAATGCGCCTTTATCGAATATGACCATTTTTATTTATTAATTTATTAATGCGTTATCGCTATGGACAGGAGGTTTTGTATTATGTATGTTACGTAGATAACATGCGATTGAAAAATAAACTCTCACTCCCTTCCATTTTTTTTTTATTTTTAAATCGCCACCCCAATCTAGGCCTATCTGCTTTGTTCTTTCTCTGACCCATTATTTACACCCTTATGCTGCAGTCACACCGACACTTACATTTAGTTACGTTTTTGTTGTTTTATCCTTATTTTCATCTTCTATTCTATCATTTCTTATGTATTTCTTATCACTATTCCCACTGCTCACTATGACGGGAAGGCATCATTGGGGATCCGCAGAAAAGAAAATAATTTTTGAACGCAACCGGACGTAACACAACGTAAGTGTCTGTAGCATTACTCCAGCTCTCTTTGGTAAGGATATAGGCCTACATGATATGTATCATTCCTGTATCTACCACTCTCTCTCTCTTAATTTTGATCATTATTGAGTGTTTATTTCTTCCTGACTTTCTCCCTTTCGTTCAAAACCAACCCCCCTTTTTTTAATCATGCTCTCTATTCCTTTCCTTTTCTGGTCCTGCACAGCTCTGTTCTTCTTTATTTCCCTGTTTCTCATTCCCTCTCTTTCTCTTCATTTTCTGATCCCTCACCATTTGTCAATGCATTTCTCCTTTTCTCTCTCTCTCTCTCTTTCTTTCTCTTCACTTTTCTCGTTGCTCTCATTTTATCTTTGCCCCCCCCTCCCTCCTTACCTTTAAGAAACACTGGCCTCTCTCCTTTTATATTTTTCTCCCTCTCTCTCCATTCCTTTCTCAAGAAACTTTTTTTCTGGTCCCTCACCATATCTCTCTCTCTCTCTCTCTCTCTCTCTCTCCCATTCTCTTTATTGCTTTCTCAAACTTCATTAGTCGTATCTCACTTCGCGGAGACGTCTCTGCGTTGTCTCCGCGACAGTTTTCAAAAACTCTGTAACAAAGCACTTTCAATGACCCGTCTCAAAGTAGTTTCCGCGACTCATGAAACGTCGTGGAGACTTCTCAGCGACAAGTTTTAAAAATTTGTCACAGAAACGTCTCCACAACGTTTCATGAGTCGCGGAAACTACTTTGAGACGGGTCTTTGAAAGTGCTTTGATACAGTTTTTGAAAACTGTCGCTGAGACGTCGCGGAGACGTCACCGCAACATCGGAGACATCTCTAATACTTTTTATCCGTCGCGGAGACATCTCCCCGAAATTACATACTCACATTAATCACATTAATATCAACAAAGCATCTGAAACTAACATATACATGCATTCAATCAAAGAAAGAGTCATTTTATTATCTTCATTGTCTGGCAAAAAGGAAATGAAACACAATAAAATTATTTTGATACCTCTATTACCAACATTATCTGTAATTATTCCCAGTAAGGGTAATAGTCATTGTTCAGTCTAAGAATAAAAGTAGATAGGCCTACAACCTCAAACTTAAAACTACCCTTCCGGGTATGAAATTTGACAAATTATTGACAGGTTCCAATGATTAACTGATTTGCTTTAATACGTGTGTTTGGATTTCCATTGCAGTAATCTTTGAAACATATTTCAATCCTGAAATAGCAGAATTCAAAGCAAATTCAAAGCTTGACTTGTGTTTCACTATGTGGGAGTTTATAATCCTTTCTTTCTCCATATTCCATTATCATCAGTCCATATGTTCATATGCGCAGCCAATGATTTTCTAATATTAACGTGAGTGGGGGTGCCCTTAGATTTGCCAACTGATGTCAACCATAAAATGTCTAAGGAATACAAGAGTGTCATTCATGAGCATCAGTTTCTTTTGTACACTTTTATCTGCCCTTCCAGGGTATAAAACAGGTCCGATATTCAACGTTCATTGCAGGCCCATATATCCAAAGCGACCTTCAGCTGTATGCATCCTATCCTAGGGACTCATCTCACAGGTTTTACTTGCATATGACATGGTCTCTGCACAGAGTATAGGGGCAGTGCGATGGAGTATTAATAGGGGTCAAAGTCACAAGAAGGTTGTACATCCAATAGGACCCACATCTGTATGTGTCCTATGCTAAGGACTCATCTCACAAGTTGTACTTGCGTATGACATGATCATCTCAACATGCTGTATAGTGGTGGTTCGATAGAGTATCAATAGGGGTCAAAGTCACGTGAAGGTTGTACATCCTATAGGACCCACATCTGTATGTATCCTATGCTAAGGACTTGTCTCACAAGTTGTACTTGCGTATGACGTGATCTCTGCATGCCGTATAGAGGGAGTTCTGGTTAAGTGCGATCGAGTAGATGGGGTCAAAGTCTGATCCTGTGAATTCCTGAAGAAAACCGGTCTTGAGATTGAAGTAAAAACATCCTCCATCATCTGCATATGATCAATGAGAAAAGGAGAAGAAAAAGAATGAAAAGGAGGAGGAGGAGGAGGAGGAGAAAAAGAAGGAAAGCGAGGAGAGGCAGAAGAATTTGATAAAGACGGATATGATAAAGAAGAAGAGTAAGGGGGAAAACGGAAAAGTAGTAAAAGTAGATGATAAACAAAAATTATAGAGTCAGAGCGAGAGACAGAGAGAGAGAAAGGGATGAAGAGAAGGAAAAAGAAGCAGCAAAACAAATGAAAAATGGGAAGGGAGAGAAAGCAAAGGAAGGGTGGAGAATTAAATTTTGGGAGGGCCAAAAATGAAAGAGAGATAGATGATTGGTAAGGAAAATGAGTGAAAAAGAGATAGAAAGGGAACATAGAGAGAGAGAGAGAGAGATAGTGAAGTAGAGAGAAGAAAAAGACATCAGTTATTACATACAATCGTTTTTCACACTTTCAGCTTTTTCAGGCTCCAAGCGAATGTTGTCAACTCATAGATACCTCTGATAAAATAGATACTATTCATGAATTAGAGAACATAAACAACCCAATCTGCATCTAAACATGAACCATGAATGTTATATAAACAGAAAAGAAAGTAATAATCAGGTCGTGCTGATTCTGCTCCTGGCAAAAAAAAATGTTTACCACGTTTACATTGTGACTCGGCTCTCGTGTCGAATTCTCAAAAAGGATTTGACACTGCAAAGAGTGAACCTGTGATCGTGTCTATACGCAACAAAAAAGGCAAGTTCAACACAGCTCCCAGATCACGACCGGAAGTAAAGGGTGTCATTAACGTGTGTTGTGATGTATAGCCAGATTACAAATCTCACCTCAAGGTCATCGAATTCGACACGGATTTCTGTTTACACACATAAAAATTGCCGTGTCGAACCCGCCTCCCGGATCGAAACCTACGATTTGGGGAGCAGAAAAGGTGTGTCGAACCCGGGTCATGGATCACAGTGATCCCGTTTACATGGCATAAAATTGCTGCATCGAGCACGATTGCTGTGTCACACCCGCAACCCGAGTCACAGTGTAAACGTCATCCCCCCTCATCTGAGGGGGGATGAAAGCAGATGAGATTTGTTTATATGAAGATGAGACTGGAGATGAGGTCTTACATAAACAAGAGGGTTGTGTTACATAGAGAGAATCATCCAAGAGATGCTGAGAGATCTTAGAAATGAACATGATTTTTTAATTTCGCATATTAAAATCAACAAAAATTATTTTCTTGTCAAAATTTCTGTGTAGTTTGGTGAACCTCATGTAGGTCTACCAGATGATACAAAAAAAAAAAAAAAAAAAAAAAAAAAAAAAAAAAAAAAAAATCAAAATCGGTCAACAAATTAAGAACAGCATTTTTTGTGGAATTTTTTAATATATGCATAAATTAGCATAATAATGAGTTTCAAAATTCTGTGTAGAAGTTTTGAATCCCCCACCTAGTACCATCATATGAGCACACAGAATTGAAATCAGATTTCAAATGACGAAGAAGAAGCATTTTGAAATTGTGGACGGACGACAGACGATGGACAACAAGCCACGGCATAAGCTCATCTGGCTCTTCGAGCAGGATGAGCTGAGAATCGAAATGATGTTAGTGATTATACATGTGTAGTTGTGGTAGTGATGATGATGATGGTGGTCGAGATGATTGCCATAGAAGTGGTGGTGATGTTGGTAATTGCGGTGGTAATTTTGGTGATGATGATGGTGATGACGCTGGTGATGAGGATGGCAGTAGTGGTGGTGATGGTTGTGATGGTGGTGGTGATTTAACAGGAAACAAAATTTTAGATGACGCATGATTTAAATTCGAATTCAAATATAATCAAGTGAAACATAATGGATTTTATTTGGACAATAATATACAACATAACATTTCAGTGAAAATGTAAGCAAGAGAACGAGAAAGAGATAGAGAGAAAGAAAGAGAGATTGAAAAAAAAAACACAAATCCCTCACATTGGGTTAATAATAGAGTTTGCATTGTAGCAAGGCTAGCCTGTAAGCGGAGGAGGAGGAGAGGTATTTTTTTTGCCCATGTTAAAGGTAGTGTCAGCCTTTTGCAGGCAAAAATATTAAATTTCTAGTTTTTAGAGGATATAGTAGTATACCAATGACTATATCTTCCCACAACATGATTAAGCTCAAATGTGTATGTTTGTCATTATATTGCGATTATCAAAATTCATTCCTATTTTTTTGAACCTCGAAAAATATACCGTACGGTGCGAACTGCTGACCGTTAGCGCAGAGAATAATGCACGCTGATGCGCCGTGTGTATATTGCTGTGTACGGTCCATGCTGCACGCGCTGTAGTATCAACGATGTTGATGGAGAGCTGGTCAAGATTGGTAGTCAGATTTTCGTTTCGTATTACTGATCTAGGCAACCTATGACAGTAAGATTGAATAGACAGTATAGGTCGATCATATTCTACAGTTGCTTGCCAAGTTGCATTAGTTTTCGCAATTTGTGAAAAAGGCTGATACTACCTTTAACTGTCAAACTTGCCTCTCTTAGGGTGTGTTCAATGTCCATTTTAAAATTTAAAGGCCAACATGAATCTTGATACAAAACGCTGATATAAAGAGAAACAAAGTGGGTGTTCATTGTCCCCATTCTCGGTCGTAAAAGTAAACGTCTTTCAGATCTCCATTCGGAGGAAAATTTAAATGCCGAAAAAGATGCGTTTTGAATCACGATAAGCTTCGATTTTACGACCTTGAGAATCACGAATGCAACAAAATGCGACACTGAACACAATTGAGTTTTCAAACGTCTTTAAATGATCTCTCGCAGTGGAAGCTTCCGGTGCAAGTGAAAAAAAAAAAAGCGCAGATGTTTGTTTTTGAGAACGGGGAATTTAAAGACGATGGACATATAATCAGCTTTAAATTTTTGACACTGAACGGTGTACCGCTGACCGCGCTTGTGTTCTGGGTTCAGTAATTGCATTTGATACCATGATTCATGTTGGTGTATAAAATCTGAAAATCGACATTGAACACACCCTAATTTCATTTTTTTTTCTATTTCATGGAGAAGGAACCTAATATTGTAGGACTCCACAGTTCAAGGATTTGAAGGGGTGGGAAGTAATATCAAATTCTGAGGGTTTTTTTTTCAAGTTTCCAGTGGACTGCTGATGCTAAGATAAAAAACTTCAAATGTTTGTGTAATAGTATCCAATGTCATTTTATTTTTACCCATAAATATTAATTCTAACTTTGAAAGAATTTTTTGGGGGGCAATAATTTGAGGATGGTAAATTGTTTTTTAATATTTTTTAATAATTTTTACGCGCTGTCATTCATAATATGAATATTTACGACATCTAAGTTGTGTTTTTAGATAAAACATGTGGTTACTGTTCTTATTTATACAGACAAAGCCTTAATATTAAAAAAATATATACTTTGAGTGAATATCAAATAATCTTTACAAATATACATTTTGTCAATAGATTTATATCTAAATGATTTAACGGCCTATACGACTGAATTGCAAAAACAGATGGACACAAAACAGAGTAAATTCAAACCAGATTCAGGGCACATATAAGAAATCACTGTTATTCTTTGAGTGTATTTGGCTGTCAAACTAGGGTGATCTTATTACATCTTCATCACTACTCGTATTCTCATGTTTGAACTTGGTAAAAAGAGGACCCCCTGCTCCCTTGATTCTGTTCAAGGTCGTTCCCCCAAGGTCGTTAACGAGAGAACGAAAGAGAACATGAGATGTCTTGCTGGATTGGGTTTCAAATTTGTATTGATAACTGGGCCCAATATTGATGTAAATGTGCAGAGGTGTGGGAACGCTTCTTTCAGAAAAAAGCTGTGCATATGCCCCACTTGTCCTAATTCACAGGCAAAACCCCGGTCCCCCACTCAGGAGGTCAACCATACACGAATGCGTGTTCCCGATTTCTCCGGAAAGGGGGTATATTTTAGGGGCTCAGGTCGGGGAAAAAACCCTGAGAAATCATTGAAATAGGGGTCTTTTAGCATTTCCCCCAGATATATTCTGTAATTAGGGGTAGTTTTCAATTCTTCGAAGACAAATCCTGAAACAAGGTCCCGAATATGGTAAAAAAAAACCTGGGAAAAGAGGTTTATCGTATTGGCTACCCCTCCAAAAGCCTGTAATAGGGGATAATTTTGGTGCAACTTCCCTTCCAAATGCCTCTAATAGGGGGTAATTTTGACACAGCTTCCCCGACTGATACTGGGGTATCTCTAAGAATACGGAACGAGCATACGTGTATGGTTGACCCTCTGAGTGGAGAGGGGGGGGGGGCCGGGGGCACAACCCAAGCCCTCATTCTGTGACATGATTTGTTTCAGCATCAATTGCTCTGATCTAAATTCCATACACTAATCAAATGATTTAATTCAACGGAACACTATCCCCTACCCTTAAAGGGATGCAGTAACACTGAATGATATTCAAATAACATTTTATTCGATTTAGCTTATTTTGCCAATAAACACTTAGGTCAGTCTGGTATCTCTTCAAAATTGCAAGCTAACTGCTTGCTTTACCTTTGAGATATCAATGATTTCATACTTAAATTTTATAAACCAACCCCGGATGGTTTATAAAACCATTTGCTTTTCGGCATAGCACAACACACACCCATTTCCTGTTGTATAGTCCCCCGTCAAAACCGTCTCAAAGTACTCCCAAATCCATCTCAAAGTAGTCCCAAATCTGTATCAAAATAATTTCGGCGATTTCCGCGACTAATGAAATCTTGCCCCAGCACGAGGTCTTGGAGACGTCTTCGTGACAAGTTTCAAGACCGTCTCCAAGCCGTTTCAAAACCGTGTCAAAGTAGTTTTGAAATACGTCTCAAAGTAGTTTCCGCGAAGTGAGATACCACCATCAGGCTCTAAACAAAACTCCTCCTTAGATTATAGGCCTACACTTGGAACCTCACCAAAACAAAACACATGAATTAATAATAAGTACTTCAATCACAGAAAGAGAAGGAAATTCCATATGAAAGAATTAACATGCAAGGACAATGAGGATTATACTATCAAATCTAAATCCAGAATCTATGAATGTAACTGGACGAAGAGGCTCAATTTTCATGTAATGAATCTTGACCCTAATATTTTCGACGTCAGATCAGGCATCTAGCAGCACATTCAGACATGGAAAAATTTATAAAGAAATAGAGAAACTAATTGTGGGAGAGCCATAACACACTGATTAAGAGTTAAAGTCTGGAAACAATTTCAATCTTTATAAATGTTATTAATTTTTACATCATTTTGAATCCATTAAATATTGTATTTTCATTGTCTGATTGTGCCAGATAATTAACCAAGCTTATTTCTTGTGTCAGCTTACAACATGGAATTGCATAAGCTGATCATATGCAACATAGATGACATTTTTCTATGTTGAGGAGTTACATTAGCATATTTTTCAGCATGCTTAGTGGACTCGATTCTTCCTGAAGTTTTAGTATGGTGAATAATGCTCGAATCTGTTTCATTAAGAAATGTGGATTTAATGGCCCATATCCTGCTATGAAGACCGAGTTTGTATTGCAAGTTCATACAAAGCTATTGTGCGATCCGCATCAGACAAAAGGATCGCACAACCGGGCACGACAGCGTTGTATGAACTTGCGACGCATACAAACTCAGTCTTTATAGCAGAGAATATGGGCCTATGAATTATGCTATCCAATTGTTTCTTTACACCACCTCCACACTACAAAATTAACGGTATAGCTATTCAGAAACAGAGTACCTATTTCGGTATAACTTTACATTGATATTTTTCAGGTCTGAATAGGGGTTGGACGCCCAGTTGGCGTCTATGAACGAGAGCTAGCGAAGTATCGTGTTATCAATTAGAGCTACTTCGCGATATTCGGAGGGATTTGGCAGCTCCATTTTGATCTTAGAGACATAATGGATGCATTGGCACTGTGGCAAGAGGCAAAATATGCCACGGGAAGTCGACAATTAGGCTAATTTATGAGAGAAAATTCACATTTTTTGCAACATGGTTCCGATTGCACACACACACACACACACATACTCCCACGTGTTGCCTTTGTTGTCGTTAATGTTGAATTTGGAGGTGATTTTGCCCCATATTTTAGCCTGAATATTGCAGCCATTGAATGCATATTAATCAAGGTCCTGGATTTCCAGCTTTCTTCACCAAACTGCACTTATCTGAACTATAAAAAATTTGTCTTTGCTATTTATTTGTGCTATTCATGATTAAATTTGGGTTATTTTAATAATTATCTTACTTCATAATTCATACTCGTGACACAATCTCCGTTGTAGGTAGCCCTCAGAAAAGACAAAGATTTTTTTGTTATACCTAAACAAACCATGCTCTTGTAAGTAACAGTGAGAAAGAGGGAGAGGGTGCGGTAAAAAAAAAACAAAAAAAAACAACCCTGTTCTCTACACTCTATCTCATTTTCCCCTTCTTTCCCTTTTATTCCTTTTCTTCCTCCTCTCTCTCTATCTTAACATCTTTTCTCTCTCGATCTATGTCATTTCTCTCAATTTCTACATTTCCTTCACTCTCTCTCTCTAAACTTTTTCCATGGTATACAGCAGCTACCTAATAGGACATTCGTATTTGCAATAAATCAGCTAGACGGGAGTGATTCATTGTGGCAGATATATTTCCCTCCTATCACGTGTAACGAGCAAGCAAACTGATTCGGTAGCACCCCCAGTTCAAGGGCACCTGGCCCATCCAAGCTCTTCCAGCGCCGATCAAGGCCATACAATCTAAGCTAGTCTAACAACAATCTTTGATTACTTATGCAATCACAACCACTGGCCAATTTGTCGCTTGATTTCGGCAGAGGCCGGTGCATGAAGGCGGGAGAGAAAGTGCATTGATATCAAGTTCATGTAATGTGACAGGGAGGCGATGGCACATGATTTGATAGCAAGTTCTGAGGGAGGGAGGGAGGGAGAGAGAGAGAGAGAGAGAGAAGAAATGAAGGGTCAACGTAACTGAAAGTCAGAAATAAACAATCTATATTTTGCAAAAATGTAATGGTTAACCATTTTGTTTTCATATTATTGATGTTTGTTTTGACTTTTAGCTTATTTTATTTTTTTGTGTTTGTCAGCCAATTTATGCCATTATTGATTTTGACCCCTATGGCGGCCCATAATCAGATGATAAATGAGTAGCGAATTCCAGTGCAGCCTCATTTTTATGTCCTTTACAAAAGTGGGCATTGCACACTGAAGCATGCATTTTTAAACTTTTTTTGCGGAGACGTCGCGACGACGTCTCTAATACTTTTTATCCGTCGCAGAGACGATATTTTCTTATCCGCGAAGTGAGATACCACCATTAGAAATGAGATAATTTAGAAAACAACAGGTCGATCTAAAATCTATGGCGTCTTATTGCTTTGTTACATGTAAAGATTAACATTATACACTTCAATCCCATTTATTTCTTCCTAGGGTGAGGGGGGAGGTCAGCATTAAAATCCACACACGAGTGGCGTGCATTTAAGCAAGGTCTGTTAAATAAATGAAAATGTCGCGCCAATAGTCCCCGACTCCCTAGCGCTTTTTCTCTCTCTCTTGAAAAAAACGAACAAACAAAAAAACACCACGCTTGGTCATCCCACTCCCTCCCTTTCATAATTTCTTTTCACGTTTTATTCCAATTCTAATATTCATATTGGCCCTGGTTAATAGACATCGACTTTCGATCAATGGAGTGAAAAGCTGGAACGTACCCTGGGGCTAAATTCGGCCCACATTGGAGTCGTTCTAATGGGTCAGGGAGATGAATTAGATGTCTGCCATGTTGAGGCTGTAGTGGAGGAAAAGTGGCCCAGTTTTCACAGGCAAGCAGAACCATTCGTGATGGTAATTGCATTGGGCCGATTATTCAAAGGTGGTTTCAAAACCGTGGACTGAAACCATGGATTATGTAAATTTTGTGTAATAGTTGGTTTCAGTCCACGGTTTTAAAACCACCTTTAAGAATTCGGGCCATTGAGTTCAAATTGTATATGGAAGAGGAGTTACATGACAATACTTTTTATTTTACTGTATGTATCTTTCATTCATTAAATACTGTATTCGCTGTTATTTTCGCGTGATTAATTTTTCGCGCTCAGAGGCCGCAAAACATATTTGCGGGTTCTTAAATTCGCGCTGAATTTATGTACGAACGCATTTAACCCCATTCAAAGCATGCATAAGAAATCATGCTCATACATTCGCGTGTTTTTAAATTCGCGCAGTACAATCTTTGCGCGAAATCCGCGAAAATAATTGTACCGCGAATATTTCCACTTTTACAGTACATTTATTTCTACACTGATATGTCCTGTTTTTATTTCTATTTCTTGCACATTCTGGTTACAAGAGCCCCTGTATTTTTGGTGACAGTTGCTCCACGGACAATTATTCCAGGCTTTATTTCTTCCAAGATGTAGGGTTAAGGCTATAAGATTTTAAGTTTAAATCTAGGGTTAGGTTTAGGGTAGGGTACAGTATTAAGTATAGGGTTAGGTTTAGGGTAGGGTACAGTATTAAGTCAAGGGTTAGGTTTAGGGTAGGGTACAGTATTAAGTCAAGGGTTAGGTTTAGGGTAGGGTACAGTATTAAGTCTAGGGTTAGGTTTAGGGTAGGGTACATTATTAAGTCTATGGTTAGGTTTAGGGTAGGGTACAGTATTAAGTCTAGGGTTAGGTTTAAGGTACGTTACAGTATTAAAGTCTATGGTTAGGTTTAGGGTAGGGTACAGCATTAAGTCTATGGTGAGGTTTAGGGTAGGGTACAGCATTAAGTCAAGGGTTGAAATTAGACAATCAATTAGCATGGAATATGCAGAGATGCAATTGTCACCGGAGCAAATGTTATGCAGTCATTCTCTATCTCTAAGTCTTTTCCTTATTTTTAAGGACCATGTTTGGGGGCAAAATATGATGAAAAAAAACCTCTTGCAAAAAAAAAAAGGACAAACATTTTGATGTTGTTGGTGAGCTCTTGTGAAAAAAGGGTTTGGAAGATTGACGAGGGTTGGTGAGGTGAAGGAGGAGAGGCATGAAGATGATACATAATAGATAGGACAGCTCAGACATGGCCTCCTATCACACAAAGTGGGTACATCCCATTTCAAACTAAAAAATTAACTTTTACCTGCCATTGGGCAGCTTCATCCATTTAACACTCAATAATAACCCTTTCTGGCCTATGATTAGCTATATAGGCCTACATCCATTTCATACTAAAAAATAATAACTCTTTTTGGCCTTTGAGCAGCTACATCCATTTAACACTACATAATAACCCTTTCTGGCCTATGATTAGCTACATCCATTTCATACTAAAAAAATAATAACTCTTTTTGGCCTTTGAGCAGCTTCATCCATTTAACACTAAATAATAACCCTTTCTAGCCTATGATTAGCTACATCCATTTCATACCAAAAAAATCATAACTCTTTCTAGCCTATATGATTAGCTACATCCATTTCATACTGAAAAAATAATAACATTTTCTGGCCTTTGAGCAGCTATATCCATTTCACACTAAAAAAATAACACTTTATAGCGGCCTTTGGGATCTACATGTATGTATCTTTAATCGCCCCCCTCCCACTTTAGAGTTGAACAGGTTAACCTTGTTTTACAACTCAAGATGTGTATTATATTTTATATTGTAAATTTTGAACACAGAGAGAAACTGTCCAGAAATATATAATATAAAGAAAATGAGCAAAGAAAATTGGATTCCATCAGGATTCGAACCCAAGACCTCCTGATTATTAGACAGGAGCTCTACCGACTGAGCTTTGGCAAGCCCTTATTTTTTTCATATTTTATATTTTCTGAATAAAGTCAAATAGAATAAAAAAAGAAATTCATCTCTGGTGGCACCTGCTTCAACCATTGTCGCTAGAAAATGGCTTTTAATCAGTTCCTTTAGATGGGAAGTTTTGTTATCGGGTCCAAATATCTATATGAAGGGGGTTTCAGGAAAAACAAGATTGAAAGGTACCTCAGAACCGAGGCATGTTTGAAAATAAATGCAACCGGGGTCATTCTTTGTCTTGCTGGAATAAAATGTTCAGAAAGGAGATAATTGCCAGCAGCAATCAAGGCATCTTCCTTGATTAGAGAATACTAACAAGTGAGAGAAAACAAGAAAAAAAAAAAAAAAGAAAAAAAAAAAGAGAAATAGCAAGAGGATGGGATGAAGGATTAGTACTCGCAATTAGCTGAGATGCACTTTCCCTAATCCCTCCTAGGGAGCACAAAGCCCAACATTAATCCTCTACTTCATGCTTCAGAGCTTATACTAATCACTAACTATATGGGCAATGTATCCTATTTTGTTGTAACCAATCCTCGACCATGCTTTTTTTGTCTTGGGATATGATATTGTTGGTTGAAGAACTAGGACGAAATTCATATGACCAGTGTGATATGGTTCCACAAGGGGTTGATCGTTTTTTTTTTGCAAATGCGCGTCCCATAGTCCACATTGGGGGGGGGGGGGGGAGGGGTTCATAAAGAGTTCAGGCGGGTGAAATTCGCTCGTTGAAAAAAAAAAAAAAAAAAAAAGGGAGCAAAGGGACCGAGGGGGGGGGGTGTCCACCCATACCGACTTTTTGCATTTTGGGACTTTAATTGTGCAATTTTGTGCATACCTGGAGCAAAAAAATAAAATAAATAAAAAATAAAAAAATAAAAAATCGGGGCAAAAAGAAAGAAAGAAAAACAAATTTGGAATTTTGATTTAAATCAGAGGAATATCACCCCTGGTTAAGTAGACTTAAAATTACACTTAAATTCCTAGTTGCGTGTGTTATATTACGCATCAAATCATTGGTCAGATCACGCTCAGGGGATGCACGCCACATTGAGGAGTCTGTCAAATGCGCGTTATAATATAGGATTCGCAGAGGAGTTGTGTGACTTTAAGTCGAATCCATGACATATGCTCCGGCGCAATTGCTCCGCCGACAAATACTACCGCAAAAAGTGACAATTGCTCCGCGACATTTGCTCCGCGACATTAGCTCCGACGTCAAATCTCCTCCGTCAATTGCTCCGCCGACACTTGCTCCCCGACACTTGCTCCGCCGACATTGCTCGCCGACAATTGCTCCGCCGACAATTACTCTCCGCCGCGATTGCTCCGCAGACATTGCTCGCGACAATCGCTCCGAATGTTGGACAAATGCTCCGGCGACATTTGCTCCGCCGAACGACAAATGCTCCGACAATTGCCCGCCGACAATTGCTCCGCCGACAAATTGCTCCGCCGGCAATTGCTTCGCCGACAATTGCTCCGCCGACAATTGCTCGCAGACATTTGCTCCGCCGACAATTGCTCCGCCGGCAATTGCTTCTCAAACGACAAATGCTCCGCCGACAATTGCTCCGCCGGAACAAAATAGCTGAGCTTAAAATCTGTTTCATTGAAAACAATTGCTCATTGGCTGACGCATGCTCAAAACTCCAAGAACGAGCGCACCTTTTAGACAGAGAGAGAGAAAAGACGTTTGTCATTGCATGTCAAGTTCTCTCTATTTGTCGATCTTTATTACACTTTTGAATTAATAATATAATAGTGCTACTTTCATAGTCTTGTCAGATAAGCATGACTAGAGCCGATATTCATATGGATATTGAACGCCTAAACATGCATCAGGAAATTTTGTTGGTAAAATATCTCTCCCTTTCATTGACCCCCCCTCCTCTCTTTCCCCGCCTCTACCACTCAAGAGACTGTCATCAATGTACGGGGAGAATCAAATCATGATAAATTTAAAATTGCAAATGAGTTTAATAATTAACTTTACTACCGTAGCGGACAAGCTAGTTTGTAAACTACCGATGAAAAGCAATAGATATTCATACCGACAGTGACAAATTTCGAAAGTTTTATGACGAAAAAAATCCCGAAAATAGCTTTTCATTTTCTCCGTGACAGCAAAGTTTGTTTTAGATGAGCTAAAGAAATTGCAAATATCTTAAAAGTACTGGGCTGGATATGATACAGCAAGATTTTTAAAGGATGGGGCAAGAATTCGTATGAACCGTTGAAATATATTATAGATTTATCTCTTAAGTCCTCTACCTTTCCAACGACATGAAAATGGCGAAGGTAACTCCCCTATATAAAAAGAAAGACAAAACTGACTTGTAACTATAGACCTATTAATGTTATAAGTGTTGTGTCAAAAATATTGGAAAATCTGTTCATGCCCAAATAGATAAATATTTTCAAAAAAAAAGACAAATATACGAATTTCATTCCGGCTTTCGTAACGGATATTCCACAGAAACATGTTAATACATCTTAGATTTTATCAGGAACGAAGTTTCTCAAGGGCGCTTTTGTGGGAATGGTTCTTCTGGACTTACAAAAGGCCTTTGATACTCTAAATCATAGCATACTTTTAAAGAAATTAGAGGCCATGGTTTGGATTCTGCATGACTTGTGTCAATTGGTTAAGACTAATCTAAGTGTTGCAGTCATGAGATTGAATCTTGAAAGAACTATCTGAAAGTGATTGGAAAGGTTGATAACTATGCACCTAAGAATTTAAATGATGCGAGGTTTTGGAATGTAGAAAATTATGAGAAATTTACCAAATTCTTCTAAGAGTAACATGCACTGCACCAAAAATGCATGTATGGACTACTGGGCCATTGTCATATGTACGGGACCCGCACATGTCAGCTTTTTGTTCATATTTCAGTTATGAGGGCATGTGAAGAGCAATCTTTTTCAGTGGATCTTCCTACAATATAATTCTTCCTAAATACCTCAAAAATAATTGAAAGCTCACAATTTTTCTTGACTGACCCATGTTCACCTTTCCCACTACACTAGATTCCCTTTAAATCATATTTAACTAAATCGTCACCAAGTGGTAACTATGCAAAAGGTATATATCTTAAAATCCCGCCTATTAAAAATGAAAAAAAAAAGAGAGGAGGAAAAAAAGATAGAAAAAATAAAAATAAAATAACCTACCCCTATGGCTACGAAATGACCTCTTTGTTGGCTGAAAGCCAAAAAAAAAAAAAAAAAAAAAACTCCCGCTCCCCCCCCCTTATTGCTCTGCCAGCGTGACGTGACAAAAAAAACTGAGTGTACCTTTCCTCGCCTGATGTAACGGGAAAAACAATTGGGTGTATCAAATCTGAAATCCCGTTTTGGCGGCCCCAAAATCAACGGAGCAGCGTGAGCTTCATTAAAAAAAAATATTTAAAATTTCCGTTAAAAAATAACGGAAAACCAAAATGTTTTAAACCATATTGTGTTTTAAATCCTCTGCAAATATCATAATAACTCAATAATATTCCTTTATCACGTGACAAGAATATATTATTTTTTTTTTCAAATTATGTCATGCATGTAAATCACGTAGCGCAAAGCGCAATTCTTTTTCATTCAATAATTCGGATAGCAGAGCAAGTCTGATCTATTGGTTACATTTCATGGTGTATAAATGCTAGAATGCGAGAGCGAACGAAAAATCAGCAAATGAAATTATTGAACCAAATGCAAGTTATCACTCCACCTCCACGCCCTCCCAAAAAAAGGAACCAATTATTACATTACAATCACATATTAATATTTTATATTTGCTTTTCAAATTTTATAACTAATCTCCATAATACATGAGGGAAAATGCGAGAGAAGAAAAAAAAAAAGGAGGGCCATAACTTGAATTTCTCTTTTCCTCCTTCATGTAAAGGCGGTTAAACTTTTGGAAAAGATAACCGCTTTTGAAAAACGTAATAATATATCAAGTGTGTAAATTAGTGGATTTCGCGGCTGTTCACCCGTCATTTGGGATAGTGTTTATCTATCGAGTCGGTTTTCTGTATTTTAAAAAAAAAAAAAAAATCATTCGTTTTTTTGTTGTTTATTGGGGGCCGAAATCTTTTATCAGGCCTGTATAATAAAAAGTGATATAAAAAAGGGTTTGACCTAATTACTGTATGCTGCAGTCACACAGACACTTACGTAATAGTTACGTCCAATTGCGTCCAAAAATTATTTTCTTTTCGCTCGATCCCCACGGATGCCTTCCCGTCATAGTCCAGCAGTGGAAAAGAGTGATAATTCGTTCATGCCAATAAAACAAAGAAATGCCATAAGAAATGATAGAATAGAAGATGAAATAAGATTAAAACAACAAATACGTAAACTATCCGTAAGTGTCTGTGTGACTGCAGCATTAACATTCTTCTCTTCTCTCTCTCTCGCTCTCTCTCTCTCTCCTCTCTCTCTCCTCATCTCTTCTCTCTATCTCTCTCGTCCCTAAGCTCTTCCGCTTTTTTTTTTTTTTTTTAGGGGGGGGGGGGTGGGGAGGGTGCTTGCCCCTGGATCAACATCTGTTGCCCTGTTGGCCTTCTTCCACCATTTTCTTTATCTTTGTAGGTTACCTACCACTTTTGCTTTTGGGGTGGGACTCTGAAGCCATATAACTAGCAGAAATAGGAAAGGTGATCTATTACTATTAGCGACGGTCTTATAAAAAAAAATACACACTCATTGACGAGAGAGAGATTAAACGTTGTTCATATAATTTTTCATAACAAATTCCCAGTTATGGGTATATGTATGTAAATCCCCGCAAGTGTTCAGAAGTATCCGGAAGTTTCCGTAAGTCGGAAAAACAAAGACCATTCAACTCGTAAGTTTATCCGTAAGTGGACGCAAGTGTCCGTATCTGGTCGAAACTATTCGTATCATCCGCATCTTGTCCCGTATATTTTAATAATTATTGAGGCGTAACGTGGGGATTCGCAGAAAAAAATGACTTCTTGTGGACGCAACGCCGGACGTAACTATCCGTAAGTCCTGTGTGACTGAGCCATTAGCGGAGCAAATGTCGGCGGAGCAAATGTCTGCGGAGCAATTGTCGGCGGAGCATTTGTCGTTTGCGGAGCAATTGCCGGCGGAGCATTTGTCGGCGGAGCATTTGTCTTTTGCAGAACAATTGCCGGCGGAGCAATTGTCAGCGGAGCAAATGTCTGCGGAGCAATTGTTGGCGGAGCAATTGTCGGCGGAGCAATTATCTGCGGAGCAATTGTCGGCGGAGCAATTGTCGGCGGAGCATTTGTCGTTCGGGGAGCAAATGTCGCCGGAGCATTTGTCGCAACATTCGGAGCGATTGTCGGCGGAGCAAATGTCTGCGGAGCAAATGTCGGCGGAGTAATTGTCGGCGGAGCAATTGTCGGCGGAGCAAATGTCGGCGGAGCAAGTGTCGGTGGAGCAAATGTCGGCGGAGCAATTGACGCAGGAGCATTTGACGTCGGAGCTAATGTCGCGGAGCAAATGTCGCGGAGCAATTGTCACTTTTTGCGGAGTATTTGTCGGCGGAGCAATTGTCGCCGGAGCATATGTCGGGTCACCTTTAAGTCTACTTAAATCTTTGTGCACCCCCCCCTGGCTGTTGACTTCTACAATTCCTTGCATTTTGACATGACTAGCTGTATTAAGAGATACAGATGCCATGCTCTAGCGTGACAGCATGCGGAAATCCCAGCATTTTCAGCAAAATCTGACGAAGAGCATACGCAGAAGGGTGCATGACCAAGGGAAGACTGTTAGGACCATGGTATAATAACCATTATTGCCCCTCTATTCTTATATTGACTATTGGATATGAATTAATATTGTCTGTTGAGCACCAGAAGGACATAAATCGTTATACTCCAACACAAACTTTTTATCCCTCAACAGATAATAATAACTAAAAAAATATAAATAAATAAAATAAATAGAAAATAGTTAAACTTATATAGCGCCTTTTCCATGGGATACAAAGCGCTGCACTGCTCCCTCAGGGAAATTCAAAATGAAAGATAAA
Organism: Paracentrotus lividus; assembly: GCA_940671915.1. Lineage (NCBI taxonomy): Eukaryota > Metazoa > Echinodermata > Echinoidea > Camarodonta > Echinidae > Paracentrotus > Paracentrotus lividus. Next base: position 22,042,339 of record CALNVZ010000218.1, read on the forward strand.
TAAATAAAAAATAATTGACAAATAAATAAAAAATAATTGAAAAATAATAATAAAATAATAATAACTACCCTCTGCTTTGAACTTGAAGGGCATCTTAGCACAATGGTAGTCATTTTTATGGATTATCATCTTTATAAAGGCGGGTATAGTGCAAGGTTTTATAAAGTATTTTGTATTACTTTAGATAATTCAATAAGTACAAAATACCTCTCTGTATATAATGTACAGCACAGGTTGGTCTATTTTCATCTGAACTGGCAAAAAGTTCACGAGTGTTTTGTATAATTAATAGAAAAATTATAAAATATATTTTCCAAGGTTATTCTCTTATATCAAGTGATTATGTTTGACCATACCTAGCCATATTTTTCAATTTTATGAATAAATGCAGGTTTTGTGTAGCCATGATGAAAGGACCTATTTCCAGCCCTTTTGTTTTTTTAAAAATAAGCTATTACATGGTCGTATGCATTTTCTTTTTTTAAAGACTATTTTAACTCTTTCCCTAGTCATAATAACGAAACCACTTGGATTATATTTTTATCACTTTTCTCCCTTTTTTCTTGAACATCATTCCATATTTAATTTGGATGATGAATCGTAGCATTACATGACTACCCTAGGAGCCAAGGGCCTTTAATCAGCATTTTTGCTGGGGAAGGTTTGAAGATCCTATCTAGAGTAAAATTTTGCGCTGATTCCAAAAATGTCACTCTTACTGACCGTACCCGTGACACTTTGGCCATTTTGGCCATTTTTTGACCAAAAATGACCGTTTTGGTCACTTGTGGTCAAGGGCAATAAAAATCCTTAATTTTTGCCGCTAATAAGATTTTTTATAACTCATCTGATGTAAAATTGTGCGCTGATTCTAAAAAAAGTGGTTTCGTCCAGTTTGGGGGTCATTAAAAGGGTCATTTTGGTCAATTTTGGCCAAAAAATGGAATTTTTACCATTTTGGGGGCCAAAATATGATTTAAATGACCATCAGAGTCATCCAAAAGATATATTTTCCACCCCAAAATCATTTTAAGAATTTTTCTTGGGTCCTCAGCAATAGTCTCATACCATTTTCCTTAAACATAGAGACCATTTTGTTTATCTAGGCCACTTTGACCTAAAGTGACCATTTTGTCGTTTTGAGGGATTTTGACGCCTTGCAGTGTACTAGTCTTAGTTTATATACATTGTATGTACTATCACTGTGTTTAAACCTAAATTAATGATGAGTTCTAATGGAGAAGTGGGTTCAACTTATCCTCTGTAAAATTTGATGCAGATTTTGAAAATAAATGTCTTATTAATTCTGCTCACGATGTTTTGGTCAGTTTGGTCAATTATTGAACGAAAGTTGACCATTAACCAGAATGGGATTTTTTTTTTTTTTTTTTTTTTTTTTTTTTTTTTTTTTTTTTTTTTTTTTTTTTTTTTTTTTAAACAACGGATTATATGCACCAATATGACCAATTTGAAACAATCTGTTGATTCAAATTGATTTAGTCATGGTAATGTCCACTTCGGCGGTTCTGACCATTTTGACCCAGACTGACCATTCCCATGATCACGACGCTATGTGTGTAAAATACAATTCAGGATTACACAATATTTGCATGAAGTTTGAGGTGTTTTTAATGCTTTACCGGGTTGAAATTTCATGCTCAATGCAATATAGTTCATTTTATTTGTCCCTCTTATTAATAGGTCCTGGTCATTTTGATCATTATTGACTTACCATTTATATAACTTTTTTCAACTCTAAATCAGCTACCCTTGTATGCCATTAGCCTGTTCCCAATATCCTAAATCCTAAGTTGGTCATTTGAAACTAAGCTTGTCATAACTGACCATTTGTAATGGTGTCCATACTTGCATGAAAAATTAGAACAACTCTTCGCAAACAATCATGTCCTACAACCGAACAGTGGGTATTATATATTTTAATCATCTTTATAAACATCATATAATCTTCAAGCATCATTTAATTAAAGTAAAACAGTGAACACGAGTCATTTGGAACCTTTAAAGCACTTTAATGAACATATAATATGAAAAGGCAAGAACAATTCTACACCAGTTCCTTTTCACTTTGCTAAATAACCAACACATTATTACTCTGTGATCTTTAGCGATTTGATATACTGTCCTGTGACTACTTCTTTCATCATACACAATTATATAAGAGTGAAGTGTAAAATCTTTCACATATCGCTATTATTGGCGAACTTTGTCTTATGATTCACGCTCATAGAAATAAAACTATATGTAAAATATCACAAATTATCAGGCTTTTCAAGGGTTTTATGTCCAGTTTTGTTACTGCCTAACCTCCATTGACATTTGCTACACGTGTACAGGGAATCATCTACTTCATCTTAATAATAAATCATATTTCGGTCGGATACATAACATTTTCACCCTCCTGTCAAAACTATTTTACTTTTTAAAACAAGTATGTCTGGCAAATAGTTTAAAAAGATATTAAGTTAAGATAACAATATATACGTAAGTAAACGTAGATATGCTGTCTCATTAATCTCAATATTTTGCCATCAAATGGCAACACTCTTCTTTGAACTCTTAAAATGACACAGAGAATATGAATACCGTCATTTTTATCTCGACTTTTCAACAAACTGCATAATTTTTTAAATATTCATTTGGTCCATCATGTTTTTAACCTTCTTTTGGTTGACAATTGCTGGAACAACCAATTGAACACTGTACTAAGCAATGTAATTGAGCCTTATCAATAAAACCAAATTAATCTTCAGTAACCACAAACAGTAAAGAAATTTCAATACATGTATAAACATACATGCTATAAATAAGAGGGGAAAAAAATATGTTTGAAACTGTAGCTGACACGGTTATGTATCATATACGCGCGTTTAAGAACGTTGTCTGACCAAGGGTGTATGATTGTATATGCTCAGTAATCTACCCTAGTTGCTTTAAAAAAAAAACAACAAACAAACATTAAAACTAATAATGAGTATATGATTTATGAATGTATGCAATATAAGATGGCTGGCTTTGTGTCTAAGGATAAGATTATTTGAAATGTATACCACTTGGGAATCTATAAAATGTTATCATCTTCATCATCAGCATTATCTTCGTCATCTGAATCGCTGATGGTAACATTGTCATCGTCATCTTCTTCGACCTCTGCGATATCATCAGTATCCAAAGTTTCAGAAAGAACAGTTGGTATCTGACTGCAGGTAAACCATACTGGTTGGTAAACTCCATCTACCTCCTTCCAGCCGTGATCAGTGGGTTGCATTTGGGCAAGTGGATCTCTAGAATTGGCATGCTTCCAGAGATATGCCACAAAGTTGCATCGAGCAAGCTTTTGCGTCAGCACATTCTGACAAGGTGGCAACATGCTGGCATCGAGGCCTTTGATGCTTTTCATAGGATTGCTTGAGTCTGACGGCTTATATTTCTGCAGAAATATCTTTAATCTCGCATCATTAACAGACGACAGCGCTTCTTGACCATAGACTGAACATACATATCTCTCAACGAGACTGTCAGTGTCGATGAAATTTGTTTTTTCACCAATGTTACCCAAGCCTTCAAGGTAAGGTTCATTCCTCTGAGCAATCTTCAGTGGCTTGACCTTTCCTTTCCTGAAAAGCGCAGATGTATAATCACATCCTGTGAGTGCATGTAAACCCGGCAGAGCTTTGCAGATTGCGGGACCAAGGTGTTTGGCTAATGCAGTAATTTGCACATTTCTTCTCGAGTTGTCACTAGAATGTCCCAAATCCATCCAGATGTTTGCTCTCACAAAGTTTGCATGATAAAGCAAGATGATCATAATGTCTGCGTCTGTTGCACGTACGACAATGTTCTGACCTTCAATTGCTTGAGACAGAACGGCAAGGTGATATGCAACCCTTGTATCTGCTTCTACGTGTGCACATACAAATTCAGGTGCAGCTCTTGCTTCTACTAATCCTGAAGAACCGACTCTGTATAACAGACATTGATCCTCATGTGCAGCGATTACTGTCCTTCGCTGAATGATATCTGCATATCTGTTATTATTCCACTCATCCATGAGGAACTTCAAAAGGGCTGTTTTGAAGCCTGATGATCGCAAGGCATGTTTGAAATCTCTAGGACGCAACTGATCTGCACCAGTGATACGGAATGATCCCTCATTTGAACCT
>CALNVZ010000218.1:22048542-22065605 GCA_940671915.1 Paracentrotus lividus
GGATTCATCATAATTATCCCATGCTGTGATTGTGCTAAGGCCAGAACAAGCTGCCAACCCATCAGGCAGAATTCGGTTGTGTTCAATGACCGTTGTGGCAATCTGAGTTTCAAACTCTTCAGTTGTATGGTAGCCTATGCAGTGGCCGAAGTGATTTATAATTTCAACAACTTTCTTAGATCCTGTTATGCTCTTCAATGTCATACCCAGCAACATGTGCTTTGGAGGTTTGACTTTGCCGCTGGTTGCTTTGTATATGTCATCTTCGGCAGAAGACTCTACAAATCTTTCAACCTTTGGCGTGGTTTCTTCTCTGGACCCGGTGTATAGAATTCTATAGAAATCTATAAGGTCGTTTGGAATATTAGGAAACTGACCTGCTTGTATTGCTTCCACTGTGATTGGGTTGGGTAATTTATGCTGTTTGAGCCTCATGATTTTTTCTCTTAGATACATTGCAACATTCTTGATTTCTGATTTTATGGCATTCTGGGATAGTGACAGATAAATACCCTTTCTCTTGCTTTCATGATCTATTTTCAGTTTGTCTCCATAATGTTCCTTAATCTTTGATAAGAGCTTATACGGGTCTGAGGTAGGACTTTCACAACCTTGTTCTTCAATTATTTCTATGTACTTCTTATTTACATCACCCAGTTTCTTAGATTCTTCTTTCTGGAATATTTCATATTCTACGAATGATAACAATTCACAGAAAGCAGATTCTCGTTTTTCTCTGTATGTCTTTTCACTTCCTAGATTTGTAGGAAGAGCAATAAACCTTTTTCTACATGTTTCATGATACATTACTTCTTTCGCTACAAAGTCAATGTTTTCATATTCCCGCAGGAAATCACAGTTTCTCTGTTGTCTGGCAGCATTTTTTATAGACTCTTGTGCCTGCAGAGTTTCACAAATAGTCAAAGTTTCAAACCGTCCATGTCTACGTGAGAAATGTTTGCGTTCTGAGCATTTACAAAATATGCACTCTTTCTCTAGGACACCAGTGGTTGAAGAGGTCCCTACTGAGCTTGAGGTTGATGCTGATCTAGTAGCAATGGTGTCACCTTTAGCTGCATGTTTAGTAGATGTTTCTGAATGTGACTTCTTATAGGCAGTGAAACTGCAGTAACAGCTGGTGTGGTATCCATACTCGGGTAATGGCGGGTTCTCAAAATCAATGTTTTGACATATATCAAGATATTTTGATCTTGCCTGAAATTTACTTCGAGCAATTGACACCCTTTTGGCTGTCCCCCACGTCTGTTCTGTAAATTTGACAACCGGGTTGTCTTTACTTGGACATGTATCTCCTGTCACATGCAGAATACACTGCAGGGGCAATTGTGGTCCACTTTCCATCTAAAGAAAAATTAAAGATATGACCAAAACTAAATATTCATGTCCAACTATTCTGCTTAAACCTCTTTCCCAAAAGAAATTTCAGACATTATTTCACACAAATATATCCTTAAGCTTTTCCTTTAATCAAAGGTGAGTTGTTGAATTAAAGACGCGATATAAGAACTACCGCAATTCCAACTCCTTGGCAAAAATTAAGTTTAATCGTGGGAGGTTTGTTGCTCATACATGAGGCCCATCTTATGTACAATTTTTGAACTTTGTGAGCTCCCCCCCCCCAAATCCTGAAAATTATGAAAAGACTATCCCAAATCCCAATTGGCTCACACAAAAGGTCATTAAGTTTTTTCCTGTTTAGCACTCGAATTGAACTTTCATGGACTAGGGTTGTTCTTATATAATTATAATACTCTAATAATGAAATATTATATTGAAATTTTTCATTTTTTATTATTGGCAAAATCTTAAAATGTAAACATATATCATATAGAGGCAATGATCGGCATTTAGGGGAATCATTCATTTAGTGCACTTGAGCTTTTCAATTTTAATGAAATTTGAAATGGAAGTAAAGGGGAATATTACTTACGGGTACACTGAGTTCAGCACTCATTAGCATTCAATATCCGCGCGCAGTAGTACAATAAGGCAAGTTATCCAAAAGAAAGCATTCTGTTTGCATTCTTGGCTTCAAGAAAGCTATTTATTGAGGCGAGTGATGCACAACTTTTCTTTGTTGTTCATGAAGACGAATCAAGCACTCCGATTAAACAATACAAGTTAATTTCTGTTGACTAAGATCTTGATTCTGCGACTATGCATTGATGTTTTTTAGAAGATGCGCATGCGTTCTTTTCTTTCTTATAACAACGTCAGGTTTGTAATTCAATTATTTTATTGTGCATGTTTTGATTTGTTTTCTTTGTTTTTGTTTCGTTATTGTTTTTGTTTTTTGTTTCATCTATAATGTCTCCCCATCCCTCAAAATAGCGTGTCTCTACATGTATAAAATATAACATGTATGATGTATTTATCCCCTTGGAAACATGAATGATTTCATTGCTTTTGTGTTGCTGCAGGATATGAAACAATTGGTCAGCTATATGTAGGGTCAACCTGGTCAGCTTGAAAATTTTGACTTTTGCTTTATACATCAATTTGAAGATATTCTGCTAAACCCACTACTGTACAGTAAGCCTGTTAAATGACATTTAATCTCATTTGAGAAATAATGATAAATGGTCAGTCTTCAACAAAAATTATCTGAACTTGGGACTTTGGGGCTGATTCACGTAGGACGCAGGGGACGCACGCCCCGCTATAATTTGAAAACCACTCATTGACCGGACATCTTAAAATGGGATAATTTCGGTTCCCCCAACCATATTCACATTTTGATACGGATCTAGAGCTTATAATTTTTTTTTTTTTAATTCAGTATGAATTTCACCCGGAAAAGCATAAATTTACACACCTCAAACTTCATGCAAATATTGTGTAATCCTGAATGGTTTTTTATACACATGGCGTCGTGATCATAGGAATGGTCATTCTTGGTCAAAATGGTCAGAACCGCCAAAGTGGACATTGCCATGACTAAATCAATTTTAATCAACAGAGTGTTTCAAATTGGTCATATTGGTGCATGCAATCCGTTGTAAAAAAAAAAAAAAAAAAAAAAAAAAAAAAAAAAAAAAAAAAATTATCCCATTCTGGTTGGTCAACCTTTGTTCAATAATTGACCAAACTGACCAAAACATCATGAGTGGAATTAGTAAGACATTTATTTTCAAAATTTGCATCAAAGTTTACAGAGGATAAGTTGAACCCACTTCTCCATTAGAACTCATCATTAAATTAGGTTTAAACACAGTGACAGTACATACAATGTATATAAACTAAGACTAGTACACTACAAGGCGACAAAATCCCTCAAAACGACAAAATGGTCACTTTTGGTCAAAGTGGCCTAGATAAACAAAATGGTCTCTATGTTTAAGGAAAATGGTATGAGACTATTGCTGAGGACCCAAGGAAAATTCTTAAAATGATTTTGGGGTGGAAAATATATCTTTTGGATGACTCTGATGGTCATTTAGATCATATTTTGGCCCCCAAAATGGTAAAAATTCCATTTTTTGGCCAAAATTGACCAAAATGACCCTTTTAATGACCCCCAAACTGGACGAAACCACTTTTTTTAGAATCAGCGCACAATTTTACATCAGATGAGTTATAAAAAATCTTATTAGCGGCAAAAATTAAGGATTTTTATTGCCCTTGACCACAAGTGACCAAAACGGTCATTTTTGGTCAAAAAATGGCCGAAATGGCCCAAGTGTCACGGGTACGGTCAGTAAGAGTGACATTTTTGGAGTCAGCGCAAAATTTTACTCTAGATAGGATCTTCAAACCTTCCCCAGCAAAAATGCTGATTAAAGGCCCTTGGCTCCTAGGGTAGACCCTTACACCATGCTCCCTCCTTTGTTGAGCAACAAATTTGCTCACAATTAGAGTCAAATATTCTATTCATAGTCTAAATCTTCTTTAACTAATCACTTTAAGTTATAAATTGGATAACAGTGTTTCAGAAACATCTTCTTTATAACGATTGTGCATCTTTCTCAAAATTGAATTATACCAATTTACAGAGAAATTCTACAAATGCTCCTTTTCACCAATTAGTCTACATTCTTGATCAGATAAGAACGTCATTGGAGTATTTTCTTGGGTTTTTAGGTCTCATGTCACTCTCAAAATGAAATGAAATATTTTTCAAACAAACAAAGATTAGACCATTACGTCTATGATTAGACAAATCTCTTTTGATTGGAAACTTGTCTCTTCCATGTCTGTAAATTCAAGCCCAATTCACATAAAAAAATCTTAGCTCAAAAGAAGCTGTTACTGCTTCACATTTAATTTTACCGATCTTTAGTACAGCATCATTTTAAGTTGTTTTAGAAGATTGTTTATCAAGTTTAACTCTGTGAAACACACATTTAAAGTCATATTCAATACAGACTGATTGCAAATATTGCTATTCCCTTATATATTAAAGGAAAACTGCAGACAGGCTTTTTTTTATTTCAGAATGCACTGAAGCAAATATTCAAAAGGTATAAAACGTATTACATCTCCCTAGTATAGAATAGGCGTTTCTGCACTAGCTCGAACTTAAAAAAAAAAACTTGCTAATTGGTGGATCAGGCACCTCCCAAAAAAAATTAGTGCTGCACTAGCTCAAGCTTGAACCAAAGTTTCGCATTGACAACCTGACCTGACCTTGAACAAACAAGACCGATATATATTGGGCAACTGGTAACCATGTGTGCTTACACGCACAGGTGCATGATGGAATCAGACTATCTCGAGCTAGTGCAGCACGCGCTATTTCATGCTAAAACCGCAAAATAGCTCCATTTTAAAAAAAAAGCCTAAGATGACTTGGATGCAATTTCTTCAAATTTAAAGCGCTATTTGAGAGAAAAATCCGGATCTCCTCTGATCAGGCTGATTCATTGGACTTCAAATAGCATGCTATAAAAATAGCTCTAGCTAGCGCAGAACTGCCTATTGTGGACCAGTATGTTCAGGCGGGGTCTTCCCAGGAGGCCGAGGGTCTACGAGGCTTATTTTTCTCATTTCGTTTTTTCTTTTATCAGGATGTTTGTCTACATCGATGTAAGATTTTGAAAGAAAATACAATATGAGAAAAGTCAGCCTCGTGGGAAAAATCTTCGGCCTCGTGGACTCTCCCCGTTCAGGCAATTTCATTTCATTCCTTTCAGAATATTATTATCGATAATTAGACGCAAATGTGAAAGGGGCCACGCTGCAGCCAGACCCTGGGGAGACTTGACTAATCGAATCCCATCCCAGGCATTACTCATATTTGATTTGATTTCAAATGACCAAACTAACCAATATCTTCACAGCAATCAAGACTCTATTATGGAAACAAAAGCAGAAGCAATCATAAATCGTGCCTATTCTGAGGTATGTTTTGTTAGTCTGCAAGCACAGACTACAATTTGACTTTTGAACGTATTAAAGCATGTCTAGGGCGGAGACTAGACTCCATACCCACTATTTGTGTGAAAGTGGTCTCAGACCTGAAGAGATGTCTCTGAGATAGAAAAATCTCATTTGATATAAACATGTTTGATTTTTTTCTTGACGTATGAAACATCGCAGAGATTCAGGAGATGTCTCGGAGACATATCTGAGTCCCGCCCCCCCCCCCCCCCCCCCCACTCAGGAGGTCAACCATACACGTATGCTTGTTCCCGATTTCTCCGGAAAAGGGGTATATTTTAGGGGCTCACATAGGGGAAAAATTCCTGAGATATCATTGATATAGGGGTCTCTTAGCATTTTTTCCCCTGACCTAATTTTAATTATGGATAGTTCTCAATTCCTTAAGGACAAATCCTGAAATAGAAGCCTGAATATGGTAAAAAAAACAACCTGTGAAAAGGGGATAATTTTACCATGGAGGTACTAAGTTTAGATGATTTTACTGGCTCCCCCTCCAAAAGCCTGTAATAGGAGGTAATTTTAATGCAGCTTCCCCTCGAAATGCCTGTAATACGGGGTAATTTTGACACAGCTTCCCCGACTGATAGGGGCATCTCTAAAATCTGGAACGAGCATACATATATGGTTGACCACCTGGGGGAGGGGGGGGGGGGCTGGGATCTGAGTCGCAAACCTGTCTCTTGCAGGCGCGGATCCAAGAAAATCAAATTGAATGTATTTCTTGGGCCCAATTGTCTGGGGACAAAAGCAGCTCTATTATGTTTACGCAATGGCCCGGGACTTTCATTGTATGACGTCAGTCTGCGTCCGCCACTGTCTTGGCAGTTGACATACCCCCAACAGAACATGAATGAACCTAGTCTACTACTTCAGACTCTGCATTATGCACTAATGCACAGATAATGGGTTTGTGCCTGCAAACTAAGGATTGGTCATCGCTGGTCAGCTGCAGAAGGGTATTAATTCATATTCACACCCTTAACAATTAAATAAGGTTTTTTGTCCAAACATTTGATGAAACAGTCCGAAGGTTTATTTTTAGGAAAATGGAATAGCGTTTCTGGCCTGAACATAAAATAGGGTTCATGCTTCATTTTTAGACCAATGAAACCTCTGAATAATGAACCCTCTAAATAACATATCCAGATTAATTTTCGGACTTAAAATTAATTTCATAATTTGACCAATGAACCTTTGGACAAATGACCTTTCGGAATTAAAAAAAAAAAAAAAAAATCTTATTTTATTTTCAAACCATCAAAACCTCAGGACAACGAGCAGTACCCGATTCAATTACTTTTCTCACATACAAAGGGCTGTTTTAACTGAGAAATATGGGCTTTTTGAATAAAAATCTATGAATTTGACCAATAAGCAAAAAGAATGGTACCCTGTTTTCTTTTTTTTTCTTTTACAATGAATAAATGATAATACTAGCCAGTGATGTTTTTTTTTTTCAACTCTTTTTTTTGGTGTGTCTATGAAGATAAAGGCTAACCAACAGTAATTATTTTTCTTTGTTACCTATATTATTAATTTGGGGGGAGTTGTTTTTAGCAATTTTGGCCAGTTAATAAACCAGTGGTTTTAACCACTGTTGTGAATTATCGGTATACATGATACAACAAAAAAAATAGAAGCCAACCAACAGTTTCTTGTTATCTATGCTATTTCTTGAATATAGTTTGTTTGGTTTTGGTTTTTCTTCATTTTATTGGTTTGGTTTGGGGGTCTTTTTTCTTTTCTTTCCTTTTTTTTTTTTTTTTTTTTTTTGGGGGGGGGTTCTTTCTTTAACTAGGTGGTTCCTGTAACTAAACTTATGAGAATTAAATCATTTCTGATGCAATTTTAAACCGATCTTGAAGAGTTTTGCAAGCATGTCTGGCAGACGTGTCCCATACGTTCCTGTCAGCTCCTACTATATGGGGAGCAAAATGGTGTGTTTCATAAAAACAATTTGTAAATCAATTTTAAATTTTGTTTTAACTGACTCAAAGAAAATGGTGTTGCATAAAAATCAGCATAATTAGGATTTCATTGAAAGTGCTAGATTCAAAGAAAATAGTGTGTTATATATAAAAAAAATTCACATGTTTCATTGAAAGTGATGGACTGAAAGAAAATGGTGTATGATTAAAAAAACAAAAACATAAAAAACTCAATATTTACGTTAGTGAAATTGACAATCGCAAAGGATAAAAAAAACGTTATAAAAACATGCCTTACTAATGAAATACCCACTGTTCAAGGACAATAATATATCTCAACTGAACACCACCGAATCCTAAATGGTGTTCTACTGTCGCCAACTATGCCACGCTACCGGCGGCTTTGTAATTTGCGAATTCCCCATCTGACACTTTTAACCCCAAATTCAAGGTATAATTGAGAAATGCAAAGGATAATTGAGGAAAGATGAGCGGTGTCGTTGTGGGAAACGAAAAGTGATAAGGAGGAAAAAGCGTTGGAAAGAGAATACCTTGGAGCATGTGTGTACGTGACTAGTTATCTAATGGTAAAGACAGTCATTATCTTTCAACCTCTTTCTTCATCCGACACACTTTCTCTCTCTCTCGTTCTTTCTCTCTATCTCTATTTGAGATCCTCTCTTTCACTCTTTTATTTCAATTGAGGATCTCTAGCAAAATATATATTCTACTTTCAAACTTTCTCTTTTCCTTTTGAATGTTCTCCCCCTCTTCAACCCTCACTCACTCTGTCTTTAAATCTGGCATTCTCTCTCTTTCTCTCTCTCCCTCTCTCTCATTTTTGCTTTACAATCTTTCTCTCTCCTTTTTTTATTTGTTATAAATCTCCAGTTTCTCTCACTTTCTTTACTTATTCCAAACACATCTCTAACTCTCTCCCAATAAAAAATAATATAAAAATAAACAATAAAAAACCCTTATTTTCACAAATTCTCAGCCCAATTTTTTCTTACTCTTATTTCAATGCTACCCCTTCTCCCTCTCTCTCCCTCCCTCTCTCTCTCTCTCTCTCTCTCTCTCTCTCTCTCTCATCCACTCTTCTATTAATAACACCCTGTTTTCTATTTGCAAGCTAACTCATAAAAGTGGCATAAAAATCATCGGCAGGAGACTGGAAAGCTTTGATGACTTATTCATGATATGAAAAAGTTCAAGGTGAATCTCGTGAAATTCACTCTCCCGTCATTTTGTTATTATTCCCTGATCGGAATATTGCATATTATGAATTTGATCAGGCTTAACCCTAACACTGCTGGAGCCAAAACATGATGCATTTATAGCAATGATGTTGTTCAACACGGGAAGGGGGACAATCTCAAGCCCACAATGTCCAGTCATTTTGTTATGATTCCCTCATCGGAATAATTCATATTGTCTACTTGATCTGTCATACAGGCTTAACCCCCTGACTGCCTAACGCAAAGCTCCATGCATGTTATCATACCAGCGATCGTTGTGGCTTTAAAGGGACTGAGTAACTCCCCAAAACAAATGCAAAAGGGACCAAAATTAGTAAAATCCTATTGCTTTGATTGTAAATTCAAATTAGTGGAAGTTTCAGAGCAAATATAAGTCTTTTACTATCTTAAAACAGTGAAAACAAACGAGGCAAGGTCTGCGGCTATGTTCGTTCAAGTTACCAGTAGTGACCCTTATAACCGCGAACGGAACGCTCACTGGGTTGAGTGTGGTGGCTTCATAACCCAGAATACGCTCTACGTTCTGAGCCGCGGTGGAGGGATCCTGTTTGAAATACCAGTATTTCAATTTCTTTGAGCCCTTTTCTTTAATTCTCTTCACTTCATCTTCCTATTTTCTTCTTCATCTTTGTTTCTCCTTCTTTCATCTTCTATCGTTATTCCCCCATTCGTTTTCTTTTCAAAGGACACTCCATCACATCTATAAAATAAACAATAAGGGGGCTACATGTATTTAAAGGGCTTTGGGGGCTTCAATGACATTTCAGCAGCTCAATTATTTTTAAATGGAACAACTATCAGAATTGGTGAACCGTTTTCGGGTTCAGGAAAAATCAACACACACTATATCAAACTGAATTTATTAAATCACCTGTATCGAGTAAGACTTTAGTTACTAGGGGTGCATTTTTTCTCTAACCATAATCCTATAGGTATTATAGTACTTCCCCCAGACAACCACCCCTTCCCAATTCTGTGGGGGGGGGGGTAGTTGTCCTGGGAGCAATTGTTCAAGGGACATAGTCCCAATTAAATAATTATAAAGAAGAATTAATCATATCATTGTCTAAAGAAATATTCAGTTGTGGTAAAGTTTTATATTCTAAATGACAATATATAAGGGTAAACATTTTTTTCTTTCTGTAATACAATGTGGTTTGTTGACAAAAATATGTAAAAGTTGTTGACTTTGTTTGTTGTTTTACCAGCTGGCTTCATTATCGCTATGCCCCTCCCGTCCCCTATCATGCACGTTCTTTGTTAATGACATGCATCGATCAATCCAAGGTGTTATCTCCCAGTTGGAACTGACTATAAAACACAGATCTTTTGTGACCGACTATTATGCATTTCCCTTTTTTTTGCCTCGTATTCCGTGTTTGATGGCGTGCCGCTCCATTGAGAGGCCAATGGCCTGAAGTGGTTGAATTAATTAACCCAGATGAGCGGCCAAGGTTGCGTTCCCCCTAAGAGGGAGCCCTAGGCTTTGTGACGTGATCTCGTGTCGATAAAAAATGATTGTAAAATGGCTCGTACGGTCATTGCGTGACCCAAAATGGAAAGTGGCTCGATGATTTGCCTGAAAGGATATTGAAACTGATCCATCTTATAATTTGTAGATCTTACTGATTCAACGGCCTCACACAATATATTCCCCAATATTGTTATATGTTGAAATATAGTCACGTTCTCTATATCTATCTTATAATATTTGGAGATCTTACTGATTCCACTTTAATATGCAATTTTTGACGGCCTCACTCTTTACATTCCCCTTATTGTTATATGCTGAATTATAGTCACGTAATTTCTACAGCTTATTTTCTATTACTGTTTGTCCTCTTTCCTTTCATATACAAATAACATCAAATAAAATATATCAATACACATTTTTTTTTCTAAAAACTAATAAAATATAGAAGTTGGTTTCTTTTGATGTCAGATTAAAATATTTGACTTGATATATGTTTACGTAAATGAGATAAAGATAGATTCATAGCCTACAAAATATACCAAACCACAATTGGAAGTTTCTTTTGAAAATAGGAAATAACACAACTAATAGTAGGGTTGGGCAAATAATGACTTTTTTCTGAAAAGTTATTTCAAACAAGTTACTTCTATAGTCAAATTTTATGTAGAATCCCAAAATGACAATGATTTTTGTGTACGATGATGTCTGACGTCACTAAAGTGCAAAAAACCAAAATAGTGTATTTTGCCCATTCATCACACACATCACATAGGTATAAACCGGTTTTTATTTTGTTTCTTTATGGATTTTGATGGTTTAAAAGCTCAAATCTGACAATTTTAACATGACCAAATGTACCTAGTATGGTTATAAGTGTTATTTAGTGATTTTGATATGAGGTGATTTTTGCTCGATATTGACTGAAACTAACTACCAAACTACACTAACAGTCAACTTAGGTAGGATTAATCATGTTGGATTAATCATGTTGGGTTCCCTGACACCCAAAAGCCATATAAAAACGCAATAAAAGTGGTTTATAAGTATAAAAAGTGTGATAATTGGGCATAATACGCTATTTTGGTGGCCATTTTGGTTTTTTGCACTTTAGCGACGTAAGACGTCATCGTATGCAAAAATGATTGTCATTTTCAGTTTCTAGGTCGAATTTTACTATAGAAACAACTTGTTTGAAAAAAAAGTTGAGATTCGCCCAACCCTACTAATAGATATCACCAACATGGTATATTATGTCTTTATGAGAGAAATATACTTTTTCAATTTTTATCGATATGAATCAGTATCATATTTTTATGTATTATACACTCTCATAGCGTTTTTCAAATCAAATATTGTGCATAATTCAAGTTTGAAAATAGTTGTGTGTTGCAGATTTGTTCATAATAAATACCATTTGAATTTAATTGAATTCAAACTTTTGCAACTCTGACGCACTCATATTTGGCCAGGGCTGTTGATCACCCTGGCACCACACCTTATTTCGTGCCCCAAAATAAAACAATAAACAAAAAAGGAAACAAATAGAAACGCACCTCAAATAATCTTGTCTAAATCACAGGGAATTAGCTATGACACATGGATACCTATCATGTGATTTCACGGATCAAAAGAGTCTTTTTGGTCAAATTCCGATCGGTTTGAAATTAGCTTGGCATGTAGATGATTCCCTGCAGGATATATGGTTAATTAAATCAGTATAGGACAGGATTATATCATTTGGTACCAAACACGAATGCTAGTGTGATCATGGCTGAGCAAATTTAATGTTGTCGTAAAACATACCGCTAAGGGAGAGATCCATTGTATTTGGTAAAAAACATGAACGATAGCAAGGTCTAGGCTGAAAATATTCAAAAGATAATAAACAGAGAAAATCCTTTTATTGGGTACATGCAACATGAATAATAGTACAATCCAGAATAAATTGTATCATAACCTTGATTGAAAAAAAGAGAGAGATTATTGGATTTGGTACAAAGCTTTAATGGTTGCATGATCTATGGTAATATTGTCTAAGGTTTGTCCTATTTCTATACATGAAAATATGACAATAATGATAAGTAGAACATGAATGAAAAGATAGTTCACTTCAGCTTCTAGCTTGAAAAAATATCATAGGAATCACTCTTTTATTTTTTGCGCATTTCACGAGTCAGTCCTCACAAAAATCTCTGCCTATATACGCTATTTATAGTAATGAAAAGATGACAAACTTTTTAAGACTAAGTCCTTGCGAATTTCCCCCAACTAGTCCAAAATAGTGAAATAACTGTACATAAAGATTTCGGCTGATACTGTATTTAGAAATATCAAAAATGTAATATCAAAGGAACTTTTCAGGATGTGTACATTGCTGGACCAGTTGGTATGAAAGTGATTATTAGAATATCAATACGCAATATCAAAGACAATATCAATATAAGAAACATCAAATAAACAATTATATTGAAATGATTATTAAACTATTACAGAGTTGGCACTTTAGAAAATATCTATGTAACCATGCCCTCTATAAAAATAGTCCACTGAGGAGGTAAATTACCAACTGGTCTAAACCCACTTTGACTATGCCCGTTCGGTCTCATCTCACATGGTCTAATTCCATTTCGTCTACAACCTCTTCGTCTCTTTGTCTTATTGTCACTTCGCCTATTTACCATTTTGTTTAATTACCACTTTGTCTAATATACATTTCGTCTGATTTCCACTTTAATAGGGTGTGTTCAATGTCCAGTTTCAAATTTATACGCCAATATGAATCATGATACAAAACGCAATTACAAAACGTTGATATAAAGAAAAACAAAGTATGTGTTCATTGTCCCTCATCCCCGGTCGTAAAAGTAAACGTGTTTCAAATCTCGATTCGGAGGAAAATTTACGCCGAAAAAGATGCGTTTTGTAACACAATCAGCTTCAATTTTACGACCTTGAGCATCGCGATTGCAACAAAATGCGACACTGAGCAGGGTTGAGTTTTCAAACGTGTTTAAATGTGCTCTCGCAATGGAAGCTTCCGGGGCAAGTGAAAAAAGGAGAAGACGTTTTTTTTTTTGAGAGCGGGAAATTTAAAGACTATGGAAATATAATCAGCTCTAAGTTTTTGACACTGAACGGTGTACCGCTGATCGCGTTTGTGTTTGTGTTTTGTACTTGCGTTTTGTATCATGATTCATGTTGGCGTATAAATTTGAAACTGGACATTGAACACACCCTTAGTCTATCACCACTTGGTCAATTCCTATAACAAAATGGTAACAGACTAAATATTCATTTCCGAATTAGACAAAAAAAGCAATTAGACCAAAACGTAATTAGTTGAATTGGCAGTTTGACCAAGTGGTCATTAGACCAAGTATGTAGTCCACGGCAAAATTAGACCCAATTTTTAGTAGACCAAATGGGTTTGGCCCAATAACGGAATTGAAAGAACTGCCGGTAGACCAAGTGGATATAAAGCGTTGATGATATTCAATGAAATGAAGTATGAAAAGTGTGTTTACCCTCAACTTTCAAAACAAAAGTTGACAGAAATCAACTTGAAATATATTTGTGGGGGTTTGTTGTTCACAAACATTTGTTGCTGTTAAACTTTGTTTGCTGATGTTAAAAAGTTATTATGAGAGAACCTTGATCTAGATATGCTCGTGGCATGATGAACATTACCGGCCTTTTATTATGCATGGATGTTACTCTATTTTTATTTACCCACAATGCATTCAGGAAGTATGCAATTCAAATTCCCATTGTTTTCCAATCAAAGAAGAAAAATAGATATTATTTTGCCCCTTACCTCTAAAAAAAAAAAAAAAGGAGTCAACAATTACTTTTTATGTAGAGAATATTATTCTGAAAATCTGTAATGAAAATCTGATGGTATTTTGATGTTGATTTCAAGGATAAATAAAGTTCAAGTTAAAAGCTAAAATTTATCAAACCCCCCTTTTCACAGGCAACAAACAAATGCTGGTATTATTTTGGGATGGAAGCAACCTCAATTTATCCAGAAAGGCATTGTAACAGGGCTAAGGGTGTGTTCAATGTCCATTTTCAAATTATAAACGCCAACATGAATCATGATACAAAACGCAATTACAAAACGCTGATAGTGATATAAAGAGAAAAAAAGTGGGTGTTCATTGTTCCCATTCCTGGTCGTAAAAGTAAACGTGTTTCAGATCTTCATTCGGAGGAAAATTTAAACGCTGAAAAAGATGAAAGAGATTTGAATCACAATCAGCTTCGATTTTATGACTTTGTTCATCGCGAATGCAACAAAATGCGACACTGAACACAATTGCGTTTTCAAACGTCTTTAAATGTGCTCTCACAGTGGTAGCTTCCGGTGCAAGTGAAAAAAGGCGCAGATGTTTGTTTTTAGGAGCAGGGAATTTAAAGACAATTGACGTATGATCAGCTTAAAATTTTCGACACTGAACGGTGTACCACTGATCGCGTTTGTGTTCTGTGTTTTGTAATTGCATTTTGTAACATGATTCATGTTGGCGCTTAAATTTGAAAATGGACATTGAACACACCCCAAGCTGGCAAAGGTTCTCAATTATTGGGAAAGGTTTCAAGTCATTAACGCGTTAGATCTTATCATTGGCTGTTTGGCCTTGGTGACCTATTTCCCAAAACTCATGAAATTACTGAAGCCTGGATGCGTGATGTACAAGAGCCCATGTTCTTGGCTTTTGTTTATTATCTATTTATAATCATGAGGCAAAGCAGAGGAAAGGTTTGTCTGTTTGCGAACTTCACCAGCAATGTACATGTCTATCCGTAGTTTGCAAGCACAAACCTCTCTCAGAACACACATTACACAGTGTCTCAATCAGGAAACTACATTGTTGACTGCCATCTATCAGTACTGAACAACATGTAGGCTTTGCCCAAGTCACAATATATTTTATTTCACAGTTGAAGGGAGTTCATAAGTCATAATACACATACCAAGTCTTATCTTTCAGACTATATGACAGGCCTTACTGTAGCAGCTTACATGGCCAGACACTAGTTTGCAGGCACAAACCCATGGTTTTCGCATAATAGAGTCTGAAGTAGGAGACTAAATTCACTTAAGCACTGAAGCTGCTCTCACCAATTTGACACAGACAGTGGGTTAGGAGGCTAGCCTCCACCCTAGACATTACTTTGTTAAAAGTGCCAAATTTGAATCTGAGTGTGCAGACTAATGCCTTGGACAGCAGCCCAGGTTCCTTGTCAAAATGGTGGCTTAATGGCAGTCTGAGAATGTCTCTAATTAGTTGGGTTGATTAAATATGTCGTTGGAGAAGAGGGAGCCCTATAAGACCCCTCGTCTTTGTTCTAAATTAAGGGGAAATAGCATCAGGTGTTCAACCAGCAAGCTCTGAGCAAGTGTTTAACCTGCCTATCATCAAGATTTAGCCTTGAATGTATGACATGCAAGGCAAAAAGCATGATAAATCTTTTTAAAAAAGTATTTTTATATAAATGTTAAACATTCACCATCCCTTAGACAATGCCCAGATGAAACAGAGGTTTGCCTGCTTTAGCAACAAAATGAATATAGAGTATATAGAGACAACTGCTCTTGAAATCAGGAAATCATTTTCAGGACCGACTTCAAGCAACAAGTCGAACCTTGTATGATTTTAGGGACATATATGTATACAGGAACAACCAGAGGTGGGGGTAATATAATGTAAAAGTTGGAAGGTGTGAAGAAGTATTTAGAAGAGGAGGGAAGAGAAAATACACGGTAGTGTGATGACTTTTACCCTTTTCACATGCGACGTCTCAGCGACAATTTTCAAAAAACTTTCTCAAAGCAGTTTCCGTGACTCATGAAACGTCTCAGAGATGTCTAGACGACAGTTTCAAAACTGTCCCCAAGTAGTTTCAAAACCATCTCAAAGTAGTCCCAAATCCTTCTCAAAATAGTTTCAAAGTTGTTTCTGCGAAGTGAGATACCACCCTAAGAAGAAAATAAAAGTTAAGACCAAATGGCAGCAAGGGGGAAAGGCAAAGAAAGGATTATCAGGGTAAAAGCAAAGATGGACAGAAGGAATAAAAGAAGAAAGCAGCAAATACAGAAGAGCTAACATGCAAAACAGACTAAATCCACTTTTGATGAAAATTGAGTTATTGATATCAGGCCATTGTTCAGGTAGGAACCTGCCTTTGAACGAAAGGAATTTCTTAAATGTTGATTGCTACTGTTAGAAAATGCATTCTGTAATTTCCCTTTTCCATACACGCGAACAAAACCTGGTCAACAAATGCCATTTCCTCTGAAGTTATAAAAGTGGATTTAGTCCCGTTTGCATGTTAGCTCTTCAAATACAGAAGCAAAAGAATGATCGTGATCATATGATTACCTATTACCACATCAGAAAGACACGACATAACATGAATAATGCATCTAATTCACCCAATAGGTAACGGAACCTTTTATAAATCTCTTTGTATAGGAATCTTGAATAAAAAATAATATTCTATTCTTCTGAAGTGCATTATCTACAGATTAAATGATGATACAACTGTCCCTTAGCAATTACAAAAGCTTACAAAATACAAAGTACCCTGGCTTTACAATATAGCATAGGCAATTATTGTTATAACGCAAAGTGTGTTTCAAGAAATAATCCTACTTTCTGCAAAATCAGGATAGAGGTATGTTTGTGATGAAATTAAAAGGGCTGATTTCCTGAGGTTGCTCAAAGTGTTTCCATAACGTGACTTTGTAACTCTGATCCTACAAATGTAACTCGAAACCTAACCCTAACTCTAAATTGTAAACATAATCCAAACCTCAAACCTAAAGCTAATCCTAACCTGAAATGTAATCCTAACCTAAACCTAAACCTAATCCTAACCTAAACCTAAACCTAATCCTAACCTAAACCTAAACCTAATCCTAACCTGAAACCTAAACCTAATCCTAACCTGAAACCTAAACCTAATCCTAACCTGAAACCTAAACCTAATCCT
>CALNVZ010000218.1:22073279-22159169 GCA_940671915.1 Paracentrotus lividus
TTTGAGTTTTTTATTAGTTTGTCGATTTACTCGGATCTTTGATCTGCGACTTCTCTCTCATTTCGACAAGACGTATCACATATTTACAACATACTTTGTATTATAATGTGTGAATCCTGAAAATCTCAGTCAGAACACATCCTCATCTCTACACAGTGACAATAGACATTGCCCATAACAATGAAAATGCTGAAAGTGATGCTGAGGTTCAGAACACAAAACTTTGTCTCTAAGCAGCAAAAATTAATAATTGCCAGGACAATGCGAGTACTGAAATTGTTGGTACATACTGTAGAAACACACCCTCCATGTATTGTGTTTCTAAGCATCTAGCATCAAGAGTAGATAAACACCATTCCAAATTTATTGCTTAAAATGTTAGTAATGCGGCGGTCACAACTCGCAGTACCGTCGACGTGCAACTCCCTACGATGGATTTCGTAGAAAAATCGTGCAGCGCAGGTACCTCGGAAGCATGTTGCATGTACGACGTGCAGGAAGTTTTTCCAATACCCTTACTACAGAAACGCAGGAATCGCAGAAATTGACCAACGACCTGTGCATTCTTTGTACATGCAACGCAGGCTACGTTGATGGCACGTGCCCCGTAGGCTACGACAAGTTGTGACCGCCGCATAATACGTATCTCTATTTCCATGATAACAAGAATGCCAAACTCCTCAGTGGGAACGCACCCCTGTGTCTTTACACAGTTACTCCAAGCATCTCCTGTTTAGCTTTCTAAAATTGGAGCATCTTGTTCCTCCTCTCCTCCTCCTTAAATCTAGGCATGTTTGCATACCCTGGTTCCGTCTAATTTACACAGCCTGAGATTACCGTCTTTCTTCTGCCAAAGATGGTCTCAACCCTCATTTACACAGCCTCAGATTACTGCCCTTCTTCCACCAAAGTTGGTCTCAACCCTCATTTACACACCCTCAGATTACCGTCTTTCTTCCCCTAAAGATGGAATCAACCCTCATTTACACAGCCTCAGATTACTGTCTTTCTTCCCCTAAAGATGGAATCAACCCTCATTTACACAGCCTCAGACTACTGTCTTTCTTCCTCTAAAGATGGAATCAACCCTCCTTTACACCCTCAGATTACTGTCTTTCTTCCCCCAAAGATGGATTTAACCCTCATTTACACACCCTCAGATTACCGTCTTTCTTCCCCTAAAGATGGAATCAACCCTCATTTACACACCCTCAGATTACTGTCTTTCTTCCCCTAAAGATGGAATCAACCCTAATTTACACATCCTCAGATTACTGTCTTTCTTCCCCTAAAGATGGAATCAACCCTCATTTACACAGCCTCAGATTACTGTCCTTTTTCCACCAAAGTTGGTCTCAACCCTCATTTACACACCCTCAAAATATGTCTTTCTTCCCCCAAAGATGGATTTAACCCTCATTTACACACACTAAACCTTACATATTTCTTCCCCCAAACATATACTGTCTTTCTTCCCCCAAGATATATCGTCTTGTCTTTCTTCCCCCAAGATATATCGTCTTTCTTCCCCCAAAGATTGTCTCAACCCTCATTTACACAGTCTGTGATTACTGTCTTTCTTCACCTAAAGATGGTCTCAACCCCCATTTACACAGCCTTAATAGATTACCGTCTTTCTTCACCTAAAGTTGGTCTCAACCCTCATTTACACAGTCTGTGATTACTGTCTTTCTTCACCTAAAGATCGACTCAACCCTCATTTACACTGCCTCCGATTACGGTCTTTCTTCCACCAAAGATAGACTCAACCCCATTCTCCATTCTAAACAGTTCATTTCCTTCATGTCATATCAAAGTCAAACAATCGAAAAAGAGATAAAAGCACTTACATGAAGTGAGATTTGTGAAATTGAAATTTTGTGCTGTTCAGCAAAAAATGCCCCCCTTCATGTGGCTTCATTCTATTTTTGTGTGTAGTCATTCACCTTAGAGAAACTACACAAAATGAGATTTCTTCTTTGAACATTTTAGCTTTACTATTGTAAGAAGTAGCCATTTATAGTTAGATGGGTGGAAAGTTAGAATGGTATCTCACTTCGCCGAAACTACTTTGAAACTACTTTGAGACCGATTTGGGACTACTTTGACACGGTTTTGAAACTACTTGGGGACGGTTTTGAAACTTGTCGCAGAGACGTCGCGGAGATGTCTCCAAAGTCACGCGACGTTTCATAAGTCGCGGAAACCACTTCGAGACGGCTCTTTGAAATTGCTTTGAGACAGTTCTTGAAAATTGTCCCGGAGATCCGATGTCTCCACGATGGAATAGTCTCGGAGATATCTCTAATACTTTTTATCCATCGCGGAGACTTCTCCGCGAAGTGAGATACCACCCTGATCCAGATATATGTTTTCCCATTCCATTTAATATTTTGTTGTCAAAGCCCTGATAAAACTGAAGGGTTTAATAAAAGAAAGATCGAAATGTGATAAACCTCATTTGATTGTCAAAGGTTTAAATTCCAAAGCTTTAAGGCAAACATACCTGAAATGACATATTTTTGACAAAGTCCCCCACCCCCAAAAGAAAGTAATTACTCCAAAACTAAAATATAATTCATGCTTTTTTCAAAGAGAGATTGCAATATGATCATTTGTATTAAGCTTAGGGGAAAAGATGTGGTAATAAATGAGAAACAGGAATTTTTTAGTCATAGCCCCTCCAAATCAAACAACTCAAAGACTTCAATGGTATTCATTTTTAACCCTCTTTGTGCTATTCTTAGAAAAGGTGAGTGAAAGTTATGTAGCCATATGGCTACAAAGCACAAAGAGGGTTAAGAAGGGATTGGAACGTAATAATTCTCAATTGTCAAAGGGTTAACGTCGCCTGCCTCACGGCAAACATTTGCCTACCCTACTTTCATGACCAATTTCCCTTAATAGCTAAGACTTTCTCAAGTCAAGTGCTTTCAGCGAGTTCTTGTTTAATTAGAACATCCTCGCTTGCGTCTTCAGTCAAACCTAGGGTGTGTTCAACGTCCATTTTCAAATTTAAATAGCAACATGAATCATGATACAAAACGCAATTACAAAACACAGAACACGATCAGTGGTGCACTGTTCAGTGTCAAAATTTTAAGCTGATCATACGTCGATCGTCTTTAAATTCCCCGCTCTCAAAAACAAACATCTGCACTTTTTTTCACTTGCACAGGAAGCTTCCACTGCGAGAGAACATTTAAAGACGTTTGAAAACTCAATTGTGTTCAGTGTTGCATTTCGTTGCATTCGCGATGCTCAAGGTCGTAAAATCAAAGCTGATTGTGATTCAAAATGCACCTTTTTCTTAAAAAATCCTCCGAAAGGAGATCTGAAACGTTTACTTTTATGACCAGGAATGGGGACAATGATCACACTCTTTGTTTCTCTTTATATCAGCATTTTGTATCATGATTCATGTTGCCGTTTAAATTTGAAAATGGACGTTGAACACACCCTTAGAACCTCCTAGCTTGCGTCTTTAGTCAAACCTAGATCTAGGGCATGGATTTAATCATTGGGGAGCGTTCACATTGAGGCAATGATCAGGGCATGTTCACATATATATGTATGTTCCTCTATTTCTTTATTTGTAAGCATTAACAATATGACATATTAATTGCTCACTGCACAACAGTAATGTGGGTTAATTAGGGTAGGACATTCAAATGCAAAATCTGGAAACAGCACCCCAAGCTATAACTAACTTTGTAAGCTATGTTTTAATTGCATAATAATTATAGAAGAAGTTGCCCTAGAATATAAAACGTTGAAAATGACAGATTAAACCAAATCTAAAGCACATGATCATGTATTTGAAGGCGTTATTAAAAAAAAAATAAGTCGGTTCACACAAATTATCATCTTCATGCTTTTTAGTGAATAAAGTACTTATTCTTATTTCAACAAGGATTACCTGTGCTTCAGATCTACAATTTAGTGCTTCATGTATCTTTTGGCATATGAAAGATATGATTGGAAAAAGCAAAAAAATATATATGTATATTTTTTAACATGAACCTTAACCAAATTCCACTATTTAGAGCCTCATCTTAATTGAAATATCTAAGTTTTACATTAATTTCTAAAAGTTGTTTGGCTTTTACAACATGACCATGTATTTTCTGTATTGTGACTCTTAACCCTTCTGCTCCAAAATTATATTGATAACATTATATTGACCTGAAAGTCAGGTTTTGTTTGAATGCAGACATACATTTTTGAGCAGCTAAACTTTAGGGCACAGCTCTAGTTCTTAAATAAAATAAAAAAAGAAGAAAAAAACAAAGGAGATAACTGATTCTCTGGAAAAAAATGATGTGTAGTGATTTCCTAGTTTTCCTTTCCCCTGGATGAAGTTTATCTCTGGGGTGAATGATATAAAGAAGTCTATGCTCTACTTTAATTCCAAATCAGTGTATTGGTTTTCTTCTCAATGACTTGCCCTAGATTGGTATGAATTCTTGTCTTGCGCTGAAAACAGGTCTTATGCATTATGCATCTAGAGCTCTGAGGGTCGACAATGACGAGGTTAGGGGCAAGGTAAGGGAGAAAGTGGGTGTGACAGAGAGAGAGAGAGAGAGAGAGAGAGAGAAAGAGAGAGAGAAATGAATGAAAGAAAGAGAGAGAGAGAGAGAGAGATGGAGAGAGAAAAGAGTGAATGAATGAGAGAAATGAGGAAGAAAGAGATGGAAAAATATAGAAAGAGAGAAAAGAGTGAAATTAATGAGATATGAAAAAGACTGAAAGAGAGAGAGAGAGAGAAGAAGAAGAAGAAGAAGCATGAGATATGAGAGAAATGATTGGGAAAGAGAAATGAGAAAGAGAGAGAAAGAGAAAGAGAGAGAGAGAGAGAGAGAGAGAGAGAGAGAGAGAAAAAAGATGCTGTAACGAGCACAAAATAGAAAAGAACATATAAGGGGAGAGAAAGAGTCAGACAGACAGACAAACAGACAGATATAGACAAACAGAGACAGAGAAGGGATGAGATTAAGGGGGTAGTCCATGCTTCTGTTTTTAAGACATACTGTATACATGTGCACTTTACATTGTGTAACTCTCAATACTTTCACATCAGCACAAGATTTCAATACAAACAGCATAAATGTAGAATCCAAGAATAGTTGGCTCTTGGTGAAGTAAAACAAACTAAAATGTAATCAGAGATGATTCCATATGTCATAAAAACTTATTTGGAAAGTAACACTCGGGCGATTTATATTCATGTATCCATGAATATGGCTTTCCTATTAGAGAAAAGTCACATAAACCCTGTAGTAGTTATTTTTTTCCAATGTGTTTCCTCTTTTATCCTTTGTTTCTGTAGTTTCATAATTTTCCATTCTCTCCTCTCTCTCTCTCTAGGAATTTTCTTATCTTTATCTCTGTTCTTTCTCTCTCTCTCTCTCTCTCTCTCTCTCTCTCTCCAAATACAAATGTTTTCAGCCTCATCTTTATCATAAGGGCCCCCCCCCTCTCTCTCTCTCTCTCTCTCTGATGTATGAAATTGATGCAGACCTACAACTTTAAATATATAACACCCATCTTGTTTATTCAAGAAGTCCCTAAAAAATGGCTATGCAAGAATAAGCAATCAATAAGCACACGTCCCTACTTCGAACCAACTCATCTGTGCATAAACGGCCAATGAAAAATCAAAAATCTTCAAAATGCTAAAGAAAGGAAACGGTGGATAAGGGCAAGAAATGGTACAAGCTTTGCCTAAAGGAATTAACCCACTTGACCGTCATTGGACATCGGTCACTAACTAAACGACCCTGACGGATTCTCTGGCCACTTCACACCGCCCCCAGGAGACGTGGGTTGATCGTTACGTTTATCACGCTTTCACGCTTTGTTCTAATTGTCTAAATCATGACTAAATACGCTGAGACACACAGGTGAAAATAGATGCTGTTGATTCACAATTTTTTTTTTACAACTATTTGCTTTGGTGTGCTTCCTGTTTTGATTATTGAATAGAAGTCCTTGCCTAGGATAGCAGCCTTTTATCACAATTCTTTGAATTAACCCCCCCCCCCCTGGTATACAATCTTTTGTTTTCTCTTAAAAGTGAAAATCATTGTTCTGGTCATGAAATTCAAATGTGGAAGACTGACAATAAAAGTGCTTTGGAAAGCTTAATAGCAATTCACTCAAACATTACTATGTGCTGTGAGGTTTTGGTATCACCAAAATGATAAGAAATGCACTACACACAAAAATGCATGTACGGGACTACACAAAATGTTTCTTCCGACCATTTCATTTGTTTTGGATACATGTATATTGGGTTATACTATGATGGCAATTGAAGAGCAATCCTTTACTTTTACAGAGGATATTTTTACTACATTAGCATAAAAATAATAGGAAAGCTCACGATAAATTTGTTCTTCTTTTCCACTACACAGACTTTATTATCTTTCAAATGCGTGTGCTTGAGGATCTTTAAAAAAAATGAATACGACTTGACCTGTATCTGCTGATTTTTTAAAAGTAACTTATTCACTGCACACACGACTCTGCCATATCATTTTAAAGATTAAGGGTGGTATCTCACTTCGCGGAGACGTCTCCGCAACGGATAAAATGTATTAGAGATGTCTCCGATACTTGATTCCGTCGCCGCGATAATTTTCAAAAACTGTCTCAAAGCAGTTTCAAAGACCCGTCTCAAAGTAGTTTCTGTGACTCATCAAACTTTACGGGGTCTCTGCAACGTCTCCGCGACAAGTTTCAAAACCGTCTCCAAGTAGTTTTAAAACTGTCTCAAAGCAATCCCAAATCCGTCACAAAGTAGTTCCAAAGTAGTTTCCACGAAGTGTGATACCCCCCTTAAACAATAAAAATCTATTTTTATTTTTGTACAAAGGTAATGTGGCATTTAATGAATCAAGGGTTAAATAGACTATTGTGTGTCAGTGTTTATTTGTTCTTACCCTCTTTAGACGCTAATGCTATTTGTTATCTCTTTAATTCTGTGATTTATTTTATATCTTGGTATATGAATATGGCTTTCTCTTGATTTCACCTTTTCACACTTCCAGTGGTATACATCAATGCATCAGCCTATCTATTAAAGAAAATCGATCATTCTAAATATATTCCAAACAGCGATGGGGAAGAGTTTCTGTATCTTGGTTTCCAGTCAAATTAATGCATCTAGGGCTTATTTATTGCGCTAAACAAGGCCACACAAACATCTCTGAGTATTGTGAAAAACAAAAGGAACGTGTATTGCGATTAATCACCCTATAATCCGAGGAAGTACTTCAGAGAACAAGCAATTAGGTATTCAGACCAAACGATTAAGTATTGATTATATCATTACACATTTCACCTTTTAGGACAGAGACAGAGAAGACCTGGGGGGCGTTTCATGAAAGGATTTATCAGATGTTTTATACAACAAATTTTCTCTCAGCCAATCAGATGCAAGCATTTCAGTAGCTTATAACAGTTGTCAGTGGGAATCAGTGATATTTGTTTCATGAAATGCTCCCCTGGCTACAGGTTTACCGACAAGTTGCCCTGGTGTCATGGAATCATCCCCTTTACTCTTCCTCCCTCACCCCTCCTCCTCCTCCTCTTCACTTTTCCATTCCTCCATCCTACATCTTTGTCTCCAACAAACCCCTACTCTCCTAATCATGACTTTCCCCCTCAACTTATTTCTACTCTTCCTCCCTTACCCCTCCTCTTTATCTCCGAGTTGACCCACCCTCTCCCCATCCTGCCCCCAAAATTTTGTTAAATATGCTTCCTCCCAACCCTCCCCTTCTACGCCCCCCTCCCCATCCCCATCCCATCTCACCCCTTCCCCATCCCTCCCTCTCCCTTTCCTGACCCTCCCAATTCTTCTTTTTTTTTAAATGATTCCTCCTTCTTCTTTATATGCTTCCTCCTTAACCCCCCCCTTCCACATCCATCCCTTCCCACTGTCCTCTTACAGTCTTTTCTCACCCCTCTTATTTTTCATTCTGCCTTCTGTCTTCCTCCCCTTTTTGTTTTCCCTATCCCTCCTTCCTTGCCCCTCCTCAATCCCACCCCTTCTCAAGTTTTTCTCCCCAAGCCCTCTTGCTTCTTATTCATTCGTACCCTCATCTCTTCTTTTAGCCTTTCCTCTCCTTCCTCCATCATTCTTCCTCTTTATCTTCTACCTGATTCCCTCCTCGATCCATCTTTCCTCTTTCTTCCTGCTACTAGGCCATACCTTCTTTCTTCATCTTTATAATCATCCCTTACTACTCCTCCCAACTTTTCCCTTCTTTTCCCCACACTCTTCCTACTTTTCTTAAGTAATAATTTCAATAGAAAAAAAAAACATTTGCAATTACGAATCTTAAAATGTCCTTCACATTTTCAACCCACCTCCTTCTATAAAGACTTACGATTGAGAGCAACAAAAAAAGACGAAAAAACAATTCCCATGGAATACATTCTAATAAGTACTGCCTCTTCACTTAAATGTCACAATCTCTGTATTTTGAACAACATTTCAAAAATTGATTTCTAAGTACATGTTGTTGTCACAAGAGCCTTTAGCGTCAGTCACGACTTCAGTGGCCTTATTTGAAAAAGCTTGAACGTTTCTCTTTTTTTTAATGTCTAAACTAGGTTTGCCAAGGTCTCGGAACAAAGGACTCACTCGTGCTCTAGTTCTACTTCTCAAATCACCAATGAATGTCGCTTCCTCATGAGAAGAGGATTTGAAGGACAAATGTTACAAAAAGATTTTAAGAAAAATACTCTAATGCCAAGATTTTAGAAAATTGTCAATGATACTATATAACAGATTAATAAATCAACTTTTTTTTGTTTTATTTAAAATTGAAACTGCTTACAGCTGCTCTCTAAATATTGAGTTTTCAGAATATTACGATTCATCATCAAAAATCAATTTAGTAGCAGGGGATGTGAACCGCTTTTCATAGAGTGGGGGGGGGGGGGGTGAGGCTAATAGGCTAAAAAGCATAATGATGGTTAGTTTTCCATGTTTTGTACAAATCTAGTGAAAAAAGTGCTCAGGGGTGGCTCCATGGCCCCTGAGTAATCCAAAATTTTAAAAAAATCGTTTAGAGACATAGACATAATAAACCGACATATACACTATGTATGTAAGTGCTATAAATTCAAAATGAATACTATTTTTGATAAACCGCGGACCACATGAGAACACAACTTATGTTGAGAAACAAACACATCCTACACGTATAGAGTAGAATCTAGTTCAACAAATTTCAATCCATTTTTGTCCTTTTCTCTTTTTTTTCTGCTGCCACAACTGTCACAATCCAAAATATGGAATAGATAAATAGACAATGAAAAACCTCAAGCTGTATGAATAACTGGGTCGTGACCTTGATGACCTACTTAAATGTAGAGCGTGATAGTAAAAATTGAATGTACACCAAATGTATTAAAGTATCTCGTTAAAAGCAATATTTATTGATTTTTAACAGGGTTTTCTGATCTAGCCTTGTGAAATTTACATGCAAATATGGAAGGAGAGGAAATTTTGAAATAATTTGAGCTCATACAATCATGAACTAGTTGAATCTGAATACACTAAACTATGTGTCCAGGCAGGTTGACAACTTCTCATTTAATTATTTTTCTATTTTAATCTAAAAATTGTACAATATTCACAAGCAAATAAATGCTTTCACCTTTCCACTTACCTCAAAGACTCTGGACACTATTTTTTTCCCTCAAAGGGAGCAAGATACAATTACAATGTAGTATGTCTTCCATTGATGATGCCGTTTTTTTTTTTTTTTTTTTTTCTCAAATGATGATATTGGTTGCTCTATACTGGTTCATTAGATTGATCCCAGCTCAGACGTAGCATTAATCTACATTATAAGTTGCCGTACTGTATTTACCTAGAAATACAATGTACATGTACGTAGAAACCTGAATCAATAATAATAGTTGCGATCTACAAGGAGAAAGTAATCGTTTGGGCCAGGATGAAGATGCATATGCTAAAATGCATAATTATATATTTTTGCAATAAACTCTCATTGTACATAATGTAAAAAAGTGTAAGAGGAAAAATGCTCTAGATACCTTACTGAACATAAGAACTTTTAAGAACTCTGTAAGAACGCTAAGTTCACTGAAATCCCCCTGCCACCCCCTTTCCTCCTACAGAGTTGCGTGCCATATTCTTCGGGGAATCAAAAGCATTTTTTTTAAAGATAAATTTTGTCTCTTGATATCATTAACCCCATTTTTCAGTTGGACTCAAGTATTAGAATGTATAACAAAATGGCCACAAGGTGGCAGCATTTAACTCGACATACTGGTATATTGATCAGATAAGTTTGTTCCCATGAATTCTACCTGGTTTCCTTTTATATTTTAGCTATTAATACCTTCTCATATTTTATGATAAAATTTTGAATATCAATTGGATAATAATCTGAATGAGCCTGATACATATTCAATCATGTCTATTAAAATCTTTAATATTTATCTGTTCTATATAAGAATGTATAGTGTTTCTAGGGATCTGTAGTTAGTCCAGCGGTAACCCTCATTTTCAGCTTTCTGCATTGATCAGCCTTCAAACTAATTATGAATCAGACCCAGATCTGAATCTCAGTCACGTCTTTTGGATCGTGACATAAAAGTTCAGTCCCAGACGTAAATAATACATTGCAAATTCCATGATTATGTACTTTTCAACCATACAATTACCTTCTTTTTCTGCCTTTTGTTTTTCTGGTGTGTGCTGTAATTCATAGCATTCTAGTTCACAGATGATGGCAAAGCATCGCTAATAGGATACTGTATTCGTTGTTATTTTCGCGAGATTAATTTATCGCGCGGATCGGCCTCAAAGAATGTTCACAGGTTCTTGAATTCGCGCTGCATTTTTTAAAGCATGCAATTGAATTCACCCAATACATGCATAAAAAATAGCATGCTTATAAATTCGCGCCTGCCGATCTTCGCGCGAAATCCGTGAAAATTAATGTACTGTGAATATTTCCACAATTACAGTTCATTATCCTCTGTGAGTTAAACCTTACAATTGTACACAGTAGGTTCATCACAAATGCACTTGAAACAAGTATGTTTTAGTTTTGTATATCATTAGATGCCTACATCCCGGTTCAATTGTGAAAGAGAAAAGTACACCGCTGTGATGCGTCCTTGATAATAAAGGACCACTTGAGTTTTATTTATGAAAACTGAAAGAATAACCCATTAAATAACAATCATGATGGAGTGAGGATGATTGGAGGGGGGGGTGATTTCACAAGATTTCTATATACATGAGAGTGCGAGGAGAGTTAAAAAAAAAGGGGGTGGGGCATTTCCGTTATCTACCACCCTAACCTATCCTATGTATAACCCTAAACCTAAGTTGACCCTATCTACCATTTAGGTTTAAAGGTTGTTTTTTTTAATAGGTTTAGGAGTTCACCCTGCGATTCAATTTTTTTAAGTAGAAAAATAAAACATAAATATGAGTAAAGGTTTTAAAAGAATCCACCAAAAAAATAACAAAGTTATGAATGTTTAAACTTTTGACTTTGCTCCTTGCCCATATACCCGGTAATGTTAATTCCATTATTTCGCCCAGAGATGCTGTTGATATATCCAAATGCCTTTAAATATTTTTTTCCTTCGTGAAGAACCAAGAAAAAAAAAACAAATTTAATAAATTTAAATACACAACATATCGGGAGAGCAGCTCACAACTTTAAACATTCATAATGTTATTCTTTGTGGGATTTTTCTTCAGAAAATTCTCATATATTTTTCTTTTATTTTCTACTTGAAAAAAAAATGGATTTCAGTGTGAGCTTTCCCTGTAAGGTGTCATATTACGGAAACATTTAAACATTTAAGGGTGGTGGAGATATTTTAGTTTTCACATGATATGAAAGCAATAATGGCATCATGAGAGCAACTTGAAGAAGCAATTTCCTTTCAGCCTTGCACACCATAACCCCTAATGGTTTTATTTGAAGTATTCATGGTTGATTTTAAAATTTAAACAGTAACATAAATCAATATAAAACGCTGTTAGTTTTATATCATGATTTATTTGAATAGTCCATGACAAGTCACATAAGACTTTTGACTCCTCCATTCATATATGGGTGATTCCACGGGGTTGGGGCAATTTTTGTGACATACCACAACTCCAAATCCATATCTTTTTCAAACCAGGCATATATATATTCCAATAATGGCATGAGCAAAAAATGGGGTCCCATCCAGTATTATTTCTCAAAGACTATGGCATATTGCAATTGACTCATGAAAATTTTTTGCCCATGTAAAAGCAATATGATGTTCCTGTAACGGTGGTAGATTTTTTGTATGCCAGTTTCTTGAAATCCATAAAAGATTTCCAATTTTAATGTCTATTACTGAGAAAAGAGAGCAATTTTTCATTGACAGCTCAAAACTTAACCACATCTTAATTGATTCATGGTGAACTGCAAAAGTTGATACCTCCGTTACATGGACATTGCATGAAAAATTTGCCCCAACCCCATGGAATGACCCATATGCATTTATCTTGATTTTATTATGTAACGATACTTCTAATTTCGCACAATATGTTGTCTGATAAATGTCTTTTAAATGTTGTTTGTATTGTGAAATAAAGTTGAAATGAAAATTGAATTGAAATGAAAAAGGACAGGTATATCAGGGGCATCACCAGCTTTTTTCAAGGAAAAATCTGAAATTGGAATTTTAGATTTTGGAAACAGGTATTGTCTGAGGGCACAAAGATCTCTGTCTTTGTTGAGGAATATACTTCCAATCACAAGAAAACAGGCAAGATTCAAATCTCATTTGGCAACAAAGACCCCTAACAGCAAGCACTTTTATGTAGACTCTTTCCTGAGTAAGCTGTGTCTCAGAACACATTCTATTATGTAGCAAAACAGATTGCACACACACACAATATTTAACTATGAACGAAACATCACCGCTATCATCAGCAATAAACTTACTTGTTCCAGCGATAAATCCCTCTTGGTATCCCATCAAGCATTTCACAGGGGACGCCGATTGGTGAATCACAGACTGAGGCTCACTGGGAACAGAAAAGAAAGAAGATAATTTTTAAATTTTGCACAAAAAGCAACAAAAAGCCCTAAGTTTTGATGATGATATTGATGATGATAATGATGATAATGGTAATGATGATGATAATAATGATGATGATGGTAATGATGATGATGTTGATAATGATGATGATGATGATGATGATGATAAAGAAGATGATGATGATAATGATGGTGGTTGACGATGATGACGAAGTTGATGATGATGATGATGATGATGATGAAGATAAAGATGATGGTGATGACGATGGTGATGACTAGGATGATGATGAGGATGATGATGGTGATGATGACGATGGTGATGACTAGGATGATGATGAGGATGATGGTGATGATGATGGTGATGATGATGGTGGTGATGATGGTGATGATGATGGTGGTGAAGATGATGAAGATATTGGTGAGGATGTAATGATGATGATGATGATGATGTTGATGAAACACCAGCTTATACTATGCTGTTAAACAGAATTATGTATAAAAATGTATGAAATTGAACACTGTTGTAAAATCCTTTTAATAACCATTATCTCCTACATACCTTGTGTTCCTGATGTCAATAAGATAGATGTTACCATCGTCTGATCCTCCGGCCATGATTTGAGATGAAAGGAATGTACAACAATTGAAGGGAGAAGAACCAGACATGCTGAATACCTGTGAGAAAGAGAATCAAATTAAGAGTAATATTTTCATCAGTTTTGGAGCATTTTTCGAGTTTAAAGCAAACTTACTGTATTAGTCATGAGATTGAATTGTGACAGAAAAGTGATACAGAAAGGTTGATAGCACTAACATCTAAGAATTGTTGTGTGCTATGAGGTTTTGGAATCAAATATTGATATTAACCCAATTTTGCTATTAAGAGTCACATGCACTAGACACACAAATAAATATGTATGGGACTACACAAAATGTTCAGCCTGAATACTTCAACTGTTTTTGGGGGGTTTTTTTTGGTCATGATGTGACTATGAGGGCATTTGGAGAGCTGTAAACCTTCCAGTGGACCTTTCTACAATTACTGTATAAGTGGGGTTTTTTTCGCGTACAGATATTTTCGCGGTTGGCGGGGGTCCCAACTTTTTCGCGCGTTGTTAAATTCCCGGTCGGCAAAAACTGGAATTAAAAGTAACTAGAACTATAAGTAATCCATCTTTTCCTTTATAAAAAAACGAGACATTATATTTATAAAAAGACAGTAAAAACAATGACCATATTCTTTTGACCTACATACCAGTCATTGACGCATCGCACTGTATCGTTGTGTGTGCTATTAATAGCGCTGCATAGATAACTCTGCGCCGCGAGCGCATGGAGTTTAAAAAATTTTCTAGTGTGGATAAATCCGCGGTACTGTTCAAAACCTTTTCACGAAATTCGTGAAAATAAAACCCCTGCAAAAGAAACCACTTATACAGTATCTTTTTCTTAAAACAAATGAAAATAATTTGAGTTAAAAATTATTTTGTTCACCTTCTCACTACAGTATTTATTTAGTTTCAGAATTCAGACATACAATGTGATATATCACTTTACAACCTTATTAAAAAAAAAAAAAAAAATTCTCTCTATTCTAATACATGTAGCTTTCCAAATACTAACACATGCACTGTTCTAATTTTTTGACATGTGAACTTCAGCTTTTTCCCTTATCTTGTGAATAATTAATTATCTTTTACGTTTGATATTCATGTATATGGGAATGTTTGAACCTTAATCGCTACGGGCACTCTGGTGGTCTAGTGGTTATGACGCTGGTCTAGCAATCCAGAGATCGTGGGTTCGAATCCCGCCCGGGCAGCCTATGATTTTTTTTCATAACTGTCTGGCTCCTATTTATCACACAGCAGTTGCGTGTGTTTCTACCGTTGGAGACAAATGAATGAATTACTTGTCTAATTAATTATCTAGTTAATAATTATGATTTCATAAATAGGATACCTCTGTGAAGCACCCCCCCCCCCCAATATTAGGACAACAATAAAAAAAAAAAAAAAAAAAAAAAAAAAATAAACAAGATTGTTGGAACAGCCTTGACCCAGCTCTGGGTCATCAGCAAGCTCACAGCACATTCATTTTTAATCCCGGGGAAACACTGTGGATTCGACAAAGTACAAATTCTAGACAGGGAGGGAAGATAAAGCGTATCAAACAGTGCAATGCACCTGACTGGATACCAGCTAGAATCATCAGTTCTGCCCACCTAGCAAGCAGTTTCTTTCAAGCATATTCACTGAAATTCACTGGAAATCATGAAAGGTATTATCACAAGATCTCTCACACATAGCTTTTAGTGAAATGTGGACAACATGAGACAATATTTGATCGGTTTTATGCCGATTCATTTTTGTTACCAAAACTATACACCAGTTTTAATAAAATGCATGTAGTTCATTTTTTAGAGGATCTAACATCATTACTAAGTATGCCTGAGCATGATCTAGCAAGTCCATGAAAATCATCCAAGATGACCTTTGACCTTTGAACTAACCTTTTGTCTGCTGTTTAACCCATAGCCTTCTACACAGCCTCCTTCCCTTGCTAAGAGCAACAGCTTGCCATCGGTACTAACTTCTCTCTCCGCTTAAAAAAAAAATATATATATTTTAAGGGAGAAATAATGGGAATACCAGTACTAATAATTCGTCGGCTGAGAGCCAGAAGGGCGCTGTTGCAGATCGGAGATGTTCCATTGAGAGCCATAAGGGCGCTAATACCATTGACTTTGTACAGCAATAGCGCCCTTGTGGCTCTAAGCGGAATATCTTTGATCTGCAATGGCGCCCTTACGGCTCTCAACAGACGAATTATAATATTGACAATGATGATGATATCACTCATGTTGTAGTTAATGACGATGATGATAGATTATAATACAGGAATAATAACAATATAACTATTCATGTATACACAGCCGATATATCAGCAGTAGGTGTTACATAATAAATACGGATTTAATTCTGGCATAAAAATAATTTTTGTCTTACTTTCCAGCAGACGGATAACTATTATTGTGCTCATGGATTAAACTATCAATAAAAAACATATCTCTGAGGGTAATGGTTAGGGAAGTCAAGGTGCAAATCTGAAGGTTGACATCCTACTCTTTCATGGGTCTCCATTGCACATTTGAATTCTGGTAAACCATGTTATACAAACGTGGAATTTAGTCAATGAAACCTTCAACCATTCATACAACAATATTCTTTGACGGTTTCACCGATTGTAGAACGATTAGCAGTGGGGAGTATCACAAGGGACCAAGTATTCTTTCTTGAGGCTATGATCGATGGTTCTGAAAGGACCTACTCATTCTAAACATTCAGTTTTTCACCATCTTCAGGAGAATGTAATTTCAAGAAAGACTAATTGGTGCATTGTGAAACCATCCACTGCAAATCATGCACTTTTAGAATCACCCATTATTAATACAGTGTTCAAAGGCCTACTCACAAGTGAGACTATCTGGGGTGCCCAGATCTACGCCGTCACACACAGGGGCCACCGAGCAGCCATTGATTGCATCTGACCCCTGACCTATGACCCCTAGGCACTGTGATTGGCCGCAGTCCCATAACCTTGCTGAGCCGTCTAGCGAACAGGAGACGATGTTCCTTCCCTTGTCTACAATGGCAGTGTCTTGGATACCTGTTGGGAGATGAGGTCAAAGGGCAAAGTTCAAGTTTACATCTCGATAATTATTCAAATTAAAATTGTAATTATACGGTTATGAAGCAGTATTTAGTACCCTGGGGTACCAACTAAAACTCAGCCATTTTGTTGAATTATTCATTTTATTTTTAGCGCTGTACCCTGGGTTACCAAACTGTCTAAAATTATATTCGGGTTCTTGAATAGTAACAATAATAAGTTAAATTCTATACTTTTATTGTCATTAGATTAAAGAAGGAAAATAGGCGTTGTGATCATTGTCGCACCAATTGTACGATCGTGAAGATGACAACACTGTATAACTGTAATGGACACAAGATGGCGCTGCACAATGCTGTACCTCGGGTCAAAACAGTATTATATGCATCATATGTCCTTATATTGTTCCATTTACAATTGAATATAGGCCTAATTACACCAAATATGTTCATGTTACATTAATGATTTCAAATGAAATTTAAAGAAAATATCGGAACAGTTGGCCAAATTGAAACTTGGAGCAGACCGCTATTCCGACAGCAGTCTTGGCAAAAGATTTCACATTTTACACACATGATTGACCCATACATATAATACCACTATGACAGGGCTGTGCAAAGCAGGCATGTGCTTGGACGACCCGACACACGACCAGAATTGATGCTTATTTTTCTCTTTTCTCAGCAATTATGCAATTTACTGCCTTTGGTGTACAGTATTTATTAACTATGCTTAAGATGTTGGTATGAAAAAATGAAGACGGTTGTTTTTATTACTTTTTCATCATTATGCGGATTGCTGATCAGAAAAGAATATTTTCATAAAAATCCCTTCAGGAACTACTCACCTCGTTTGTGTCCAGTGAGAGTCACTGCACAACTACCATCTTCCACTGACCATATCTTCAACTGAGTGTCCAGTCCTCCGCTCAATACGACCATTCCTGATGGAAAGAACCGACATGTCTCCGCTTCACCAGCGTGGCCCTCTAGCTCCCTCTATTAGTTCAAAAAGAGAAATTAAACTGTCTTTAGTCAGCATTGTGTCATGCGGGTGGATTTATGTCTATCAAAACCCAAAAGGGTTAGGGGTTAGTCAGCTCTCTGCATTCACCTGCAAATTAACTCTTCTCGGACACACGTTCAAATCCCAGTTAGTCTGTTGGATGGTGACCCCACACAAGGTTGGCCCCAAACAAAAATAATCATATCTGGTTGATTTCAACCTAATTAGCCAAGCTACAAAAACCTTTTCTTCTCTTTCTTGAGTGGTTTCATATGGAGTTCAGGATAGACTGTATTCGTGATATGAGGACAAAGGTAGATCTGAACAAGTCATATAATTTCACATCATTAATGGAACAGCCCCTCAATATAAGTCCTTTTTTAATAATCAAATATCAACACATACGAACAATACGATATTTTATCTCTGGTCTCTTTCAAATTCTGCTGTCCAAGAAAACATGGGGGAACAAGCATTTGCTCATTCCAGGCCAGTTCAATGGAAACATACAAAACAAAGTACTTCTGCAGGAGCTGAAGAATTTATCTTCTCTGGAAACATTTAAGACCAACCTGAAGTCTTTTTTTTTTTTATAATTGTGCATATTTTTCAAGAGAGACATTCAGACATTCATTTACCTTCATAATTTGTGATATTCTTTGTGGCTTTAGAGCCATCTATTGCAAATGGTTGAAAACCCAAGGTGTAAGACTTAGGTCTACAGTCCCACAGGTTTAATACTATGTATTGACATCGTGTGATGAGTGACTTACCCTAACAATTCCTGTAGCTGTCTCCCAGATCCTGAGATGGCCATCTGAGCTAGCAGACACACCTAACGCACCTCCAACAGATATATCCAAACTGTTAATCTATTGATCAAACAAATGCAATCACATGGATCAGTAATTGTAAAGATGGTTCTAGGACATCACATATTTTAATGTACATACTGTATAAGTGGTTATTTCCGCGAATTTCGTGAGTCAGTCATCGCGAAAATTTCCACTTCAATATGAGGCTATTTATAGTAATGAAATCATCACCAAAATCGCGAAATTTTGCTCTCGCGAATTTCCCTAACTAGTCCAAAATCACAAAATATATGTACGCAAAAATATTGGCTTATACAGTAGATAAAGTGCATTGTCCACCCACCAACTCACTTCATGGCACCCCTTGCGACAATTTGCTTTGTCGACCATCCCAGTATAGCTTCCTGAGTGAGCTGCCTGAGGGATTACCACATCAAGTATCAAAGACAACTACCTCCTGCTCAATTACCCCCGGACAACTACCCCCCCCCCCCCCCCCCCCCCCCCCCCGCCAAAATCTACCCCCTAACTCTACACCTAACCCTATTTCTCGGGGGTAATTTTCCAGGGGGAAGTTGTCCTGATATGGTAAAGACCTATTTCTTGTTGGCTGAATGTAACACCCCCTGCATTATATTCAATTACCTCATATGAAAAAATACTAACTTTGTTTGATGGACGATGAACGAGGGTTCTATAATATTGTGTAAGAAAGGCCAATGTCCAAGATGTGGGTTAGTTTTTTACCCATTTTCAAAACTTCCATGGGAAAGTCAGGGCTATGTATATAAACAACAATTTCCTATGTTTAGTATAACTCAATTTGGCCAAAAATTGGATTTGGGCCATTTTAATATTTGGGTCTTCAATTGACAATACTCACACTCTTGTCATGTACAGTGTATAATGCAGTGTTTGGAGCAACAAACTGAGCCAATACATTCCTCTCGGGACAGGACACCGTGATTTTCCTCTGTGAAAGAGACAAAACAAAATAAATGGAATGAAAAATCTAGTTGTACACTTCCTTTTCTTGGCTTGGCTTGGGGGGGGGGGGGGGGGGGAAGGGGAACATTCAGCAAAGAAGAGTGTGAAAAAAGTATATCAACATAATAAATTAACTCTCTTAAAAACAGGGACCAGAAGCCATTTGCTTTGACTGAAATAGAACAAACGTGTATGAACATTGTACTTGGATTTTAGAAAATAAAATTGAATAAATTAGACTACAGTTTTTTATGTGGCAGAGGTCAAGTCCCAGTTGTCTTATTATTACGACAACAACAACAACAACAACAACAAAAAACAACAACAAAAACAAAAACAAAAACAACAAAAACAACAACAACAAAAAACAACAACAACAACAACAACAACAACAACAACAACAACAACTTCTTAAATGGTGTTTTTCCAGTTAGGAAACTGATCAATGCTCTAAGTACAATGGCCCATATTCACAAAGGTGGCCTAAAGTTAAGCCAAGCTTAAATAAGTGGTTTAACTATGGTTCGCAAAATGGGACACAATCTGTCTACGTTACATGTTCCTTAAACGTTTAGTAAATTCTGGAATCTTATTTTAGTTGTAAGGAAAACCTTTGTCCAGGCAGTTGTATGATAGTTTTGCTACCAAAAATTCTGACAAATTGAATATCAACTTTTCGGGATTGTGTCCTATTTAGCTGGCCATAATTAAAGGGGAAGTTCACCCTGGAATTTAATTGCTTTGTAAAAATGCAGAAAAATTAAAGAAAAATATGAGTGAAGGTTTGAAGAAAATCCATCAAGGAATAAAAAAAGTTATGAATTATTGAAATTTCGATTTTGTGACGTCACTTGCGAGCAGCTCTCCTATTGTATTGTGTATGTAAATCCATATATTTGTCCTTTTTTTCATAGTTCTTGATGAAGGAATGGGTCTATACCATAGAGGCATATATATATATATATTAACATATATTTGATGATATATCAACAGCATAGGTGAAATTATTGATATTCTTTTGGAAAAAATGGCAATTTATGGAATTTACATTACAAAGCAATTAAATTCCAGGGTGAACTTCCCCTTTAAACCACAGATTTAAGCTAGGCTTAACTTTAGGCCACATTTGTGAATATGGGCCAATATTATTACCCTGGTCATTGGATTCAGTCCCAGGCGACCATTTTACAGGTGCACACAGTGACAGAACCCTTCCAGGAACCTGTTTTCACACCTGGGTGACGAGAGCATTGTAGATAAAATACCTTGCCCTAGGACATGGATATATGGTTTAGTAGTAGTCTCTCAATTGAGGATGGGGCCAATGTTCCAAAATCTAAGGCCCGATTTCACAAAAGCCGCCTAACTTTAAGCCTGGCTTAAATCTATGGTTTAACTATGGATTGTTAAAATGGAATCAATCAGTATAAGTTGCATGTTCACTGAATTCTGGAATCTTGTTTTAATTGCAAGGGAAACTATTGTACTTATCATTCCCAAGCAGTTTTTAATAGTTTCACTATAAAAAATTATGCTGAACTGAACATCGACTTTTCGGAATTGATTCCCTTTTAAGGAGGCCATATTTAAACCACAGATTTAGGCTAGGCTTAAAGTTAGGCAGCTTTTGAGAATACGGGCCTAAGTACTTCACCTTGGTGACATCAGATACTGAGAATCCTTCAGAAGCAGTGACCTCCGGAATTCCTCGGTCATTGACCCCATGTGACCTCAGTTCACCTTCTATAGTCTTCTCCCCTAAGGTGGAAAAAAAAAAAAACACATTTGTAACACTTCAAAATTATATCTGAAACACCCATGGTGCACATATATAATTAAACTGTTGTGTACTAAGCCCGTATGGGATGACAAAATACAGAACATCCCTCGTGTCGATTGTGTATTTCACTAATCATTGCATGAAATATACGAAAACTTTATATAATTCAAATTATTAGACATTGATATATTAATATGTGTTTTTGTGTCACCTTTAAATGAAAACAATTTGTTGCAACCAGGCTTTACAACCACGATTCATTAGACTTTGTAAAAAGTTCTCAGTA
The DNA here is from genome assembly GCA_940671915.1 of Paracentrotus lividus. Lineage (NCBI taxonomy): Eukaryota > Metazoa > Echinodermata > Echinoidea > Camarodonta > Echinidae > Paracentrotus > Paracentrotus lividus. The sequence continues at coordinate 22,094,913 of CALNVZ010000218.1, forward strand.
TTCAACGGGTTAAGGTTATTTCAGGCAGTATCATTAATTTCTAGCCTTCTTATCAATCCTTTAGTATTATCATGAGTTCATCTTAGGTCCAATTATCAAGACTTATGAACAAAATATATAACACATTTTTACGAGTTGGTGTACACTGTACAAATTTAAGTGCTTGAACTCAGCACAAGCATTGTTCATACTTTGATAATGCAAGGTTTGCAAAGCACTTGATTCTATAAAGTTGCTGTTGAATCAATATTCAAGCACTTTAATTTCAGATAAGTAGACTTTAGTGAGCACTTACATTTCCTTGGATTTTACTCTTTATTGCTTGAATTTCCTTAATTTCAACAAATTTTCAAGACAAAGGTAGATAAAGATATGATTAAATTTTGAACAGCACTAATTTCAAAACAACTAGCAAAGCAGACGTTTCCAAGTGATATTTCAAAATAAACTCCATGAACCTTGACCTGGCCCTTGGTGATTAGTTTTTGAAAGTCATTCATTTAGACCCACAACATACACAATAACCTGCATGTGGGGCTGAGTTGGAAATATTGATAAACCCTGGACAAAAAGTCTTTTAAAAGATATATACCACGTATCTAGGAAACACAATGACACCTTACAGGTGAATTTGTTGTATATAAACATAGTATTTAACAAAAATATGTCAAATACGCATTTTGACCCAATAAAATAAACAATAAACAAAACCAGCAGGTATAACTGGCCTTCGGGTGGAAACGCGCCCGTGACCGGTACGGCGTAAAATAAAGTAACACACCGCTCACCTGCTGTTCTGCAATTCACCCAAGCCACGCCATCATTTTCACTGTAAAGACAGAAAACAAACAGAAATCAAGTTTATGTAGCATATGTTGTTATTACATGGGGAATAATAGTCTTTCGGGTATTTCATAAGAACATATGCTCACCTTAAACTCCGATTCCATTCACACATAACAGACAGTCTGCTTGCAATAGTCGCCATTTCGTTCCTCTCTTGATACTTGTTAATGTTGTGCGCGGGTCATCAATAATTTGCAAATCATTAATTCACTTCTTTCCTCTTCTCTTCTTATATCTGTTATGTCAATGAATGGAGGATTTAAAGTCTCGATTTAAATTTAATTCTAACAAACATGCAATTTGTATTGTTTTTTTGTTACTTGACCTTGAATCGTCAGGATCTTTTTTTTTTTTTTTTTACAGTTAACGAAAAAAAAAAAATACTGACTAGGTCCTTATACCAAATTAAAAACATATAAATCTATATCAGATTATAAACTGGTGAATTATTTGTTGCTTGATGTTGAAAAAGCATTAAAGCATGCGTAATTAAATACATAAAATGTAGGATAAGTAAAATGATAGAAAAAGGAAGATTCAAGAAACTGGCCTCGGCCCAACTCACTGATATCATAAGACGAACTGAACTTTCTCATTATATGCCCCCACTTTAATAAACCTAGACTGAAATTTAGCTAACCAATATAATACTTGTTTCCCAATGGTGAAATGATGATGGAAAAAAAAATCAAAGTTCTTAAGTAAAACGCTGGAACAGATTTAATCTCATTGATAGTAAAAGGAATAAATATATGTTTGAGTATATTACAACCCGATAAATAAATATAAAACCAATATTTAAGATTATTCCTAAATATTGTTTTTATGCAATTATTGTATCCTTAATTTATTCCTTCTCTCAATTTTGTCTTCGTTTGTTTTAAATGAAATTTGTTAGAAATTATGCAAACTGTATTTACTTCTGTGAAAATTGCAAGGCATACGATATTACATAAATGTAGCCATTGTCGTTTAAATTATGCCTTATTTATTTATCTTACTAGGCTACTTATAAACTACTTATGTATCTTACTATTATTTATTTGTCTTACTACTTATTTGTTATCTACATATTTTGTGTTATTTTGTAATTCTACTCAAATTGTATATATAATTATTTTGAAGATGATCCTATAATTGTCTGGATTTTATATCAATAAATATGGAATTGAACTGAATTATTTAAAATAAATCATTTCTTTTGATCCAAGAGAGGTGGGAATTGGGGGAACGAGAGATGGGGCCGTTTCACTTGTCAGCAATCAGTTTGAAAAATATTGAGTAATTTGGGCTGGGTTTAAAAAGGCAAAAAAGGGGGAAGTTTTTATTCATGACTGGCCCGATTTATACTGAACCATACCCATATGGCCGAAATATGATTACAATTTTTAAATGCCTATATATACCCCAACCCCACCCCACCCCGCTTATTGCCGGGCCTTGCAGCGTGACGCGACAGAAAATAAAAATAAAATAAAATAAAATAAATACATACGTTCCTTTTTGCTTGCCCGATGTGACGGGAATTTTTTAGGTGATATTCAAGAGGCCCTATAAGGCATTGAAAACCTGGGATCCCTGACGGGGGCCAGATGCGAGCTCAAAGAAGGGGTGCACAGCATGTGCTGAAATTTGTGTCCATATAAATGGCGTGAGTGGGGATGGGGTGGCAGTCAGATATACGTGGCGCTGAAAACAAAACAAAAGGGACAGGGAAGGGGTCATTGCGAAATCAATAGTTCGTCATTAAAAAATAGGTCGATCTTGGTGTACCTCCACCCCTCCACCTCTCCCAGGCCCACCAATCGAAATCAAGGAATGCCATGTTCAACTGTGGGGGGGGGGTACGTTATGCAAAACAAATATGGCACAAATTGGAGGAGGAAAAAAATCATGGATTTCCCCGTTATTTCTCTGCTTATTGTGGATTTGTTATTCAATCCAATTCTGTTCAAACTTTATATGATTCAATCCACATTCTAATGTTTATTAATATGTTGGAAATCAGCTATAAATAAAAAGAAAAAAAAAAAAAAAAAAAAAAAAGAAAAAGAAAAACAAAAACAAACATCGTCGGGACACATCCTTCTCCCCGTCCCGCATGTGCATTCAAAAAATATATTAGGGGAGACCGGGGATGGACGTTACAAAATTCACATTTTGGGCCAGATAATAATGAAAGTACTCACACACTCCATTTTGGGTCTGTAGTTAGCCTATTGTGTTGGCTAAAACCTGAGGCACATAAACCTTGAAAACATGTATACACTAATTAACTACAGCTTAATTAATGAAGACAATTTTTTAAACAACCTACCCCGTATATAGTTGTTACACCATACGGGGTAAATTGTTACATTATGTAAACATACGGGGTAAGTTGACAATGTGTAAATCTCTTATACCATACTTCTGTTTCAACTTTCCAGTTTCTTGGTATCGTTAACAGTAGATCAAGTAGGGCTCTTGATGAATAGACTAAAGTAATAATAGAAATATCAAAATATTAACACCTGAAAATTGAAACAAAATTACTTTACATGTTTAATGTAATTGGGGTAGGTTGTTACATCGACAGGGGTAGGTTGTTGTAACAACCTACCCCATGGGTGATTTTACACTTAAAATCAACTGTAGCACAGCCATTATGCAGAATTACAGGGCATGGCTCAGGGGGTATATTAGTGACATACATGTACTATATTTACAATACCAGACTATCACCATGTGCCTTCAGTTGTAAGAACTATTACAAATTTTAATTTTTGTCAAAAATTCACTTGGAACTTTAAAAAATGGTTTTTGTTGATTTACTTTTTAATAAAACAACGGAGAAACCTCACGACCTCACAGCTATGTGTGGGCTGTATATAGATGCAAGTTAGCACGAATTCTCTTGTTCCAACTTAGCACACTGAGAACTGTAACAACTGACCCGTGTAACTTCCATCCCCGGTCTCCCCTACCTTGTCATTTCCTCCCCCTGATATTCTGCTCTTCTTTCTCCCCTCCTACCCCCTTTCTCGCCCCCTCCCTCTCTCCTTCTCCCCCCCCCCTCTCTCTCTCTCTATTTTATGATGGGACGCAAAAAAAAAAAATCAATCAATCAATCAATGAGCGTTTCATAATTATTGCGTTGGTCTTCTCTTATTCACAAACTATATTAATGAATAATAACAACAGCTTGGGGGAGAGGAGAGAGTTTAATTATATTATATCTAATATATACTATTCATTTGTATCGCAGTAGAATAATTATAATGCTATGCTGTTCAATATACTATATACACCACAAAGGGCCATGACTAAAATAAACTAAATACCAGTTAATGTTTGTGGTTGTCCGGAGAATCGGCACGAGCATTGATTTGTCGTGAAGCAGGGAACAATAGAGGTTTCCCTCGCTGTTACGTAACAATGAAACACAGTTATATTCATGAAAGAAGTCTCTCCTGTCTTTGAAGTATACTCTTGTTGGATATGCCTGGACAAAAGTAGTGACTATTCTATCGCGCGACTATAATATAGTAAGGAAAATTAAGCACTGGTTATTGTCATCTACTTGACGTTTTCAGGGAAATATTATATTAGAATTAGATTAGACATCGCATATAGCCGAGCACGACCAAAAGACGGATATTAATGAGCTGATGATCTGCTGCATCAAACTGAATTGTATAGTGAAAATATGTTTTAACTTCGAATCGCTTTCCTTTAAAAGGCAACGTTGTCGAGTGGAATATTAACATGTCGGAAGATCAAGGAATAGCACCCGCCATTGGAATTGATCTAGGAACAACGAAGTCTTGCGTTGGAGTCTTCCTGAACGGGAAGGTCGAGATCATTGCCAATGATCAAGGAAACAGAACAACAGCAAGTTATGTTGGTTTCACGGATACAGAAAGATTCATTGGTGATGCAGCCAAGGACAGAGTGGCAATGTAAGTGTTTAGTTTACCTAGCCTAGCCTTTAGTTGTTGCTTTTCTTTTATTTTGTCTCCATTGAACCAGCTAAGAGTGCGTTAAATCTATGACCCTGATTCTTAATTTACAACCATCCGTTTTGGGGGTGTTTTTTAAAAAAAATTTAAAGGTTGATATTTGAAAAAATGAAGCATGGACCGAAAACTTATTTCTTTTTTGTGGGTGAATAAGCCGTCTAATTAATTTAATGGATGAAGCAGTGTTAGGCACGTCAATATTTGCAAGGATTAAACGTGGCGTATAATGCAGGATTGACCCGGTGGTCCCCTGGTCACAGATTTGGCAGCCCCCCCCCCTTTCAAAAAACAAAATTAGAATAATAACAATCATTCAGTAGAATTATTATTCATAAATAGTGGTATACCTACCACATTTCGCATGATTCTGGGCTACAGGTAACTATAAAATGATGATGGTTAGATTATTATAACCACATCATCATGCCATTATTACTATATTTTGCATCATTATACAGGAATCCCAAGAACACAATCTGCGATGTCAAACGCCTGATCGGGAGACAATTTAACTATGAGAATGTGCAATCTCATATGAAGCACTGGCCTTTCACCGTTGTCAATCAAGGAGGCAAGCCAATGCTGCAGGCCGAATACCTTGGAGAAGACAAGACCATGGCACCAGAGGAAATCAGCTCCATGTTGTTGATCAAAATGAAGGAGACAGCTGAGGCTCATCTTGGTCAGAAAATCACCGATGCTGTCATCACCGTCCCCGCTAACTTCAACGATGTACAGAGACAAGCGACGAAAGACGCAGGCGTGATCGCAGGGCTCAACGTCCTCAGGATCATCAACGATCCCACCGCTGCCGCACTCACCTACGGACTCGACAAGAAGATGAAGTCGAAGCAAAATGTTCTTATCTTTGATCTTGGAGGTGGTAAGCTCGATGTCTCGATCCTTGTCATTGACAACGGAGCCTTTGAAGTGAAGTCAACAGCTGGTGACGCACATCTTGGAGGTGAAGACTTTGATAACAAACTTGTTAGGCATCTCGTCAGGGAGTTCAAAAGACAACACAGGAAGGACTTGACGTCGGACCCTACATCGGTCCGACGCCTTCGAACAACAGCCGAGAGAGCCAAGAGAACACTATCAAGCAGCACCCGAGCAAGTATTGAGGTCGACTCTCTTTTTGAAGGAATCGACTTCTCCACAAGTGTCACCAGAGGAAGATTCGAAGAGATGTGTTCAGATCTATTTAAAAGGTGTTTGCAACCAGTCGAGAGTGCAATCGCCAATGCTCAGATGGATAAGAACGAGATTGATACTGCGGTGCTCGTCGGTGGGTCGACACGTATTCCTAAGATCCAGAAGCTTCTCCAGGAGTTCCTCGACGGCAAGGAACTCAACAAGTCCATCAATCCTGATGAAGCTGTTGCCTATGGTGCTGCCATCCAAGCTGCCATCTTATCCGGTGACCAGAGTGAAGAACTCAAGGATGTTCTTCTAGTTGATGTGGCTCCTTTCTCTCTTGGTATCGAAACGGCAGGAGGAGTGATGACGAGACTCATTTCGAGAAACTTCAGAATCCCAGCCAAGGCAACACAGAAATTCTCTACTTACTGTGACAACCAACCTGCTGTTTACATTCAAGTCTTCGAAGGGGAAAGAGCTATGTCCAAGGATAACAATAAACTTGGTCACTTCGAATTGACTGGAATTCCTCCCGCACCACGCGGCATCCCCCAGATTGAGGTATGTTTCGAAATTGATGTAAACGGTATCTTAAACGTCACCGCCATGGATGGAAACACGAGTGGTAGCAGTAAGATCATCATTACCAATGATAACAGTAGGCTCTCCAAAGACGACATTGACCGAATGATTAAGGAAGCCCAGAAATTCAAAGCTGATGATGACGGACGGCGCGAGATAGCCAGGAACGAACTCAAGGATTACACCTCCAACCTCAAGGCTTCCATCAATGACAAAACAACAGAGGACAAACTGAGCTCAGACGACAGGGAGACTGTTATCAGAATCATTGATAATGCCATCCGTTGGATGAACAGCAATCCTTTGGCGAACAAGGACGAATATTCGTTCAAATTGGACGACTTACAGAAGACTTGCGTCCCAATCATGGATAAAGTAAATGAAATTCCTGAGAATAAAATGGTTCGAGGGAAAGCACCCGCGATTGGCATTCACTTGGGAACAATGTTTGCGAGTGTTGGAGTATTTCAGAACGGAGAGGTTGTGATCATTGCTAATGATCAAGGAAACCGAAACACCAACAATTATGTTGCCTTCACGGATACAGAAAGATTAATCGGTGATGCAGCAAAGAATATGGAGTCGCGGTAAGTGTTTAGTTTTACTATGGTAGTAAAATAATCAAATTAAGAATCTTTATTTATCTAATGTGATTTGGAGTTTGGGTAAATTTTACAGAATCGACCAAACTAACCTTGTTTATCTCAAGTATATACTGTATTCTGAAATTGTGCTACGTATTGTGTACTACAAGAGATCTCTATGAAAATTCGAATTTCAGCAAGTTTTCGTTAATCTTTCTTGCTTGATTAAGATGATGATTATGAATCCATTTAAAGTGCTTAAAATGAAGTTGAATTACATTAAAAGATGAATTATGAGATAAAAATAAGTTGGAACATCTGTATAACATCCACAACCCTTTATATATATTGCGTACAGGAATCCCAAGAACACAATTTTTGATGTCAAACGCCTGATTGGAAGACAATTCACTGACGAGGATGTTCAGTCTAACATGAAGAACTGGCCTTTCACCGTCATCAACCAAGATGGCAAGCCGATGCTGCAAGTTGAGTATCTTGGAGAAACCAAGATCATGGCACCAGAGGAAATCAGCTCCATGGTCCTGACCAAAATGAAAGAGATGTCCGAGGCATATCTCGGCGAAACGGTGACTGACGCTTTGATCACCGTCCCCGTGAGCTTCAACGATGCGCAACGTCAGGCGACGAAAGACGCAGGGGTGATGGCAGGACTAAATGTTCTCCAGGTCATCGAAGAGCCCATCGCTGCCGCCCTTGCCTACGGACTCGACAAGAAGCTGAAGACTAACCAAAATGCCCTCGTCTTCAACCTGGGTGGACGTAAGTGTGAGGCTTCCATACTCTCTGTAAATGATGACGGGGTCGTTGAAGTGATGTCGACACACAGTGACGGACACCTCGGAGGAGAAGCCTTCAGTGACAAACTCGTTGATCACCTCGTCGCGGAGTTCAAGAGAATGAATCGCAGGGACTTGACGTCCAGCCCGAGGGCGCTCTATCGGATTCGCAGAGCAGCCGAGCGAGCAAAGCTAACGCTCTCGAGCAGCACTACGTCACACGTCGAGATCGACGCTCTCTACGACGGGATGGACTTCAATGCTGCGCTCAGTCGAGCACGGTTCGAGGAGCTGTGTTCAGATCTCGTTAAGGAATGCATGAAACTCGTTGGACGGGCTATCAGGGATGCCAAGATCGAGAAAGACACTATTGAGTCTGTATTACTTGTTGGTGGATCAACTCGAATCCCGCTCGTCAAGGCGAGACTTCAGGAGTTACTTTTGGGCAAGGAACTCGATATGTCTTTGAATCCTACTGAAGTCCTTGCATTTGGTATCACTATCCAAGCTGCTCTCCTATACGCGCGGTGAACAGATCGAATAGATCGTATAGACTCTTTTGACATGTTTAGTCGACGTAGCAAAATATTAACCCCCCCCCCGACTCGCAAGATAGATTGAAGAAATCAATTTATCGGACAGGAGGACTCAAATTACTCCTTATTCACCATTTCACCATTGTGTCCCTCACCGCGGCTGTGTCCCTCGTGGTCTATTGGTATATAACGGGTTGTTGTACTTAGCCAAAGACATGGGTCGAATCCCGGTAGATCACCTTTTCAAACTTTGTATTTCCTCCAAATGACTTGAAAAAAATGTGGTGGGGCTTTGCATTTTCCCACAATGATAAGTATAACAAAGTGGAGCTTTGATTTTGAATAGGCAATTATTTTCTCAAATTCTTTTTATGAGATGTACACTTTACCAATTGCTGTTCAACTGCATGTTTTCACTAATTTCACTTTTTTTTTCATGATGTCACCTGTTATGCATTTATGTTGAATTGATTAGAGGTCGTTGTGAGTTTTTGACAGCAGCTGGGGGGGGGGCGCTAATAATGGTAGCAATAATTGCCGCGTTATTGTCTCCTCAAAATTAGGGGAGGGGTTCTCCCATTAATGTATTTTCATTAATCCCAGTTTAAATCTTGATCATATTTGCATCCATCCATCGGTTCACAACTTAAAAATAATTGTGTCCTGTTTTGATGTCTCTGTTTCATTGTCTGATTTGTGTTTATTCACATTTAATTGTAGTTCATGCAAACTATTAAAAAAAAATATCTTGAACTAAGTACATGTAAATAAATAATATAGGTTTTCCCGGCCAATTTCATCCATTTATCATCTGTTTTCATTTAATGTGTATTCAAATTCGTGTGTTTGATGCGACAAACTGACTTTAGTCAAACAATTTCAGCGTGTTCATGCTCTCAGATTCGTTTTTAGGCACGCAAAGTAATGGTTGCAAAGTTCAAATTCGGATATAGGCATTTAATTTCATTATTACTGCATTCAAATTAGTGCAAATTTGAGTATACGGAATGAAATGTCGACAGGATGAAGACGAATTTGAATAGTTATTGCCGAATGTAAATGCTTATTATGTGAAGTAGAATGCGCAAATACGAAATCGATCACAACAATCGTTAAATTTGATGATTGAATACGATTTTGAATGGCAACATTTCGATGCAGCAGCGTTTTTCCGAAAATAAATGCCTCTAATATGCAATTGATTGACAAAACCATGAAATTGGCCGGGAAAACCTATATTAGTAATACATAAACTTTACCTTTTTAAAGGATTTTTTTATGTAATACAAATGTGAGTACTTTGACGTGTACAACTCTCAAAGAGAGAGAGAGAGAGAAAAAAAAGAAAAGATAAAGGGTATTACAGGCAGAGGTATAGGGCAAGTCCACGCTATTTTGCGATGTAACAAACGGGACATTTAGAGACAAAAATAGGCTTTTTCGATAAATCTAAAATTGAAATCCCAATCCTTAGGTATATTTTTGAAGGTACTAAGAACCTTCAACAAAATCATAAACAATAATTGAAATAACTCAATTCATATTTAATTTATGATAATTTATTATTTCGTAACACATTGGACCAAAAAAAAAATAGTGTTTTTAAATTTTGAATTTGTTCACATGATACTAGGAATTTAAAAAGCAGATAAAACCTTGCATAGTCACATCTTCGTAACCATGTAATAAACTTTGTAAAGACATATTTTAATGTAAATATAGCCTCACGTTTTCTGGCAAGGACAAGTGCTATAAAATATGACATGTAACACATGGGACAATTATTCCATGAAATATTTGGTGTAGCCAAGGCGTAGCAACATGTTGTGTAAAAAAAATCCACTGATAACACAAAAGAACCATAATACAACACATTACTGTAAAAAAAAAAGTAAATATTTTGTTTCATTACTTGAGGTTGGAGGGCGAGTAATAAAACTATATTATTTTACATCAGCTCAGTAACTTTTGTGAGACTACTACTGAGACATGAATACTTTAAGAATAAAAATATGGAAAGTTGTGTGCTAGGTTTGTGATATTTTCACCAGAGGAAGCCAAGATGATATTGAAGCAGAAAATATGTACTTTTTGGTTGTATTCCTATAAAAAAGCCTTTAGAAATAATGGTTGAAAATAGCATTTTTAATGCATTTTATAATTTTTTTCATGAATATTAATGAGCCTTGTGACGTCATATGACCTTTAAATGACTTTTTGACCTCATTTGGATTAAGTTTATTTCATACACTTTGTGGTGATATATGATACATTATATGTACTTTTAAAACCTTACTGACACACTTGACACAAAAATGGTCGAAAAGTTGAAAATTCACCACCTCGGGAACAAATAGCTTGGACTTGCCCTATACTATAGCAAGATATAACGCGAGAAATATTGATGAATTAACGTATAGGGGGAGGGGAGAAACGGGGATAAGTAAAGAAAAGAGGTAGATAGTGGACGAGCAAATGCAAGTGACAAAGATAAATGGACAGGGACAGCCGGAGCAAGAAGTAGTATAAGCGGGAGAGAGAGAAGAAAAAAGTGAAAGTCAAATGAGAGAGATGTGAGTAAACAAGAGAAGGGACAGGGGCATGGAGTCAGTCGTAAAACAAAGAAATAGAGAATGAAAGAGAGGAAGAAAGAGAGAGAAAACGAAGGAGAAAATAGAGATAAAGTCAGAGAAGGTGGATAAAAACGATGAGAGAGAGATAGAGAGGAAGAGAGAGAGAGAGGGGGAGGGAAGGAGGGAGAGAGAGAGAGAGAGAGAGAATAAGAGAGATTGAATATGAACATGAATAGAATAAAGGGGATAGTGATACGGAGAGAAAACAGAGAAAGGGCGGATAGTGGTAGAGCAGAGAAGGGGAAGGGACACAAGTGAACTTTCCAACAACCACACACACAAAAAAAATAACTTTATAATTTTGTTGTGGTTGTCTCTCATTTTCCCATAATGAGGTAATCACATTTTGCATAGTCAGTTCATTTGAGTTTTTAATATTGTTTTTTGTTTTGTTTTTGCATTGTTTTTATTTTTATATAATGTATGTCACTCCAGTCTGGTAGACTATCTCACTTTATATTCCTTATCATTCATTTCCTATCTTTTGACCTCATCCTCTCTCATTCTCAAAATCCATTTGAATATCCTTCCACTCACTTTCTCTGCCTCCTCTTCTCTCTCCCCCTCTCTTTTTCCCCCCAAACCCTCCCAGTTTATTATGCAATATAGGCCCTATTAAGTATCCTCGAGCGCGAGTTGAAAATTATGAGCTCAAAATTGGAGTTTATTGTGAATCGGGCCTGTAGACCCTATTTAGTATCCGCGAGCGCGAGCCATAAATTTGGGGTTCAAAAGACATATGGAGTAACAAGGGGCACTTTTTAGTATTAAAATTGCCCTTTTTAGTATAAAAATGGCATTATATTAGCTAAGAAAAGGGGCACTTTTAGGATGGATGAAACAGTGGGGGGAGGGGGGGGGGGGGCAAAGTGCCCCCTGCCCCCCGGTTCAGCTGCCTCTGTTTGCCTTTTACCAACACTATGCAATATAATACAGTACATTCCCATCGTAATGAGATTCTCTGAACCAAGCCAATAAACTCAATATAATGAAATCTCATTATACCGAACAATGAATGCACAGAAAACTTATGACCATGTTTAAAATAGAGTCTTACAATATTGCCTTGAAAACAAGTTGTATCTGCTCATTATAAAGGGAATTGATTGTACTAATATCACTTTAGGGTAAAGCTAAAAATCTATACAGAGCGTCCCTGATAAAAGTATACCCAAATTTGAGAACCTCGTATTAAAATTGTATAACTTATGTGTTATTACTTTTTATATTATGACAACAAGTAACTCATATTCTATCCAGTGATGTCAAAATTATCCCTTAACTGTCATAGAGGACTGAGCACTCCAGTTTTTGGAAACTTTGGTCAGAAACCATTTGTACCAAATTTTCTCAGAAGCAGCACTGGCTTTCTGATCATTCACTGTTTATTTGAGGTCAGCCTTCCTGAGCCCATTCATTAGGGACAAAGGATTAATTGGATTATTGAACTGCAAGGGCTTCTTTTGCTCAAACTTGGTACGGGGTACTTTTTACGCTTACTTTTTAAAGCCCAACTGCTTCAGGCGCGTATCCAGGATTTGGCACCCCGGGGGGCCCGATGTGATTTTGATTTTGGCGCCCCCAATTGGTGGCTGCAGAAAGGTAACACGCCTATTTTTGCCCCGGTTAGCACCGGACGAGCGCAAAAGGTACACTCAAAGAATTTTTCAGCGTCACGCTGGCCCGAAGCGATAAGCGGGGGAGGGGGGGGGGGGGGGGGGGGGGGGGGGGGGGGGGGTTAGGTGTTGAAATTTTTTCGGCGGCCTTCGGCCAACCAAAGGTCATTATTCGGCTGTAGGGGTATCTTTCAGAAGTCAATCGGCTCTAATCATTGGATATTTTTCGTTTTTTTTTTTTTTTTTTTTTTACATTTTGCTCGATTTGGCGCCTCTAAGGTCAATTTGGCGCCCTCTCAGGTCATTGTTGGCGACCCTTCGGGCGGCCTACCCGGGGGGCCCGGGCCCGTAAAGCCCCCCCCAGAATACGCGCATGTGCTTAGTCATCCACCACAACACAGGTATAAATTTAGTATCATTTAATCAAGGAGGTACATGAGATGGAGTTCCAACTGGCAACTAATTTATTCAAACAGCTTTCACTTTCTAAAGACGCACAAAAGAATATACAGGTTCAATGCTGCCTTTGATGTCTGACCCTCAAAGCCGACAGATTCATGGGGATATAGTGTAGCGAAGTTTGTATAAAATAGAATATTGCTTATATTTCACTATTTATTTGACTGATCAGCGCCAAAATTGAGCACATGATAAAATATGAATATATCGGCGATGTGATATCTATACATTGGGCTAAATCCAATGACATCACCTTACATTTGTGAAAAGGGTTAAAAATTTATCATACTAAAATCCCCTTTTTAACAATCTTCCGATTGTTTCCGGCAGACGAAAATTGAATATGTGCTAGTTGGAATATTGGCATGTATGATGCTATATGTCAGATTAGTGCCCACAAGTGCCCAGTCAAGTAATTTTGATTTATATTTCGGGAAATATTATGACATTATTTCTTTTCGCTTGCCTCGCAAAGTATACGTATTGTGTATTGCTCACAACTTTCAGACAAGTGGAAGCGAAAAGTGATTTCTATTACAAAAAAATATCTCCTTTTGAAAGTGGCCCTCCGAGTGCAGTCAAGTATAGAGATCTTTTGTCTACCAATCTGCAAGGGAGATCCAGTTAAGCACATGCCCGACATATTTTCTCCTCGCGGCTTTGAAGCAAGATCAAACGACTTCGGCTTGCAAGATCTCCAGGGCTTGTACCTCCTTGATTTAATAGAATATGAGTTGCTCTTTATCATGATATAAATTTCAATGTCACACAAGCTATGATATTTTGATATGAGACTCTCACAATTGGGTTTACTTTTTTCTGGGAAGTACTGTATTGCAACTTTTCGATGTGTGTAACCTACAAATAATTTACAATAAATTAATCATAAACTGATTTATCTCAATATTTTTCATATTTTGGGTCAATGTGCAGACGCTTTACCCCGAACATGAAAAATAATTGAGATGAATCATTTCAAATATTCATTTATCAGTGGCGGATCCAGGATTTAATTATAGAGGGGGCGCCAGACCCGAAAAGGGCATAGTAAGCCAAAATTTTCCAGTTTTAACATGTGTAGTCAATGCGTGGTTTTTGAATTATAGAGGGGGCGCGCGTCCCCTGCGCTCCCGCCTGGATCCGCCATTGTTTATGGAAAATTATATGCCGATAACACTCGGGATAAAGTTGCAAAATATAGAGAAATATTGGAGTTGGCCTATTAACCTTTTAAAAGGGACCATGTCTAGTGTTTTCATAAACAAAGACCAAAAGGAAAAAAATCTTTGGATGTTCACACATAAAGGACATTTGAAAATAATACAATAATTTAATTCTCATTATCATCGGTTGAATACAACATGTATTCACAGATATATAATAGTCAGATAGGACGGATAATTGTATGTGTGCAGATGTGGTTTACAGTTTGGGTTGGGTTCATACATACATTGTAGTAGCAGGTCACATAAATTTCCTGCACAAAATCAAAGTTGATGTCTTTTTTCTTTTTTTAAAGAAAAATATGAAAAAGTTTTGCATGGTGTACACAATACTGATAATTGATCAGTTGATAAGTAAAATTGGGACAAAAGTCAATGCTGACAGGCAAAGAGTTGATCAAGTGTTTAATAAGATTAATTAAACGATTAATAAGCTAGGAGTCATGTTCGTGGAGTAATACTAACAATGCTGTATTTACCCATGTTATCCACTTCAGTTTTGACAAAGTTCTGCTTTCCAAGCAGTTTCTGCAGTACATAACATGTTACTCTTATGTTTCTCCATTCTAGAATTATTTGGCTGGACGGGCAGAAGGTCCCATTTTTGTAATTTTTGGTTTGACTTGGCAAAGGGTCAAATCCAGGACATTGGCCTGTATTCTCAAAAGCTGCCTAACTTTAAGCCTAGCTTAAATATGTGGTTTAAAGTGAAACTAGTGTTCTGGTCATGACATTGAAATGTGGAAGTCACTTTCTAAAAGTGATGTGGAGAGGTTGATAACATTTCACCTAAGCATTATTTTGTGCTGTGAGGTTTTGGAATCGCCAAAATAATAAGAAATTAACCCAATTCAGCTTTGAGTCATATGCACTTACACAGAAATGCACGTATGGGGCAACACAAAATGTTCGGGACCCAAACATGTCAGCTGTGTGGCATATTTTGGATCATATTATGACTATAAGGGCATGTGAAGAGCAATCTTTTCTTGTGGAGCTTTTTATTATGATATTCTCCCCAAATATCATGAAAATAACAGGAAAGCTCACAATAATTTTTCTTCATCTTTCCCATACCTTCCAACTACACTAGATTCCCTATGGCTGGCTAAAAGGGAATCAATCTGTCTATGTTGCATGTTCTTATCACCTTCACTGAATTCTGGAATTGTCTTTTTAAATTGTAAGGGAAAATTTTGTACTTATCGTTCCTGAGCAGTTTTTAATAGTTTCACTTCCAAAATGAATCGAACATCTTATTTTCGGGATCGAGTCCCTTTTAGCCAGCCATAGTTTAGCCACATATTTAAGCTAGGCTTAAAGTAAGGCGGTTGTTGAGAATACGGGCCCTCGTGTTCATGAGGTGGGCACTCTATCCAGCTTCATCAACATATCCCCTACTTGGTCTTGGTGCATAAGCTCAGGCGAAGAGTTAATCATGCGTTCTGGTAATGACAGAATACTTGTCTTCTAACGGTCTATGAGCTGAAGTCCACCAAGTTCTTTGAGTCTCGGTTCATAATATCATTCATACATATCTGCGTGAGCTTGTTGCGCAAGTCTGATGTACTCATCTTTCTCCTCCTGATCCATCTCTGAAATCATTTCTGATGTGACTTCATCCAGAGGCACCGGTCTTCCTTGCACCATCACCATCATGTCCTCCTCCTCCTCCTCTTCCTCCTCGTGTCTGACCATCCCCACATCCCCCATCGGTGTCCCAAACGCAAGCCTGTCCTCTGACAGAAGCGGGTCAGTTCTCGCTTGAGGGAACTCATCGTCAGAGGCACTTGCATCGCTTTCGTTGTCACTGTTCGGTTCATGCTGGAAGCTAGGTCTCTGTCCGACCTTCCTCTCGTGGGCGAGCAGCGCCTTCATGATCTCACCATCATGCGACTTCGCACCGCGGGCTCCGGCACGCTCCGTCTCCATGGTTTCGACCCCGCTTCCGGAAGGAGCTTCCTCGATGATGGCGCCCTCTATGGTGCTCTCCGTCATCCAAACGGGACGTTCTCTAGGGGCAGGTTGATTCTTGTCCGGTCCTTGTTTCTCACCGATGTTGATGGTTACGTCTTGATGGTAGAGCTCAGAAGGTGCACGGTTACCCTCTCGCCAGCCTTGCAGAGAACCAGCGCTCTGACCTCTGTCCAAACGACCCCTGAGGATTCAACAAGAAAAAAAAAATCAATATTGGTTTCAATTCTATTTCCACACTTTATTAAATAGACATTAAAAATATACTTATAAAAGAAACAATCAAACAGTAAATTAAATATTGAACATAAGTAAAATATAATTATAAAAAAAAAGAATAATTAAATGAACATGTTGATGGGAACTGCTTTGGGCATTGGCCTTCTTGGGCAGAACCCCAATGGTTAAGGGTTTGTGAATTAATGTTATAATATCTATAAGTATTCATAATAAATATAATTTTTCATAACAATGAGATGAGAAATAATCAAGCTACAAACACACACTCACCAAATTGCATGAAAGTGGAATTGAATATAAATGCCCAGTTAATATAGAATTGTAAAAATAATTGTTGTCAAACTTCTACTTAACCTTTAAATTGTTTTTACCACGTCCAGTAATTCAATACTGTGGGAACATACAGGATCTTCTTGCTCTTACACAAAAGAGTACTTTTTAAATCAGTTTATCTAAATACAACTGGTTTCCCATTGTTAATCTCATCAACAATGTACTTGCGGTATGCAAAGGATGTGAGCATACGATGTAAACAACTGCTACATATCAGCCAGGGGAAGTGCAATACTGGCTATAAAAGTGTTACAGTATTGCACAGGCCTCAACCGATAAATAGCAATCTTTTCTGGATAAAATGATAATAATCAGATTTATAAAGCGCCTTTTCCATAGGATAAAAAGTGCTGCACAGCTCCCTCAGGGAATTCAAAGAGAAAGATCAGGGGTATGAAGGATAGAGGTGTGTGATGTAAGAAACTGCTACATATCAGCCGGGGTAAGTGCAATACTGGCTATAAAAGTGTTACAGAATTGCACGAGCCTCGACCAATAAGGGGCAATTTTCTATGGATACAATAATAATAATCAGATTTATAAATCACATTTTCCATAAGATACAAAGTGCTGCACTGCTCCCTCAGGGAATTCAAAGAGAAAGATCAGGGGTATGAAGAATAGAGATATACGTATGATGTAAGAAACTGCTACATATCAGCCAGGGTAAGTGCAATACTTTCTGAAAAACTGTGACAGAATCGCACAAACCTCAACCGATAAAAAACACTCTTCTCTGGATACAATAATAAAAATCAGATTTATAAAGCACCTTCTCCATGCTCCCTCAGGGAATTCCAAGCGAAAGATCAGGGGTATGAAGGATATGCTTATGATGTGAGCAACTGCTTCATATAAGCCAGGGTAAGTGCAATACTTGCTGCAAAACTGTTACAGAATTACACGAGCCTCGACCACTAGGCAGCAATCTCCTCTGGATATATGCTTATGATGTAATCAACTGCTTCATATAAGCCGGGGTAAGTGCAATACTGGCTGCAAAACTGTTACAGAATTACACAAACCTCGACCGATAAGTAGCAATTTTCTCTCGATGATGATGTATGCTTTAATTATGATGTAAGCAACAGCTATTTAACAGCCGGGGTAAGTGCAATACTTGCTGCAAAATTGTCACAGAATTGCACAAGCCTCGACCGATAAGTAGTAGTCTTCTCTGGATGCAGTCCTGAGCAACGTACATCAAGCATAAATCTGAAAGATTTAGTTTTAAAAAGAAAGTTCCTTCCATCCCATTTCAACCATATGCACACCTAAATGTTCAGAATAACAAGATTTTGTTACAATGAGGTCAATTGATTCATTCTGAACACCTTGTTAAATCTTCACATTCACAACACTGAATTTATTTTGAAGGAAAAATAATTACAATCGTACAGTAGTGGACTTTACAATAAAACACTTGATTCTTATTTTTAGCTGGAGAATTCATGGGCCCCATTTCTCCAAACCATCATCCGTCTAAGTTCTTGGACAACCCATAGGGACACGTGTTGTAGAATCAACATGTGTTTCAATGGGATGTCCACGAACTTTGACTTATGACGATTTCGAGAAACAGGCCCCTGGACCTACCTTTGAAGCTCGCTGAGAGGAACTGGAGTTGGTTCAAGAATGTGCTGCGCCAGTTTCACATGCTCAACGTCCTTAAGAAGATCAAAGATGGGTTTCATCTGGTCATTGAAGGTCACCATCTGCGTGACCGCATCTCTCTTGGGTACCGCACTTTCATCCTCCTGTACCTCTGATCCGCAGTATGTACATTTCATCTGCATCGTCATCGGATCATACAGATTCCCTGCATCGAATTCATTATACGTTCTTGTACAGCTGGTGCATTTGAAGAGCGCTTTGCACGTGGAGTCCCTCTCTCTGTTCTCGATCTTCTGCCTCATCCGATCCAACTTGAACCTCACCACATTCACAAAGGTCTTATAGTTGATGTAGTAGTAGTAATGCCTCATGGCTCTTCCGTCGGCCTGAGTCTCTACGCGCATCACCTGCTTCAGTAGCTTATCGGTCTTGATTTTCATCAGCAACGTCCGGAGCTGTTTCTTGTCGAATTTGAGCAGGTCAGCCAAGTCGTCTTCTTTCATGATGGTGTTCTTTATTAAGAGGTCAACAACGAGGGCGTGCTCCACTGAGTAGAAGCCATGCATGATGTATTTTGCCAAGTGTTTGAGCTTATCAGGAACCACGGTTAGTACTCCTTGTTCTGCAGCTGGGAGAGACATCTTGAGATCGCAGCTCCGTTGATAGTCAACGCTGGATGATGTTTCTGCTCAGTTCAGCATCTAGGAAGAAAAATTGAGAGAAACCATTCTTCTTCTTAGTCTTTATTATATTCCACATACTAAGAATGTTGCAAATGGATTAGTCAAAAGTCAATCATGTGATAAATTTTAGTTTTCCCATCGTCAATCATCACTTGCAGTGATAGTACTTGAGTTTCGCTTACCACTTCAGCGTCCCATAGACAGATAGAGCATGTAGAGCCATAACGTGTTATCAATTATTTTTAGGATGTGCGAAAAAAAGAGCGTTGTCACTCGGTTTTTATGTAATATCATTTCACCATCACATGCAGCGACAGGTAAATTCCTCCGTGATGTAATAATTCCTTTTTTTTAAATTTCTTTGTTACGTAACAATCACTTCAGCCCATTGGAGCTTGGCCTACGCGCTAAATAAATTGCACACACTTTATTTGTGCAGACATCGATGACATGAGTGGATTTTTTAAGGAGGAAATTAAGAATAAACAGAACATGATTATATTTTGTGTAGGAATATTTCTCTGTAAATGGAACAATGTGAGGACATATTTAACAGATTAATTCTAAAATATTTTAACTGCAGCGACTCAAGTTATGCTTTAAGGTCAGGATTCGGATTAGGATATAGATTAAGGAAACCATGTCATGGAGATCTTTTGGGTGGGGGTTGAAAGAGAAACTCTTTCCAGAATCTGTGACATTTCCATAAATCTTAATGGGATAGGGACAAGTTTAGATTCTAAATAGAGGTCTAGGCCTAAATCTACTAGCAAAAACAAAAACATAAAATAAATAACAAAACAATGACAATGCCTGGCTGTCTGTCATAATTTTTTTCTAATAATATCCACTCATAGCATGATGTCAATACTGTAGTGGACCAAACTGTCATATTTGCACATTGAATTTTTAACTCCACAAATATGCACGACGCTTGAATGATCAGGTTGGCATATGAAATACACTACTACGTGTCTTCCAATGAACAATAATCACGATAAAAGTTAGACTCGTCATTTATTTTCTTGGTAAGTACTCATTTTTTTCATACGTTTTATTTGCAGCCACGGAAATGGACAATTGGATTCGTTAAAGTGCCTATCTATATTTCTCTTCTTTATTCTAAAAAGTACATTGAAACAGTGGCTTTCCGTTTTATGAAGTCGAATCTTGCAGTTTTTCTTGCAAAATGGTCTGCGTTGGTTAGGACTCACAGCGCGCACGATAAAAGCGTTCTTTCGGGGAACGGCTGAATCGCGTTGTTCAGTTACGGTCAACACACTTCAGTCATTGCAATCAGGAGGCGGAGCTTCACGCGATAGCTAATCAGAGCGCCCCATAATCAAAATGCATTGTCCTCGAGCTCTGTACGTACAAGCTTGTAACAAAAGTTAGACCTTTCTTGACTTTGTGATTTGGGGGAAAATTTTGCAACCTGGTGCAATGTTCTTTTTTCTAAAAGTTTTTTTCCTTTTTGCAATAGCTTTCAGCTCCAGAAGGTTTTGGATAAATTTCAAATCAAAATCATGAAAAAAAACCCCTGAAAACTACATTACTGATTTTTTTCCCCCCTTTTGAGACTTTTCCCGCCAGAAAACTTTTTTCAGTGTTTTGCTTTTTAAATTATTTTTCTAAAAAATACAAACTCTACGACCTGGAGGAGTCCTTGAACTTGAACATAAAACAAAAGCAGATTTTCAGACAAAAATGGTTTGAATACGGAAGTTATCGCCGCCCACATCCTAGCTCAATTTCTAAGTAAGAAATAAAATTCCATTTCAAACAACACATTCACATGTCATGACACAATCAATACTTCGCAAATCTGAACGTGTGGGACCGAAGCTTCAACTATTGTGAATATTCTGTTTGTTAATTACCACCCCTATGTAATATATCAACCATGGTTTTGTACGCATTAACAAAGGCGGCTAAAGCAAAAAGGGCAATATTAAAAAAAAAATATATATTCTAAAATGCATCAAAGCAATTATATTACATACCCGACCTCGCGTTGCCTGGCCTTTCTTTCAATTCTAGAAAACGAGGTTGCTTCAGATATCCGCTAGATCAGATAAGCGCTGAATTCAATGCTACTTAGTCATTGTCTCAAAATGCCAAAGTTGTAAGATGCTAATTCTTTTTTCTTTTTTTTTTGTCCTTCTTCTTTTTCTTAAAAAAAAAAAATTTTACTTAGCTTTTTCAGCCACTCCACTTTCAAAAACGCTCCATGGCCCCTGCATGCTGTAGGCTGTACCGGTAGGCCTATGTATTGATTACCCCGGTAATATAACGTTAACAAAAAAATTAAAAAAAATATTGAAAAAAAAAAAAGAAAAAAAAATGAATAAAAAATGGTAGAGAGAGGGGTGTTAGAAATAATCAAACATCATACACAAAGAAAATGGCAATGCACAGATAAATGTCAAAGGCAAAGAATGAAGTGGTTCATAATTATGAATAACCCGTTAGGCCTATGGAACTCCGTAGTTTTGCAGTGGCGGATCCAGGCGGGGGCGCAGGGGACGCGAGCCCCTCTATAATTTGAAAACCGCTCATTGGCTGTATTATGTTAAGATCAGAAAATTTCGGCGGTGCCCCCCCCCCCCCTTCCTGAAATCCTGGATCCGCCACTATTTTGGGTAATTCTCAAAGTGAACTTTCTCCTCTTCCTGCCCGAAACTGATACAAAATTCATATTTCAATTAATTTCAATCCATTTACACTCAGCTCGGGAAAAAATTATTAGACCAAAAGCTCGTTGGGTTTTGATGTCATTGTATGGCGCTTTACGGTGTGGTACGAAAACAGTCTTGCTCTACTTCTACACACTCTTCAGAAATTATATCAATGACATTATGACTTTTCGTTACTCAAGCAAAAGGCGCTCTTGTCCCAGAAGAGAAAGAGAAATAAGCTTGGTCTTGTCATTTTTGCCCGAACTGTAGATTAGATTTCATCTGCTAACACGCTTAATCTATTCTCTACCAAGAAACTAAAGTGAGCCCTCTTTAGTCGTTAGTTTCATGTACAAAATTATAAAATTATAGTTTTCTTCAACGAGATTTTTACTGCGAGTTGGAAGTTTCTCGGAGGCGAAATATAGTCTTTCCAAATTCGATATTAGAATTATGTTTCGGACTACACATGACTAAATTTTCAAATACATAATTTGAATATGGAGAATGTCATTTGCTACATTTACGAACAACGTATTATTTAGATGTACTATTTACACAACAAAATAAAAGTTCCATTGGCATGATTGGAAGGGTTAATGATACAGCTTCTTTTATAAGCCCCTAAATTGGACGCAACATAATTAATTGTTTCATTTTATGGCATAAAAACTGTAAATTTTTTCCCATGATATTTTGATCCCGTCAAGGAATCATAGACAATTATCGTACACATTTTCGGTCATGATCGATGTTTTGATGCACCAAGTAATTTTCATCTACATGATGTTATGCTTTTTTTTTTTAAAGTCCAGCAATTTGCCTTAAAACATCTCCATTTTTTTTTTTAATTTCTTCCGCGAAACAAAAGACGCTGTATTTCTTACACAAACGTACCTCATCCTTGCTAATATTATGTTTACAAACGGAAATAAACTGAATCTTGAATCTTGAATCTTGATTCTTGAACATCATCTATCAAGATTTAAAACGCATCTTCCCGAAGACGTCTCAAGCACTGCCTATTATTATTTCTTGTGGTTTTAACGAAAAGACGAAAGTATATAGTTATCTCGCTCTCTTTTCTTTTATTGTCTGGCGAAGACACTCTCTTCGCTAACGCCCCAAAATAGCCTTGTTAACTCATTCACCATAATGTGTAACAAAAAGACAACCCTATTATCTCCCGTCTATACTGGGCTAGCGTGCTACCAGGGCCTATTCAGGGATTGTCTCGTTTGCTTTTATTTGGGAAGAAATAATGGTGCTATTGAAACTGTAATACGTCGAAGTCAATTTTCAGATTTACCGGGTTTATAGTGACAAGGAGACAACACCAAGAGCCAAACAATCTTACAATTTTAATGTACAGTAGCTGAAACTGCTGTCAATCCAATTAATTGCATCGTTGCCTGTGTGTGTTTAGGGGGCTGGTGAAATTAGCCATTGTATCTTAGTTCCAGGTATAGAAAAAAAAAAAAGACGAAAATTGTTTTCAACGCTTTTCAACGCTCAGAGTACATTGAGGGAAAATAGTTGTATATGACTTGATCATTTTTTTTGCAATGTTTAACCTCAGGGGCTTATCTACAACATGTAAAATAATGACTACTGTACTCTAAATCCAACATACTTATGGAAACTTATAAGTTGGCCAGAGTATTTACAATTTCTGTTAATAAACAATACCTCTTACTTATTTTCTCAATTTCAGTATCAATACAGAGACATTTATAAAGAGAAATTATTTTTGCTTTAATGTTCAAATGTCGGGAAATTAAAAGACTGATTAGATAAACACTTGTCATGTCGTGGAACGTTATTTGGATAACAGACCTATATCCATAATAGTATGTAGTAATATATTTTGCATTTTATTCGATTTCTGTAAATGTCATTTTAAAGGGGAACAAAATCTGCTGTCAAATTTGAGAGCATGAAAAAAGGATGTTAATATCATGGTTCTTTGAAATTAAGACAATTAAAAAGTTTTTCTATATGGAAGACGAATTCTCAATCTCAATGTTTGATACTGAACTAATAACTGTTAAAAAAAACCAGAAAAAGTTCTTGCAGCAGGGCTTCAAGAACACCTGTAATCTTACTGCACAATTTGCAGTAAAATAACAGAAAATTGGTATATGGGATATGAAAGTTTACAAATTTCCTGTACTAATAGAGGACTTTGTTCTTCCTTTTTTTTTAAAACAGACCTGTTCTGTTAAATTGCAGAAAATTTCCAGAATAAACTGTTTTAATAACTGTGCTCTTGAAGCCCTTTAAAAAACAACCCAGAATATTCCTGTATATTCTGGAAATTTTCTGCAATTTACCAGAACATGTCTGTTTTAAAAAAGAAAAAAAAATAGTCTTTTATTTTTTATTTTTACTGGAAATTGGTAAAATTTCATACCCCATATACCAATTTTTTGTAATTTTAATGCAAATTGTGCAGTAAGATTACGGGTGTTCTAATTTCTAACAGTGTGTACTGTATACGTGGTCTACCTATACAATCATTCTTACAAGGTATATCTTTTCTTCGGACGGTCCCTTTTTGTTCCTTGTCCAGTCAGGAGCTCATCTCTCCCCCACCAAAAGACCTTCTTTTCATAATAGAGCTTTCTCCATCTATTGTGCTGGCTATACCGCCAGGGACAAAATCATCTCATTCATACCAGGGTATCACTGTGACAAGCTCATCGTCTCTTGTCCCATTCATTCTTTTGAATCAAACTTTAAACCCCAGCTCTCCATTCACGGCTTTCTCTCGCTGGCCACAAAGGAATTTTAATTAAGGTGTTGTCCGAGAGCAGGATATACCTGAAGATGAGCTGATATTGAGACATTTAGCTGGAAATCTTAACTAGGACAGTTTTTAATTCGCCCCGTCTTTGATGATTAATCTTAGCAAAACGATCGATATTTTGTTGTGAAAAGAAGAATTTAGTGTATGAAAGTAAGGAAAGCGACACCGGATCCGAATGGTGGGTGATGGATATCTCAAACAACATAATATTTTATACAGAGTGCTCATAACGTTTGAGAAAATTGAATTTGAAACTTTCTTGAAAGATTTTGTTAAATTTCGCAAACCTTCATCATTTCCCCCATGTACTTCCCAGTATAGATGGAGAAGGACACAATTATTTATAGTCATTTAAAAAAAAAAAAAAAAAAAAAAAAAAAACCGACATTGAACATAATTATTGTTCACGAGATATGATACTAAACGGTGACAATTGAAATTGAATTTGAATTTGAATTTGAATTTATTAGACTTCACCAGTAAAATGTACATGGTATTTTGTCAACATGTTGAACATAATCAAAGTGGGAAAAAAATTATTATAATAGTTAATGGATGTAGTATATATACAAGTATAGTTTTAACATAATCATCATAATCATATTGACATAATTGATTTACAATAATTCATGAATATAGTAATATATACAAATAATTCGGGCTTAATCAAAGTGGAAACAAATAATATATCTATAAACAGTTTTCACATAATCATCGTAATCATTTTGACATCATTAATTTACAATAATTCATGAATATAGTAATATATATATAAATAATTTTAACATAACCATCGTAATCATATTGACATAATTAATTTACCAGAAAATTGTTCATTTTACTTCCAACTTCTTTCCTAGTTTATAATGATAATCATTAATCTCTTTTTAATTATTTTCTCAAAAGTTTCCTTAAAGCCCCCCCCCCCTCCCATTTCAAATATTAGGTTTGCAAATCTTGGCAAAATTAGGTTCTCGCTTTTTGACAGTCAAGTACGCCTAGTTATCTTTTAGTTCTCAATCTATCTATATTTTCATTTTTACTAAAGTGTTGTTTTGATTATGAAAGAGTTAGGCCTACGTGTTTTTGCTTTTGTGTTTCCAAACTCTACTGGCAGTATATAGTGTAACCAAGTTTGTTGGTAGAATGAATTGAATTGAATTGAATTGAATTTATTAGACATGTACATGGTATTTTGTTAACATTACGAAAGAGAGAGAGAGAGAGAGAGAGATAGAGAGAGAGAGAGAGAGAGAGAGAGAGAGAGAGAGAGAGAAAAGATACATAATTGTATAGATAACTTATAAGCATTAATTGGTAACATATCGAATATAAAGTGTCCTAGTTCAGTTATAATAATCCATTGATATAAGATATACAAATAATTCGAACATAATCAAAGTGAAAAAAAAAATAGTTATGATAATTCATGGATGTAGTATATATATAAATAGTTTTAACATAATCATCATAATCATATTGACATAATTAATTTACAATAATTCATGAATATAGTAATATATACAAAATTCGAACAAAATCATATTGACAAAATTCAGTTTTGTTAATTCAGAATGAAAAGAGGATAATTCTTCTTACTCTTTCTTAGAAAGTTGAGTCAGACATTAATAAAGACCTTTCTTCGTAGTCAGACCATGGTCAAACTTAAAGGGCATCACTAGTCCATTTTTGATAGGGGGTTACCGTCAAACAAATTTCCCAACGAATTCGATGTATTTCGAACAATGACCCCAAACCGTAACATAAGATGAGATAAGATAAGATTTTATTCGTCTTTCTTTCTGTACATACATGTGTGTTTACAAAGTTTTTTTTTTTTTTTTTTAACATTCAGATATTACAAATCTTCAGCATAATCTTCCATTTATTGATACATACACTTGCATTTTTATACAAAGTGTGGAATAATTTCGTTTATGAAGGGGAGGGTGTATACCCTTTACCCCGCATCTTAAATCGACACCCGAAGCCTGCATGATATTACAACTAAATCCAAAGGAATGTCCACTCAAATATGAAAGTGTGGATACAGGACGTGGTGTGTGATTCACCACCCCTCCTGTTCTTGCGAGGAAGGCTTGAAGACATGGAAAGTGGCGTACAGGTTAAATTGAATAAGAAGGGATGGGGTCGTAGGAGAAGATGGGAAGAGAAAGAGGAGTAGAAGGAGGAGAAAGATAGATAGATAGAGAGAGAGAGGAGATAGAGAGGAGAGAGAGAGAGAAGAGAGAGTGGAGGAGAGGAGAGAAGAGGAATTGGGGGGAGAGAGTAATGTGGCCGTACTGATTAAATTGAATATGGAAGGATGTGGGTCATAGGAAGAAGATGTGAAGAGAGAAGAGAGGAGTAGGAGGGACATATAGGAGAAGAGAGGAGAGAGAGAGAGAGAGAGAGACGAGAGAGAGAGAGAGAGAGAAGAGAGGGGGAGGGAGGAGAGAGAGGAGAAGATGGAGGAGAAAGTAATGTGAACCTTGAGGATGGGGTTCATATGAGAAGATGTGAAGAGAAAGAGAGAATAAGAGAAGAAAGATAGAGAGGAGGGGGAGGGAGTGTGTGCGTGTGTGTGTGTGTTGTGTGTGGGGGGGGGTGATGAGAGGAGAGAGGAGAAAAGTAATGTGGCGTACAGGTTAAATTTAACATTGAAGGATGGGGTTCGTATATTAAGAAGAGATGAGGATAGAGAGGGGGAGATGGAAGAGGGAGAGGAGAGAAAGGGGGTGCATGGGGATCACAATTATTAATTATATAAGGTGAAGAGATGGATACAAATTGGCCTGTCAAAAAGGTAAGATGATAAACGCACAAGAAGAAGGAACAAAAAATATGAAGAAGCAGAAGAGAGAAAAGACGGAAAGAGAAATAGGGAAAGTATAAAACAGTGTATAAACTAAAATAGAAAGAGGGAGGAGAGAAAGAGAAGGGAAGGGGAGAGAGAGGGAGGAAAGAGATGAAAAAGGACAGGAAAAACCCCTCAGGATTTGGAGGGAATACTGTAATAACTTCCACAGATCCACCCGCCCGCTACATACATTTTTTTTTTATTACCGCCGGTGACCTCAGTCGTAATGCACGTAGATTCACGACCCCAGCTGTGTGGAGCGAGTTAATATTCTACCCGGGAGACTCGGGGCGCAAAGCCCTGCTATTGGTCGAGGTTTTATTGGCTACACTGTTACCCTGCAAGGTTTGCTAACCCCACCGCGGCTCCTCTTGTAACCGTCTTATTTATGACAAACAGAGCTGGGATATGATATTCGCAGGTTTATAATACATCTTCTGTAGCTGTATCGAGCTGGAATTGTGCTCTGCGACGGAGTTTGAGAATGTCGAATTATTATCAACCGTCCGAGATGACTTTGTGATCTATTGGATATTTCTTCCTCCTCTCTTATTACTATACTATATAAAAAGCCAACGTACTTTTGAGGAGCCACTATTATTGACTTGTATCATTTTCCGTGAATGAAGTGGAATTGACCCTCTTCCTCAAACGTTTGAGGAGCAGAAACGAAGCAGAGAGCATAGATTAGAGAGATGACACAGTGCAGACGCAGTTAACGGTTTGCCCGTATCGTTTACATTTCATTCAAGTCGGTGTCCTGTGATGTGCCCGTTTTAACGCGCTTGAGCGGATTATATTGGATAAAAGCCGACAAGCTTTATTCAACCTTCCATTCTAACACCAGTGTGTGCGTAACAAGCTAACCATACAGACGTGTGCTCACAAAACAGCGCTAAACTAATTTTGAAGTTTCTCTCCCATCGAGCTTCACTTGAGATTGTATGCACGGGGTGAGGAGGAGGATTTTTTTTGTCTTTTTCGTGATGTTAGTCGCAGAGGAGGATTTGTGAGCATAGAGATCTCGTAACAAGGAACACATGTGAAATCGGAGAGGGATCATCTGTAAAGTGATACGCCGAGTGGCGTGTAGCGAGCGGACTCAAGGTAAAACCCCACTTTGAGGAAAAATAAAGCAGACAATACAGATGTAGCTTGATATTACCAGCTAGATTGAAGCAACTTACGTTGATGAATGATCTGAGATTGATTAGAATCGCTGCTAATTCATCTCATATTGCATGGAGAACGATTTTTTAGGGTGCTAACTGATGATCAGGTGTGAAAATTAATCGGTTGTTATGGCAACGTGGAGCAGCATTCTCGTGGGTATCCTCGTGTTGTGTGGCTGGTGTTATGATGGCAGCTATGGGCTTGGAGTACATAGTAGAAATACACAGGGTGGCTACTGCGAGAGGATTACTATTGAATTCTGCCAAGGTATTGGATATAATAACACCAAGATGCCTAATCTCTTCGGGCATGTGACGCAGAGTGAAGCAGCACCCAGCATCCACGAGTTCCACCCCCTGGTCGTCGTGGGGTGCGCTGAGCATCTTCGGCTCTTCCTGTGTTCAATGTACGCCCCGATGTGCTCGGAACATGTGGATGTGAGGATACCACCTTGTCAGAGCATGTGCGAAGATGTGAGGCGAAAATGTGAGCCGGTGATGGCTCGTTTTAGCTTCAGCTGGCCTGAGAGTATGAACTGTGGCAAGCTTCCTCGAGGGAAAGACCTCTGCATGGTCGCCCCCGACACCGCCGATGTCGATGGCGACACCATTCCGACGTACGAGCCTAACGTCAACTACGGAGGACCGGATGATAACTCGGCATCGCGGCCGGAATCTGGAGGAGATGGACAGAGACCATCGAATACATCATCAGCTCCACCAACTTGCCTCAATCCTCAGAAATTCGTCTTCGTGTCACAGACAAACTCGTGTGCTCCCCGTTGCGACGTCGACGTCTATTTCCAGCGATCGGACAAGGACTTCACGGAGATGTGGATGGGTGTGTGGGCTATCCTCTGCTTCGTATGTACTTCCATTACCGTGCTCACCTTCCTCATCGATCGAGGTCGTTTTAAGTACCCTGAAAGACCCATCATCTTCCTATCCATGTGCTATAACATCTATTCCATCACGTACGTTGTTCGTCTTATCGTTGGACCACAGGCCGTTGCCTGTGAGAAGACTTCAAGCGGTGTCCCGTACTTGATCATGGAAGGATTGGACACCACTGGATGCACCATCGTTTTCCTCATCCAGTATTACTTCTTCATGGCTTCGTCGATTTGGTGGGTGATTTTGACGTTGACGTGGTTCCTGGCAGCCGGGATGAAGTGGGGTTATGAAGCGATAGCAGCTTACAGCAGCTATTACCACGTCGTCGCTTGGGCATTACCAGCTTTGAAAACCATCATTGCCCTGGCCAAGCACCGTCTCGACGCCGATGAACTAACTGGGATGTGTTATATTGGAAACCATGATCCCGATGTTCTCACGTATTACGTTCTAGTCCCGCTTTTTATTTATTTTGCCATTGGGACTCTTTTCATTCTTGCGGGATTTTTCTACTTATTTAGGATTCGGAAAGTCATGAAAAATGGCGGCACCAATATTGACAAGCTGGAGAGGCTTATGGTTCGAATTGGAATCTTTTCTGTACTCTACACAGTGCCTGCCACTGCAGTTATTGCTTGCTATTTTTACCAGAGATCGAACATGGAATATTGGAGGATTGTTGCGGAGCATGCTCCGTGTAGGCCGCTGCCCCCGGAGGAAGGAGGGGGTTGCGCCCCCATGGATTATTCCATTCCCTCCGTTCCCGTTTTATCCGTCAAACTATTCATGTTGCTTGTCGTGGGTATCACAAGTGGCATGTGGATTTGGAGTTCAAAAACCGTGCAATCGTGGCAGAACTGGCTCGGTCGGTGTGGACTATTTTCACCGGCTCAAAAATCGTCATTTCAACAGCAGCAACTAAAGCAGCAGCAGCAGCAGCAGCCAAATGGGGGTACACCGAACAAAGGGAACAGGCCCCCGACGCCCCGGGGGAAGTACCCAACAATAAATGGCAACAACAGAAGTACTGGGATCGGTTACAGCTCTGTGAACGCTGGCAGTGCCATTGTATGACCACTGAAAGGGATATGTACTCCACAGAGTTTTTCCTTCATTTTTAAAAAGAGATTAAATGTATATTGTGTTCGCAAACTGCTATTAAAGCATTAAGGCTTTTCTTACCAGAACGACCACATGTTATTGTCCGCATCTCCCTCCCTGTACTCATGTAAAAACCCCAATAAAGACATCTCGTTTGTATAGCCTCTCATAATATGATTACATTACATGTATAGAATACAATTTGTAATGATCGAGTTGCATGCATTTAAAGTGAGTCGGTTTTGTTGTGTGTAACAACTCAACATAATTATCAAGATTATGTTTGTGAAAAGTCATACTGTGCATAATGATTATTATATTTAGTTTATTATTGTTGAGTGTTGTTAATGTTTTATCATAGAAACTCTTGAACGTGACAACACTGTTACTCGAACTATGTACTTCTGAAACATGTATGAAATTATGATCACTAAGCTAAAACGTTTAAAGCTTCATTAATACCAAGGGTATTCTAGGCAAAAGCGATTTCACCCTTTCATTCATAGATTATAAATTCTGATTAAAAACAGACCTCATATCACACCTCGGCTTTCCATTGAAGTGAGTCTCTTGAACTGGTCTTTTATACCTCACCCTAATCCGCCACTTCTAATCAAAACTATCAACTCAATTCCATTCGGAATGAAAATCAGATCGGTCTGATGAATTTCATACCCCACTGACCCCCTTTTCACGCCTTAGCTGTTAGTTCCATACAACTCCAATACCACTTGACAATGACATTGGTTTAACCGGATTTCACACCTCAGTCACCTATATTCGATTTTGTGATAACGCCACCCCGACACAAACCCCCACTGTGAGGCTGTTGTACATGTACACCATGCTAGAGTCATTTCAATGGCAAAGACGATTTTATATACGTCATCATACTTTGATTTTATTGTTTATTTATAATATTCCATTCCCCTCTCAAACCCCCACGTGCTCAATTTTTATATATATGCTCCTATTATGCAAGCACTGTCGATTTTCTGCTCAAATAGTTAGATGCAATATGAATTTTGGTGAAAGGTCTTTGAAGAATCATGAAACCCGAAGCGACAGGCTAATCAGCAGCACTGATTCAATAAGAAACGATTGGATAGGTTTAGAATCCTTTCATCAAAAGTTTTCTCCCATTCGCTGACATTTGAAAGAACCACCGGGGGTATCATTTAATTATTTTGTCCACCACTCTCCTGCAAACTACGCCCTTTCAATATATTCAGAAAGGAGTATGAAGGTACATTAAACAAACATAGTTCATCTAGTTAATCACGATTGGTCATATCTACTCATTAAACATTGATCATTGCGTTCGGTCAAATTCGTTGTATTCACAAACTTCAAAGCTTCCGCAAAGAACGAATCAATTGATATTAGTAACGTATTTCTACCAAACACATAGCTCTCAAAGGGTGGTTGCCATTTTGTTTGTTATGTTAGCTATATTTGTCAATGAAACAGGTCCGATAATAACATAAATAAATGATTAATAATCAATATTTATTCAACTCACTGTCATGAATTCAGAACTGTTGTTCATTCCGAAGCCTGTTGGCATGGTTGCCCGTTGAGGTTTTCAATCAGTACTGAAATTAAATTTAACAAAAGTGGCATTGGAATTTGGTGTCAGCGGAGTTTGAATGGTATATCAGCGATCATTTCTTTTTGGTTATTATTGTTGCGCAGAAATGATGTGCACTCAAAGAAAATATTACTTGTAATTCTCAATTTCTCCATCCAAAGATGGAACCAATATTACAGTTTCACAACCTCTTTATCCAACGATAATAACTTGTAAATGACTGCAATGATTCTCGTTTAAGATATATGTATATTTTTATACCTATTTTTTTACAATCAGTGGTATATAGAAAATAATATACTCCCCCTTTTTTCGAAATTCGTGAATAATAGGTCACATGCTGACGGAAAATGGTAAGATTTTAATCTTTGAAAAGTCAGTGACCTGTACACAAAAGACACACGGCGACCTATTCTCATTCGTCAAATTGATTTTGCAATTATACCAAAATACGATCCATAATCACGATAATTGGTATGTTTGTATGATTCCTGGTCATAACACAACAAAGACTCTTAAAAATATTGATTTCAGGAAGGTATCCAACTATGTGAAACAAAAACTATGCGCTGGTTATCATTTTGTCTTAAATAATAATATTGAAAAGCAGTTTAAATTTGTTACCCTGTCCTTTATTTTACATAACATTTGTGTTTTGACATGAAGGGGAGACGGAGTCGGGAACTGGGGGGGGGGGGGGGGGGGGGGGGAGGCGTAAGCCCCAATTTTTTCTCGAATACTCCTCATTGAACAATAGGCCTACATGTTGAATATCAGACCCCTATTTTCATATGGTCCATGCCGCTGTGAAGTTACATCAACGCTAAGCATGCATTATTCGAAACGGAAAAATTGCAAATGATATGCTTTATGCGGCCTTGTGAATTGGGAGGGGTTTTATTTTTCATTTACACCCTGTGAGCTCTGAAGGTTAGAACAATGTTATTTGGACAGAATGAGAATGTTGTTAGTGTAAACTTTCTCATTCTGTGGATCTGGAAAATCCACTATTCACTTTTAAACGTCCGAAACACAAAGGACATCCTTAGAATACACCCACTTGAAAAATTATGTCTTAATATCGAGATTAGGCTTCCTTTACCCCATTTTTACTAATATTTTGATAATTGATAATTTATATATTTTAACATGGCGATCTCATGTTGTTTGTTATAAAATCTGATTAACAATGCATTTTTTTTTTCATTTCGAGCAATAAAATATTTTATCCATTAAAAAAAGTATACGACGAGTTATGTTTAATTTTCATCATCAACAACTGTAGGCCTACCCAATTCGGGTAGCCTTCACGGTACAATGTCGTATGCTGTATGTATTTGTATTAGTGTGTGGTACATTTGCTTGTTGATATCATGTTGGTGTTTTTATCACACTCTTTGTGTAACGATTTACAAGTACTTGTTTTTAAACGTTGACTGAGTAACTAGTCACCCAAAACAATGCAAATACATCCT
This sequence comes from Paracentrotus lividus, assembly GCA_940671915.1. Classification (NCBI taxonomy): domain Eukaryota; kingdom Metazoa; phylum Echinodermata; class Echinoidea; order Camarodonta; family Echinidae; genus Paracentrotus; species Paracentrotus lividus. Next base: position 22,128,757 of record CALNVZ010000218.1, read on the forward strand.
TATCTGTTATTTCACCTTTGTTATATAGGACCTCCAGTAATTGCTCGCCCTTTGGAACACAGGACTACCATTTCTCTCGACGGTTGCATTTATCACGAGTATAATATAGCCTCAATGCTTCTTTATTGCTCCGACCCGTAGATATGACAAGGTTAAATGAAAAAACCGATTTAGAAGTCAATTCTTGCCGCCCGTGCATCCAAATGCACAGTCAGACACGATACACTGTACTATAGTATCTTTGTACACAAATACAATACAGGTCTACATCTATACCAGATATTGAAGCAGATATATTTGAGTCTGATTTTTACCTTTGAATCCATTTTAAGATTAAGATCTAATATATAATTTTTTTAGGAGGGTTTCTATACGGAATAAAATATTTAATTTAATAGATTATTGTAAATTCTCATGACATGGTTATTTTAGAAGAGAATCAATTTTTTTTTTAAATTTGTATAGTCTTGTCATATAGTTCAATCTTACAGTATGAATGCACAACAAAATATGTTAAGATGACATTGGGATTCAACGCAAAGCGAGTGGTAGGCCTAATGATGTTTAATAATTTGACACAGAGTTCCATTCCAAAAGGGACCAATATCATTTCGATGGAAATTGATATTATAACCAAATGCACCTTTTAATATTACTGACGCCTGTTCAAAATTTGGCAATCAAACGGTTTTTTTTTTCTCTGCCTCTAAATTTACGAAAGTGGACGTAATGCAATCCTCTTTGGAAACGAAAATATACGTGCACTAAAAATTGTTTTAAGTGTTGCCCTTTGATGAATTATCATTCAACCTAAATTATTGTAAAGTCATCGATGGATCCAATGTTTAGGGGAAAGGGGGCGCCAGCCCCGATGGGGTGGGGGGGGGGGGTGGGGTCGCTGAAAATTTCCCGATACATGTAGAGTCAATGAGTTGTTTTCAAATTATGGGGGACGTTCCCTGCGCCTCTGGATACGTCACTGGTAATGTACATGTAAGACACAATGGTAACACCATCAGATATTGAAATACAATTTCACTGTATGTATTCAATGGTGTAAAACGGAATCTCAATCAACGCACAAAATGTTCAAGGCCAACTGTAAAAATTGTTAGCAACTATAATTACTCGTTATACACGTTTCAATTTGTAGAACATGTAATGGCATTTCCACAAGTTGGCTTTCTGACTTAAATTCCGATTTACTGCTCACCAAAGTATTTATGAATACATATATTTTTTGGTATTTGAAACTATTGTGTCAAATGAAGAAAGGGCAGGTTTGAGGTAATGGTGTAATGGTTTGGGAAATGACTTCCGTTTGATCTGAAACTTTCAGTAGTTTATTTTTACTGTTAGAGCAATATAATTTTAGTCATTTTGATTTAATTGCTCTTGTTTTTGAAAGTTACCAAATCCCTTTAATGATAATAATATTGTCACGATTCTTGTGAGCAGAACAGTGTTAAATAAGTACTATGTGTTTATAATTTACTAGCTATTATCCAGTGGTTGTGTTATAATTTATTTTCGTTGCCTAGAACAATAATTCGACCGTTCATTTGAATGTACCCATCGTTGTTATAGGTTTGGGATCAAAATATGGCCATGGTTTCATTCAAAATTAATATGATTATTGACTCGATGTTGACTTATATAATTTATATATATATTGCCGAATGGTGGAAAGCAAATAATGACAGGAACTATAAAATCAGGCGAAGGATTTCATATTTTATGATACCTGCAGACTTATGACTTGGTTTGTAATAAAAATATGTGATATGCTTTGCAATATCCATGCATGTGATTGCTATGTTTGGGTAGTTGTGGGGAGCAGACGTCGAAATAACGTCATGTTTTTATGCGACAAATAGTGTAAGTTTGGCGCCACGCTTATAAAACGATGATCAGCGTATAAAGTGCATCTGTACCGATACGTCATCACGGGGTAGACAAAGTACAGATTACCCCTACCACAACAACATCCATTGACTATCTTGCCTTCTCTTGTTTTCCTTTTCTGTCTTTCTTTCTATCTCTCCCTCCATTTGTTTCTTTCTCAATTGTCTGTCTGTCATTATTTCTATATATATTTAAATCTGTTTCTGTCTTATTTTTCTCTTCCCTGGCGTATACCTTCGCCATCTTTGTTCTACTACCCTCCAACTTTCTTTCCCGTTCCTTCTCTATGTCACCCCTTCAAATGTTTGTGAAAATGCTCTCTCTCTCTCTTTCTCTCTCTCTCTCTCTCTCTCCCTCCACCTCTCTTCCTCCACCTCTCTTTTCACTTCTATTTTCATTCATCATTCAACCATTTTTTTTTCTTTCATCGCTTGTCCCTGCACCTCACCCCTTTTTTACCCCTTAAGTCTCACTTAAGTCTCATGACATGCCTTTATATTTACACACACACACTCTCTCTCTCTCTCTCTCTCTCTTTATTTACATTTCTCTTTCTCCATGTATTCCTCTCTCCTTCACTCCCTCATGTTCTCTGTTTATACTTTCATCCACGCGATCAACATCAGTTGGTGCGAGCACTGGGTCTTGTCATTATCTATAACGGTTATCCATTGATCATTTGATTAGATCCTAATTTCGGCAACTCTTGTGTTATTGTAACTCATCAGTATGGTAAAAAGAGAAGGGGGACCTCGGTCACACCCTACTCAGGCCTCTCAAAATATTACATTAACGTGAATGGCAAGTGAGTGGTGTCTGCCGTTTGGGTGTGACTGATCCTCTATTGGTTAACAGAGTCGCTAAATGCCGCAGTCACATTTCCCCTGCGGTGCCCGCACGGTGAGTCGAAAACAGCCGTTTTATGTATTTTTATACGAATTGCCCAGTACAATATTGTTAAAAACGGCTGTTTTTCACTTGCCGTACGGCCACCGTACGTGACATGCGACTGCGCCATAGAGTGGAGATGCAAGTTTAATTTTGCATTATACTCATCACTAGTTGTTTCCAATCTTTTATGATGCAAAATAAGCCTAATATTTAATGGTCGTCAAAGATCGTTGAAGGCAACTGTTTTGTACTAAATAATATGATTGATGTAACAGGTACAACTAATTCTTCACATTTATATTTCGATTGGGGTCTGCGCCCTTATTCTACCCAATGTTGTCTAAGAATAACCTCTGGCTTAGGAGGGTGTTTCAGCCCATGTGCGGAAATCAATGAATAAATATAAATTTTCGTTCATGATAATTTTGATAATGAAATTTTTTTCATGTGAAAGGTTCGCAAGGCATTCACATAATACCCAGCTTTTGCCTAGTTAGCGATTTTTTGTACACTGTATATTCCAAATGTGTTTCCTACCCACTTATACCTCACCGGGGTCGAGTGTGGCATATATTTTAATTCTCAAATAATAAGTCAACACATGTTCATTTATATAGAGGGTGAATATGAAATGATAATGAAATATTCTATGTTATTTCAATTCGAACAAACATTATGTCGTGTAAACGAATGTATTGGGATAATGCTACCTACTGCTGCAAACTTTCATTTTTCCTGTATCAATGGTTTAATTTGTATTTTTGATAATTATGATTGACCCAAATATTATTCAACCCTAATAAAAGAAGATGAAATTAGATTAAATTGAATAAACAATCTTCCGGAAATGTAACCTAGTTATGCACTCGTGGGTGAATTATTTTTATTTGTCAAACTGACGTTGCGAAAAGAGATAACCCATGTGATATTGTACCCTCAGTATTATTTAATGCAGTGATTAATGTACAGCGAGCTCGTGTCAAGTTTTTGTTGTAATTCTCCTGTTTATCAATTGAACCTCTCATTTGTAACGGTGTGATCCTTTTCAAGTTTGTTTGTATTATTCGCTGTAATCACACACCGATGCCGCCATTTTGTATGCATTTTATGAATATGATAGATATGATGATAGATGTTATAAACTGTGGTTTGTTATACTGTGGATTGCAGGATTTGTGAGAAAAAGAAAGAACAGATTTATGACCAACAGTAGACTGTCGTATTCAAGAGAAGTTTATTATGATAAAATTGATAATAAAATCAGAATTTGTATATTTCATGCACATTGTGTTTCGAAGTTTGGTTTATCAAAAGCGACGTTTATTACCAGAAGCATGGTTGATGGTTTGAGAATAGTAGGGTAAGGAGAGAGAGAGAGAGAGAGAGAGAGAGAGAGAGAGAGAGAGAGAGAGAGAGAGAGAGAAGGGGGTGTGTAGGTAGATGGAGAGATGTGAAAAGGTAGATAAAGAGAGTTAGACATGTTAGAGAAATATATATAGGAACAGAGTGAAATGGGAAAAGAAAGAGAAGAGGGAGAGAAAGAGAGAGAGAGAGAGAGAAAGAGAGATAGAGAGAAGGGTAGCATATACCATATACATTCGCGGGAAGAATAGAGATTAAATTGGGAGTTATATGCCAAAATGAGAAAGAAATATAAATAATTATGCTGGATGGACACAAAAGTCTCCTCAACATCATTCATAGATATCATTACGAGCCAAAACCATAATCAGTAACCTTAGAAATTAGTGTTGCATTTTTTTTTGCTGTTGACAATGATGGGGACTGCATTCATGTAAATGTCCTTCCTATATTTTTACACAAAGTAACAATGTGTCTGTTGATTCGAATACAATAATATTCACAACCAGAATTGAATCTAACTTATCTTATAATTACACATAGAATGCGAAATCGATAAACAAACAAAAGGGTAATTACAACTTCTTAAAACTAAGTAATAATACAAAAAGTTGAAGAATAAACTTTGAATTTGTGACCGTCTAAGACACAGTACATGTGACGCTTATACAGAAATATCAACAATTCATTTCAGGCAGTTCTGATAAAAGTAAATTGAAATATTGGAGAGGGAAAAAATGAAAATATATGTAGAAATCGATATTAAATACGTGCATCACGTACAGAGCGTGGAATATTGCTTCCGAATATACCCCATCAACAGGCTATATGAATCAAGAAACTATATGTCTCGACTATATATATGTTTCAACAAAGCGGCAACTCAAACAAGAATATACTTTCTTTCATTTCGGAATACTCTACCTTGTTTACGTGTAATGACTCTTCCCTGCTTGTCCAATTACAACGAATTAGTTCGTGTTTTAAGTCATTTTCGTTCATTACATCCGCTTCTCCCAAGACGTTATTTCTTAAAATTGAAAAACAGACTCGATTCCCGCGCGCGGGAAACGGTACAGTACAACACAACACATTTTAAGGGAGAAAATATGAACTTGGCTCAAAACACGCGGAACTTTATATCACTGGGTTTAATTTTCTTTCATTTAAATACATCTGACGGAATTAGAATAGTTAATACGAAGTGGAAGTTGATGAAAGAAAAGGTCTCCGATAAATTCTTCATTTCATAAGAAGTTCATCAACCTTTATGCATATTATCGTTTTATATTTGGGAGGAGATTTGTTCATAAGAGGGTTTTCTTCGGAAAACTTGAGAGTATACCATTTTTTTCTTCGAGACAATGGACAATGATTAGTCTAAACTTTCTAAAGGGGCAAAGTTCAAGTTTTGAAATGGAAATCGGAGGCCGATAGAAAAGATTTTAAAAGTATAAAGAATGACTTACAATCTGCAATAACGAATTAATGTTCTTCTGAATAGGAGATAGGATAGAGTGTACAACTACATTTGGACCATCGGAATGATCAATCGTTTGTTTTTTTACACAAAACCTTGGGCATGGGTCTTTTCCCTATGTACATAATAATGTTGCTGTCGGAAAAAAAATGATGTTATTGTCTTAAATTATATTTCAGATGCCTCGGTTTTGGGGTTGCAATCTCGTTATGGCGTTAAATGAAATGTTACCAACATTTTTCGTTTGGAGATAAACTTGGTCTCGACTCTCTACAACTATATACAAATTGATATAAACTCGTATAACCCTATTGGATCGTGTGAGTGCACGGAGATACAAAAGAATAATCATATGAACTTCTTGACGCTACGAGCAAATCATTGATTAAGGAGAAAAAAAGAAAGATAATTCAAGGCAAATAATTGAACGAGGCAACGGTATTTCTAAACCCTAATCACCGTTAATTACCAACTACGACAATAAAACAACGGCACCGTTAAAAGAAAGCAAATTTGAAGTACTCCGAGTCAGTATTTTCCTGCTTTTCTCATATGCTTTTCTACTCATACATGTGAATGATTAACTTGTTGGATACGGTAATTAGCGGCATGATCACCGCTACAGAGTAATTCAGCGTTCATTTAGGAATAAAGAGGTGCATGATTTGAGCCTGGAAGAGGATCATTATACAGCGGTATATAAGAAATGAATCCGTCGCAAATGGAATCTGGTCGGGGAGAGAAACAGCTAATGGGGAAAGCAGTAATGCGACCACATTCTAGTTCTAAAAGTGCAAATGAGTATATGAACCCGAAAAAGGATAATTATTGTGATGTTTACTTGTGCGAGGTATATTGGTTTCCCGAAGAAAAACAATTTAAATTCGAAATATTGTTAACGCAAGTCACTCCAGAATATCTAATTCGGATTGTAATTTGATTTATAACAATATTATTGATGAACATCATCTTTTTCACTTGACATGCTATAGGCCTATTTATATAAGAATTAATACATTATGATTTTTTTTCAAATAAACAAAGAGCAACCATCTTTGTACATAAGCAAATAAAAAATTATATACATTAATTCATTTTATGTGCAATAAATGATAATTAACCAAAAGTTATATTACGAGGAAATATAACTATACAGGTTATAGGCCTCCTATATATATAAGCTCGATTAAATTGTGATATTTTTTTAAAATTCACAACACCCCTTTCGGCCAACCCCCTCCCCTCAAAAATAAGATTATTTTTATAGCGACGCCGCATCATCTTTTAAATCGGATCCAAAATTCTACCACCAATATACTACCAGTACATAACCAGTTTTATACCCCATATTGCAGTTATTCACACTAAAAACTTGGATTATAATACCTGTGGTTGGTAATCTGTTTCTAGGTTTGCGCAAGAGATATAGCGGTGTGGGGGCTATTGTGCGTCAAGTTAAAGTTCAATGCGAACAACAATACATACTCAATCTGATTAGACATGACTCATATAAACTGATACATGAATCAAAACATTGGGTTATTGAGGCCTCTTCGTATATAGGTTTATATCCATTTGGTCGACCAGCAGTTGGTCCCACTCTCCGATTATCAAATGCTTATTGGGCTAAAATATTTAGCCTAATATCCGCTTGGTCTAATAATACTTTGCGTAATTCTCACTTGGTCTAATGACATCATCTAATCATTTAATTCATCATCATCATTCAATTCCATAATAAATATTCGTTTTATTACCCGTTTGTTATAGGTAATAAATTGGATGGTTAGACCAAGTTGACATTAGACGAAATGGGCATTCGACAAAATGGAAATTAGACAGAATGGTTAATAGGCGAAATGGCAGTTTAAAAAAAAAACATTAGAACATGAGCCCAACAATAAAAACATAAATAAAAAAAAAAAATATATGTTCGACTTGCGCCGTGGTCAAATCCAGCTTGATTTAAAATTGCTTTTATAAGCTTTTCATATCCTCTCCTTGTAAATCATGAATTATAAATTTCTTGCATTCCACCACATACACGTTAATACCAATAATCTCAATAGAAAGTTAGGATTCATTTCTAGTATCGCACTGCTGAGGGATAAATACACCCAATGATATATAGAGCGCAAGAAAGGTTAAACCTTATTGGATATATAATTTGGAAGGCTGGATGGCATTAACTTGACAAAAGCAAGCAAAGTGAAAAATAAACAAACAAACAAACAAACAAACAAAAGAGCAAAATGTATCCGACATTTTTATTGATGTCAAATCTCATGTGGATCCCCAAAACGCTCTTTTAATTGCAACATTCATCAATATCATAAATTATCAGCTTTTTTTTCTTAGTGGGTAATGTAGTTTTTCAAATAACATTTCAACAAATACAAGTTATAAAGAATACATAAACACAATTAAAAAATACAGGCACTAACGGCTCTGAACAGAAGATTTTTTCTTTCATTTGCTCCAATGTAATGGTCAACCAGAAAAGTACGCGGTCATTTCGGACGGGGCAGTGAACTTGGTCTATATGTTACTATTATGTTGACGGTAATAAGATTTGATGGCCACAGGCGTCGGGTCTGTTGGCCAGCGGTCTGTCCCGGTATATGGAAGGACAGACGGCTTCATAAAAAACAGGGGTTTCAATATTATTATGAAGGATATACCCACAATATTTCGTAAGGTTATATTAATCACCGATGGGGGGAAAATAGCGCATGACTCATTTTTGATAAAGAATAGCTTGCAGAAGGGTAGATGTTAATCAAATAAGTCGGTATATTGTAAAACTGAAATATTGTAGAAGCTTTTTATCATGTTTTGGGGCAGCTACAAACAATATACATATATATTTTTAAAAAACAATGTCTTGACATTATTCTGTTTATAGAACACAGATTTCGTGAATTATTTTAGCCTCCTCCCTGTGGTAGATATGTGAAATCTTTCAAAGGTGTTTGTTTGTTTGTTTGGGAGATAATTCACCCCAACCATGTTAGATCCTATGCTCGCATTATTCTAGACCAGAATTATAATACCTGTTTTAACATAAAAATAACCTGATATACTAACTTGGTATACAGTTATATTGTTCTGAACAAAAAATTTCTTACCCATCTCCTTTTCTGTTTATAATATTATTGGCTTAACCTCTAGACCATGCATGCAGCATGTTTGAAATCGATGCACTTTTTAAAAGCCGGGACTAATTATTGTTGATTAATTAATGAATCTAATTAGTGAGCTGATTAGACGAAGAGCGCCAAAAACCCGACCCGGTGTCTGTAAAACTAATTCATATTCCCGGAGTGGAACGGGGAAGGGAGAGAGAGACGCTTGGTGAAGAAATGTACAACCATTAATATTGGGACCTGCATGCATACTATATTTTATCTATCTTTAAAAAAAAATAATGTTGAAAAAATATCAATGACAGGAAATGGTGATGAGAGAAAAAAAATGTGGAACATTTTGAAAACATCGAAATGAAATAAGATTATGAAATGATGCAGTCATAAATAATTTGGCTTAATCATCAATTATATTTCAGCATGATAATGATTTTTGTTTTACTCTTATAAGTTTGATGAATTGAAATTTTTCTCTCAATATTGTCAATGTCATCTCAGATCAAAAGTTGGATATATATATTAATTAGAGTGTTGATTTTAATTTGAATGTATATCATTTGTACTACTGTTACAACGGGTAACATTGGAATAAAGAATAATGAGAAGAAATAATTGGGTTAAAATTGTAACTTTCGAATTATGTGCCTTGCATGAAGAAAAATTCAACCACAATTGGAAATGATAACCATTATATTGTGCACTTTCGAAATATTCCTCACTATCAACCACCCCTGTATTGTAAGCTTACGGGATCATGAACATTCAAACATTTTAACATAAAAAAGGAAAGAAGCCGCCCCTCAAACGCCACAAAGAAATCCTTCATGGTAGTTCAGCGTATAGGAAACAAATCGATGTGGTTTATTCTTTAATTCAAGAAAATCGAATCAATTTTCTTTTCAATAAGCGAAGAATGTGTTGTCATAACTACACATAAGAAGACCCTTGTGTATCTAAGACAAGACAATTCGTTGTAGGATAGTCTTCTTTCCTCTCTTTAACCCCCCATCCTTCGCCGATTCCTGGTTGCTTAAATGACATCATCCTTAACTACACTGCACTTTTGATAGTGTCTTGGAGTCTGTTCCTGACGTTAAAATCCCAACCTATATTTTTTCGCTCTTCCTAAAAAGAAGCCGCATTGTCGGCTTCGCTTGAATAATGTTCACTCATCAACGATCCATGGAGATGGAGAGAGAGAGAGAGAGAGAGAGAGAGAGAGAGAGAGAGAGAGAGAGAGAGAGAGAGAGAGAGAGAGAGAGAGAGAGAGAGAGAGAGAGAGAGAGAGAGAGAGGGAGAGAGAAAGAGAGAGTGAGAGAGAGAGAAAGTGAGAGAGAGAGGGAGAGATGGAGGTACTTGGATAGAAGACGAAGGAGCTAGGGCGATAGATGAAGAGAAGGGAAGGAGAAATTAGGGAGCATACGATGATGGGAGCTGTAACGTTGGATGGGAGTATAATAGAACAGAGGAGACTGGAAGTGAAAGAAGAAGAGAAATAGATAGAGATAGATAGAAAGAATAAAATAGAGTGAAGAGTTAAAAACACAGAAATAACAAAATAAATAAAGAGTGACCGAGAGAAGAGATATGAAAGTGGGAGAGAGAGAGAGAGAGAGAGAGGGAGAGAGATGGAGGTATTTGGAGAAAAGAAGAAAGAAGAGGAGATGGGCGAAAAGATGAGGAAGGAGACATTGGGGAGCAGAAGTGAGGAAGGGAGGTTGATAGTGTGATATTGAGAAGAATTTACTTTAAGGGAAAGAGGAAAAGAGAAAGTGTGTGTGTGTGTATGCGTGTGTGTGCGTGTGTGTGTGTGTATGACACACACACACACACGCACACACACACACACACACACACACACACACACACACACACACACACACACACACAGAGAGAGAGAGAGAGAGAGAGAGAGAGAGAGAGAGGTAAATGTAATAAAGGTAATGACTGAATATACCCAAAGAAAGATATGGGAGGAGAGAGACAGGAGAAGCATCGAAACGAATTGTCTTGGTTTTGAATGTTGAACTTCACGCTACACTAAACAAAATGGTTTTTACCCGAAGATGCGATCCGCCCAGATGCAGTATAGGTCCTACTTGTGATGAGAAAGAAAGGGAGAGGAGCATCCAATTACACACACCCTTTCTTATAGGTCTATAATAAATATTTTGTGATGACGACTGTATGGGATATTTCAATTCCGGGAGAGGGCTTTGTAAATTCATTGAATTTATAGAAAAATTAATGAGAGAAAGAGAACGGGGAAAGGGTGTTTAATAAATGTGGGAGAAACGGGGAGATATGGGGGAGAGAGGAAGAGAGGGAGAGATAGAAGGGGAGAGATGGAGAGATAGGGCATGAGAGAATGGAAGATATGGAAAAGAGAGAGGGAGAGAAAAGGAAATAAGAAGAGAGAGAGAGAGAGAGATGATCATAATTAGGGGGATAAAAGGGTAGGGTTGGGAGAAACAGTATGGGAGAAAGAAAGCGAAAAGAGAGAAGGAAGAGAAAGAAGGGGGAAAACAGAGAGGGAGAGAGATAGATGGAGAGAGACTGGAAGAGAGTTGAAGGGATGGAGAAAGAGAAATGAGAGAAGACGGAAGAGACAACGTACAATGCACTTTGTCGGCTTGCTTTACGCATTAGTCACTGTACGATACAATATAGCCAGCAGAATAATACATGCTGACAACTTCCATCAGGCTTCGTTTGCGGCTCGCTGATTGGCTGGATATTGGCTATGTAAGACGCCAGTTTAACCATCACTTCTTTGCTTTATTCATCCTTTCAAATAATACAGCAACATATCCTGCACATATCCCCCTGAAGAAAGATTTGATTCCAAATCACAAGTCTTTTAAATAAAATTGTATTTCCGAAAAAGTAATCAAACCGCGAGGATCAAGGAAGGGATCGGGAAATGGGAAATGAAACAGCATCACATATTTTGTTTTGTCACAATAATTGTGTTTTCAGAAAGCTTACAGATCAGGCTGTAGAGATGTAAAGTGCGTTTCATGCTGTATTGATGCTCTTTTTCGTTTCACGACGTTTGTTTCTGTTAAAGCTTTTTATAACAATAATGAATCGAATTTAAAAGTTTATTTGATTTCTTTAAAAAATACATCTTTATTAAGATATAATCTGGAAGGGATGAAATATGAATGATCATAGTAATCAAATGAAAATTTTGCCTGATATTCCAAACTATATTTACAAAAATTTCGGTATTATGTATATAGGAGCTAATGTAAATAGAAGACAAAAACACGGACATCAAATGAATACCATTTCTTCCAAAATTTCGCTTCACCTAATGAAAATATGTTTTTAGTTATTCTGATTATTGATATCTTAAGCACTGAAGATGGTTGATTCGTTATGGCACGTATGAAGGGAATGCAAATGGTTTAAAAGAAAAAGATAACATGTCTGTACCGATTTTAATCAAACCAAACGAAGTTAAATCAAATGCAATTCGTCTGCGATGTTTCTACATCTTCATTAGATCTCACACTCAAACAGTTTATAAAAACGTGTGGTTAAACTTAATTTTTATTGGTGTAAATTGTGAATACATTAAATTTCTATGTGCTAAATCTCTACGATCATCCGCCAAGCTCAGGAAGTGAAACATTATAGATTTATTATTATTATGTATCGGGAATTTTAACTGTACAATATTATTATGCCGTATTGCACAGGCTAATGAAATTATACTGTTTTTCACAGTTTATGCCGTCTGGATAATGATCATAGATAATAATAGTTATATTGGATGGCTTTACTTCATGGGATACAAGAATATTCCACTCGTTAGTGCCAATATTACACTCATCTTCGATTCGTGCAATATTGGTCCTTACTCGTGGAATATTTCTGGTATCTCAATATTAGCCATCCAATATAATATGAATATTTATACATTTACAGAATATAACCGGTTATATCATTTTTTCCATACAGAAGTGAACATCTAGTGAGTACATGTATTTTGCCTATCATAAAACAATATAGGCGGAGGTATACATACGCCATCCTATATCGGCGTTATACCTACACGGGCTCAATCTAAAAGCAAGGCGCGTGGAAGACCTCTTAAAGGGGAAGGATTGTCGGGCCTAATCAAGTCATCTTTAACCCAATTAGTCGGCAGTTTTGGAATTCAAATCATCGTCAGCTCCGAAATTATGTGGGTTAAAATGAGTAATCCAGCGCGCCCTGAAGCTTTTCAGCAGGCTGCAACCCCATAATGTCTCAGCCACAATGAAGCACCCCCGTTACAGACCGAAGAACATAGTCACATGGTTGTAAATAGAAAGATCGTCAGGTTTGGGGGCTGCGCTCTCAATATGACTGCGGAGACAGAAACAGTGTTCGGGATGTCTTTTCGCTGGTGTTAAACTGAAAAAGTACAGTGTTCTATCTGCTCTGGTGGACGGCTGATGGCAAAGGCAGACTTGTCAACAACGACGTAACTCGTGCTGCACGCTGCATCCATGGTGGATGCATTTTAGGCCTATATGACGTAATTTGAAAGCTGAAAGGGATTTAGCTCAAACATTTAAGACATGGTAAAAGACCCCTTTGATTCTCAAGACAATGTGATTATAATGTCATCACGTATGTTGTTTTGATGATGCATCCATTTGTGATGATGTCCAGCCCCTGTTGAGACCTGAAATTATAAGCCTTCAAGTGTGAAGAGGTAAATCAGTGGTTTCCAAGGCGGTGATACTCACTTGAAATGAATGGTCAGCTTGACCCAAATATGGGTCCATTGGGTCCATGTACGCCATTCTGGGTTAAGTGTCACCATAATGGCCCCCATTTAACCACGAATATTGATGTCGCATGTCTACAAAGTAAGCAAATATGTTCCGAGTTTCCAAAAGTCAGATGTGGTAGTGCCCCTACAATATTGGTAAAGCACTTATCTTCTTTACCACTTTTAAAGTGACCAGGATATCACGTAAAGAAGTATGCCTTGGTCGCCAACCTTCTATCATAGTTCCCCTTGCTTCCTTAAGATGGTTTCTTAGTTCGCGGAGACGTCTCCGAGACACGTCTCCGTGACTCCTAAACATCTCAAAGACGACTCCAAAACGTTTCCCCGATGGAAAAAAAAGAAGAAGATATTATGAAGACAAAAAAGGTAGTGTTAAATATTTCAATGAGACGTCGCGGAGAATCAGCAGATGTCTCCATGATGTCTCTGAGACGTCCTCGAGACTATTTCTTCTAAACGGTCTAAAATCCGTCTCAAACTATAGGCTAGTCCCAAACCCATTTCAAAACCTTTTCATGACAAGTGAGATACCATCATTAGCAGTCAGGTGAAATGCAATGAATCCTATCTGATACAATGATTAGGCAAAGTTACAAACTTTACCCCCTCCCCCAAAAGAGCCACGATCACAATCGTAACACAATCAGAGTCTGTGGACCGGGGGGGGGGGGGGGGGGAGGCTAACACCATGGCTTCAGTTATCCGCTCAGGGTTGTGTTTCACCAAGGCGTTCATAAAGTTACGAACGATTTTACGAACGATTGGAACATTTTTTGGGGGTGCTATACTAATCACATGCTTTATAATTTAGCTCAAGAACTGATCACCAGTCTTTCGTAAAGTCATTCGTAACTTACGAACGACTTGGTGAAACACCACCTAGGTCCAATTCGTTAAAATATGAAATCATAAATAAAATCACTGAAATTAATCAATGATTGAAATCATATTTTTTATTACGCTCAATACAATCAATCCATTTTTCTTCCAGGCAACGACCGTTTATCTGATGGAATAACTGTAGTCAAAATCAAAGAATAAAGAAGTTCTTTTGGGCTAAAAGATGGTATCGAACAAGTTGTAATAAAACACAGAGCCTTTAGGGAAACGCATGCCCTTATTGGAGCCCAATTATTATTTTTTATGATAATTTGCACTGCGAAAATTATGCTGGATGTCGGGTCTATGGTACGCCAGCCTGAGGACGTGAGTATTGTAAGAGAGTTATGCACTTGCTATTTTGTAGAGGGCAAAATCACGTTGTATTTTGCATTCTACAAAAACACAAGCAAGTACATATCAAACCAAGGGTTTCCTCAGGTGAAATACTACCTATTTCATATTTTAATGCCATCAACACATTTCTAAGCCAACTAATAGTTATCATGCACATTATTTTTGAGGACACAGGCAGCACCATTGGCAACATTAACACCAATACCACGCGCGCGCCGCCGCCACCGCTACCACAAACAACAACAGCAATTAAGGCGATACCCAAAACTTCCGCGAAAAGTAGTCTTATCAATATTTTCATATCTTAGCCCGTTTTATATTTATTTATTTTTATTTATTTAGTATTCTTTTAGAGGGATAGCTCCTTCAATGGTTAACAATACACTGTTTTTCTTGAAGACCCAGCACACATAGACACAATTTTACAGAGTCGAGAGAACAATGTGTAACAAAAATAGTCTTAGAATCATATAACATGTACATCAAATTAACATTTGAAACATTTTAGATATCAAATTTTGTTTAAGTTGATTGAATTCAATCATTGAGAATACAATTATTGTATTCTTAATACTTTTCTGTATGTTTTATTTGAATATATATTTTAGCACTCTTTCATATCATATAACAATACAAACTACAGTAATGATTTCAAAAAGGCGCATTTTAATCAACATCTTCAGCTCTCAATCATTGAAGAGTTGCCATGGTAACGGGAGTTTGTACCCTCAGAGATGAAGTGTGAACAGTTTGCGCAAATCGAAGCCATTTCCACCTTGAAGAGGATGACGTATTTCACAGCTATCCCATGACTCCTCCGAGTGACAGATAATCTATACCCATCTTGATGAAGATAGCCAGTACATGCACCCCTTCATCATCGAGACCTGGGGGGGGGGGGGCGTTTCATGAAAGGACTTGTCGGACGTTTTATCCTACAAATTTGCTCTCAGCCAATCAGATGCAAGCATTTCAGTAGCTTATAACAGTTGTTATTGAGAATCAG
This sequence comes from Paracentrotus lividus, assembly GCA_940671915.1. Lineage (NCBI taxonomy): Eukaryota > Metazoa > Echinodermata > Echinoidea > Camarodonta > Echinidae > Paracentrotus > Paracentrotus lividus. The sequence goes on from CALNVZ010000218.1 coordinate 22,144,575, forward strand.
TGAATATTTGTTTCATGAAATGCTCCCCGGAGAGGAGGGAGGATGCATGATACCAAGAGCGACAGGGATTTTTTATTTGATTTTTATTCTCATATTTCACACATGATTACACAATTTAACATAATACAAAAGCATATATAAATTACATAAAATATGAACATCATGGCTATATATTGAAATATTTGAAATGTAATAGAATCAACAAATAATTACAAGACTCCCTATTAAACGTGCTTTATTTTTAATCTTGTATGATTTAGGAAATGGATTTGCCAAAAAACGCCTATTAATTCACCCTTGTCCAGCCACCTTCTTCGATACTATAACCAGAGAGTGCATCCTGTTTGATAGACATTAGACTAAAAGCCCCCTAGTCCCATTTTTATTTTAATGCAGACACTTTTAGACACTCGATCCTCTGTTTTAACTCTGTGGATAGAAAAACATTATTTACCACAAGCAATGACAAGGAAAATTTGAAATTAGATTTCAAAATTTTCCTCTCAATGAAAGATGATATTTGTCACAAGACATCAGATGTCAACGGAAAATATTTTCTAAGGGCATTGTTGTCAGTGAAAGAGAAATCCGTTCTTTTCCTCGGGTTTATATTTCCACTCTCTCTCTCTTCCCCCTTTTCCTCTTACCTCTTGCCCCTCACTTCCTATCTCCCACCCCACCCTAACGCCCCTTTTTGTCATCCGCTATATTTTCCTACTAAATATCAAATATATTAATAGAATTTAATATATAATTAACATACCAATTTTCGTGTCGCAGCTTTTGTTTCTGTGACGGTCTTTACACAATTTAAATTTGGGTGTATTAATCATGTAAATACAACTAACGAAATTTTCATTGCTAGAATGATTGAATATACAAAAAAGAAAAGAAAAAAAAAAAAGAAAACAAACACAACAAACAAACAAACAACAACAAAGCATCGCAAGAATTTATTATTTCGAAAATGTAAAGAAGATGTGCATTTAGTTGATCACATGTTCCTTTAGATCTGAACCAAGTTTTCAAGTGTACTGTATCCGAAATTAAATTGCTTCCTAAAGAGGTTTTCTAAGTGATTCTATTGTCATCAGTTTAATCATAGACGACGTCTATGGTTTAATAGAATGTATTCATGGTATTGATGATTTCAATAAGCCCAAAGAAAACTATTAACTCGAAGTATGATAATTGTTCTAGAACAGTCTGACGAGATGTAGCATAATTACATGAGACATAAGACTGATAACATATTGTAATCCCATTTTAATTTTTTTTTTATGAAAAAAAAAATGATTACAAAAAATAATGCATTAATACTGCACGCTAGTCTTCAAACACAGACTCTAATTCAATAATGTTAGAATGAAACCAAGTACACCCTCTTACTGTCTAAAATTAAAAGAAAAGGGGAAAAAGGGGGAAGAGAGGGAAAGGAGGGGGGGGAGGGAGAAAAGAAAAAAAAATAAGAAAAGAAATAAAGAGAAATATATCAAGAAGAAGAAGAATGGGAAAAGCAGTGGCAAAATAAAATGATTTGACTGCTTGTCATGTACAATAACAAAATAAGAAGAGAAAAAAGAGAATAAGAAGTCTGTATAGTCTCATGTTCAGACTATGATACAAGCAAATTAAATCAACCTTGCGATACTTTAATCCCAATGACATCATTATACAGATCCTCCTTAACCCCTCAGGGCTCAACCCATCTCATCAACGATAATTGGTTACAGATTCAATCAATTCAAATTACCCCTCTTTAAACCGACTCACACACCTCCCTTTTAAATCCCTCTTTATAAAAAAACATTAGTGCAAAATGCATGTATTGAAGCATTCTCGCCGAAGCCTGCGGGTAGCGCAAAAAAAATTATGAGGCAATCTCAAAAACTAATTTTTCTTTCAGGTTTTGTTTGCAGACATGTCAATTGATATTATCGCTCTTACAATCACAGACATTGCTTCTGCTTTATCAATAAGACTTCTGTTTGGTGTTTATTGTCATCTAACAATGCGGATTTAGTTCAAGTGGGGTTCCCACTAACTTTATAAATACATGAATTCATTCGGATATAAAATAATAATTGTGATTTAGCTGATGGCAAGAATTTATTATTTGTGTGTGTATGGAAAATAGAGGGCAGTGCTCTTTATTCATTAGCTTTACTGTACTTTTTCACAAATTGAACTTCATACCAGTAAAGGTATGTGCAGCCTACGTCGTCAAAACAATTTTAAAATATCGACAAAATCATTCGGGAAGTATATATTCGTAGATTCGGTTACACCAATCGCTTTATGATATCAAATAATTACACTTTTGAGAAATTGTAGATACATTTTGTTCGAGACTTTTCCGAACGGTACTGTACAGAAGCATCGCCCACGGTATAGTGGTTAAGGGGGGGGGGGTGAGGGTGCCAGGGCAGTTACTTAGTATTTCACCAAACTCACTCTTTGTATACCAAGTTTAGCAAGTTACTGTAGTTTCTACCTCTACACAAAATAATCAGAGAGGTAAACATAGTGTCGATACATTGGTCCTGAACTATTATAGGATTAGGTGAACTATTTTCAAGGTTTCCAACTTGCTATAATCTGGTTTATGATCATGGCCAATGGCATAGTCACGGAATGGAGTGGGGGAGGGGGAGGGGTCCGATGATCAAAAAAGCATTCCGTCTAAGCCCCCCCCCCCCCAAAAAAAAAACAAAACAAAACAAAACAAAACAAAACAACAACAACAACAACAAACAAAAACAAACAAACAAACAAACAAACAAACAAAAACAAAAAAAAAACAAAAAAACAAACATTTGCAAGAAAGCTATGTTACCAATGCATACATACAGAACACGTAAACCTATTATTTAAAAAACATTTTGTCGAATGTAATTAAGCAGTCCAAGGTTCGAACAAATCATGAATGCATATGATAAGAGATAAATTTTTAATGAATCAAGCACAAATGATGTAACATTACCAGTGGCGGATCCAATAGGAGTGCAACAGGCAAGTGTCCCTTATTTTCAAAAATTTCCCGGCTGCACCCCCTATTTTCAAATCCTGCAGGAGTGACCACTGTAGTATGTACATTGAAATCATGATAATGTACCACGATATTTTTTATCATTAAACAATGGACGTAGCTTTTTTTACGTCCATGATTAAACTAAAAAGAAGGGAAAAATGTCACCCGTCAGAAAATATACGTTTTCCCGGTCAATTTTAAACTCTTTGCAATCGAATTCGTTAGTGTTCATCCAATCTAAACGATACCACATGGAGCGGAGCTATCGGTCAATTGAATTAACGTTTAAATTTTTAATCGCGATCACATTTCAGAGGAAAATTGGTCGGAGATAGTATAAACTTGAACGGGAAAACCTATATAATTGATATCAAAAAGAAAAACAGAAGTGTATGGATTAAAGTATCCAAATTACCGTATCTCGATACAAGATAATTTCGAATGTTTTTCAATTCTTAAAAATATTCACTTCTAATGACTAACATTTAATGTTAACACACAATTTATTGTTTGAAATAATTTTAAACAATACATGCAGCCTTCCGCAATTTTGTTGAAATAAAATAATATCGGGTGACATTGCATTACGGAACTTCAGAGTTTAAGATGAATTCTTATCTACATGCATAATATCCAAAGAACCAATGTTCGAAAGAAAAAAAAATTGTCAGCCATGAAATGGTGCTATGATATGGAAAAGTTTATAGCCAGAACAAATCTTAAAGAAAAAAATTTTGAAACGAAAAGGCTCCAATTCACGAAATGCTTTCAGAGATGTTAACCTGCGTTGTTATGTTACTGCATTTGTACCTTCCATCTATATAATTATTTATTGTTGCTATATTTTGAAATAATTTGCATTGCATTTGCATATGTGACTTGATAATTCATAGATGATTTTTCAAAAATTTTGGTTTTGAAATCATTTTGTTGATGCTTCTTGAAATGTAACAAATGTATGTAAAATGTTTTCTTACCCTGTGGAAGGGTAAAAAAATATCCAAATAGTGAAATAACCTTTTCAAAACATCCTCAGAACATTCTTCATCCCTTTAACTCCATCTGTGAAAAGAGCTTTAAGGAAATCGGTCTGATAGCCCCTCTCCATTATCCAAAAGTACAGAAATACTCGTCGAAATAAATACAGGCATCTTTCTTGCAAATAGAAAAGCCCCATAGCTAGAATTAGAATAGATCTGCCTTGTCTGGTTTAATTTAAACGCAAATGAAGTAAGAGGTTTTGTTTATTTCCCATCGTCTATGACATTTCACGAACGAATTTTCGATTCGCGGTGAGGTTATGGTAAATATAGACGCTATACAACAAACACTGAGGAAGAAATAAGAACTGTATCTGGAAAATATAGACATGAATACATGAAATTCATTTACGAACGAACCATATATATATATATATATATATATATATATATATATTTGTATATATATACAGATGGATGAATTCATGAAAAAAACCACATATATATATATATATATATATATATCTTATTTATATATCTTATTTCTTCCTCAGTATTTGTATATATATACAGATGGATGAATTCATGAAAAAAAGCAATATCTAAATTATCTAAAATAAAATTAATTCTGAACGCGTTGGCAATTTTGGAATTTCTAAATCAATAGAGTCGATATGGAAAAAAAAAATGTATTCATTCTTTCTTACCTTCAGAATCTCATCATCGAAAATAGACTATTATTCGAAAATTATTGGTTTGAATAATTATGAGCTCATTGATGACCTCCCCTCCCCCATATCATTTTTTTTTTTTTTTATTATTTTTTTTTGGGGGGGGGTAAATACTAAAATGATCCAAGATTATGTTACTGCTGTAGAGTTTGAGCATTTATAAATAAACTTAATAAGTAGGATATGTCGCGTACTGGTTTTCAAATTCTTAATGATTTGACGGCACCACAGTTGAATAAAACACGCAAAAAGATGAATATTAAGACCAGTGGCGGATCCAGGCGGGGGTGCACGGGACGCGCGCCCCGCTATAATTTGAAAACCGCTCATTGACTGTACATGTTAAAATCAGAAAAATTCGGCGGCGCCCCCCCCCCATCCTGAAATCCTGCATCCGCCACTGAAGACTGCATCTCCGAACGAATGATATCATACGAACATGACGAAGGGCATTTTAGATTTGCTGTAGAGTGGGGGGGGGGGGTCGGCACGTTACCCTCTTTACCCTTAATGCGAACATTCTCCTATATCTCAGATTACGAAGAGCACGGAGAAATGCTCATGAATAAATCAAATCCATTTCCCGCAAAATGTTTCTTTCAGACCACAAAACAATATAGAAAATGTCGTCTGCTCCAAACATATGTTTCCTCCCTGTAGCTGGACTCAGTTGGGGGGGGGGGGGGTACCAGTGAATTTGGTAATATGTGCTAGCAGGTAGGGATCCTGATAATAACTGTCGCTCTTGTATACCTGTCCTAAATTGCCATCTCGCTGTCATCTTATTCTTTGCAATTCGATTGGGAGAGGAGGGGACCTGTACCCTCTCAGCCCCCTTTCTCCCTGTTTCTATAATCGACAAGCCAGCCTCGAATCCAGGATTTAGAAATAGAGGCGCAAACGAGAATCTAAAGAATAGATGGGGGGGGGGTGCAGACGATTAAAACAAATTATTTATTTATTTATTTATTTACTTAATTTATTTATTTATTATCTATTTTTATCTATTTTATTGTTATCATTATTATTATATTATTATCATTATTATTATCATTATTATTTATTTATTTATTTATTATTTATGATTCTTGTTTTTGTTTTTGTTTGTTTGTTGTTTGTTGTTTGTTTGTTTTTGTTTTTTTTGGGGGGGACGGTAACATTAACCTGTATTCCAATGTGAGGATATTGGCGGTCCAGAATTTTCATGGGGGGGGGGGTGCAAATCTTTGATTTTCAGGTCACATTTTTCAGGTCACATCGGCCGAAATTGCATGCATTCAGGGGGGGGGCATTTACTCTGGTCTGTCATGCCAAAATAGGGGCCCATGTCTCGTATTGTGTTCCCCCGCCTGAATCCGCCACAGTATACACGAAGAAACCCGATGTTTTAATGAGGGCAACATGATCGATTTGGACCCAGAAGAGAGGATCATAAAACGCGGGTAACATTATTCCATATCAAAATGGCGGTGATAATCCCGAAACATTCTCCTTGCATTATCAACATTATCTCGATGGATCCAGTTCGGCTGCTTCAAAGAGGGAAACGGAATCAAAATGGAAATGTGGATACATGAAAATGTGGTTGAATACTTTGAACCAAAAGACGGTAATGCACACAGTGGCGGATAAAGGCACATGGGTAGGGGGATGGGGGCAGTTTCACAGTACTGTATTATATTGATCATAAAATATTCACAATATTCTCGCCGCCCCTCGTGTATGTATGATGCATTTTTTTCCTCAATGATCTATGCATAGCAGGCCCGTAACTAGGATTTTTACGGGGGGGTTCGACATCTGAAAAAGTGGACCTTTTTCAAGGATCTTTTTTTCGAGCGCGAAGCGCGAGCAGAAAATTTTGAGTTAAACTTTCAGAGTATAATATGCATTATCATGATTATAGACTCTACATAGGAGCTAAAAACTGGGGTTTATTGTGCATTATAGTCTCTACTTATAGTATCCGCGAGCGCGAAGCGCGAGCTGAAAATTTTAAGAATCTTAATGGCTTTTCTTTTTTATTGTTCATTGAGTAATGGATATATAGGAATGCGAGCGCGAAGCGCGAGCTCATAATTTTGAGAAGAAAATTGGAGTTAATTGTGCAATAAAGAGCCTATTGAGTATCCGCGAGCTGAAAGTTTTGAGCTAAAAATCGTGCCTTATAGACTCTTTCTAGGATCCATATTGAAGATACATAATAATAATCTTGGCTCATTAATAATCTTTGCTATGAATATTTTGTGGGCTGCAAGCACCTAGGCCTCCCCCAATCTAACCCAAACACAATTACAACAATTCATTTGACAAGGTTTGTCTCCAACAGAGAGCACTGGGTCCAATCCTTTTTTTTAAATACTTATTGTTTGTTAATTTTACAGTTCGAGGTCGCATAGTGACCAAGCAGGAAAATTTGGGGTTTTAAAAGACATATGAAGTAAAGAAAGGAGCACTTTTTAGTATTGTAAGTGATACTTTTTAAGAAATATTATTTTCCATGGGACTTTTAAAGAGTATGAAAGGCTTCTTTTTAGTATAAAAAGGGCATTTTTAGCTAAGAAAAGGGGCGCTTTTAGAGTGCATAAAAAAATGGGGGCACTATGCCCCCTGCCCCCCCCTCCCCGGTTCCACCGCCTCTGTTAGACCCCAATATCCTCAAGCGCGAAGGGCGAGTGGAAAACTTTGAGCTCAAAATTGTAGTTTATTGTGCATTATATAGACCCTATTTAGTATCCGCGAGCGCGAAGCGCGAGCCGAAAATTAGGGGTTTTTAAAGACATATGGAGTAACAAGGGGCCCTTTTTAGTATTAAAAGTTTTAAAATTTTTTAAACATAAATTGTCCACGGGACTTTTCAAAACTCTGAAAGGCTTCTTTTTAGTATAAAGATGACACTTTTTTTAGCTTAGAAAAGGGACACTTTTTGGTCATGAATAAGGGCACTTTTATAGGGTGGATGAAAAAGTTGGGGTCACTGTGCCCCTGCCCGCCCCACCCCCGGTTCCACCGCCTCTGCCACTAAGCCTTATTTCTGTTATATTATTTCCTAACATTGAAGTTAACATCATTTGAAAATCCAAAAATAGAACACAAATGCAAACGAAAACATTCCTGCGAAATGGTTTAAGTGTAATTCCAGCATAATTTGTTCTGAAAAACATAATTATCACCCCAAAAATAAAAAGTTGCGAGCGCGAAGCGCGAGCGAAAAATTTTACATGTAGGGGGACTGAAAGCAAAGTGTTTTAATCTTCCTTTCTTGTATTTCTATTCAGTTATCTGCTGCATTTCTGCCAAAAAGTGGGAGTTTTATTTTTTTTTATTTTTTATTTTTTTTTGTCAAGCGGACCCTGCTCGCCTGCGGGGGGGGGGGGGGGGGGGGGGTTCGTTCGAACCCCCCGAACCCCCCCTGGTTACGGGCCTGCATAGAATCATAATGAAAAGTTGTGAACATTTTGCCTCCGCTAATAATTAACGCGCGGACGTGCGAGCGCTCCTATATAACACGTAAATTTGGTTATGAAATTATGACTTTTCAAAGCACTTCAGTACATACGCTAAGTATTCGTTCATAGTTTGCCATGGGGCGCGTATCATTAGAAACTTAAAACTTCGAGGTTTTGTATAATGACAATATAAATACTACAAAAATTATAAAATCACTGCACTTTTTGTCGAAAAATAGTTACGCATTGACGTTTTTGCTCAGTTGTCTATGGAAAATAAACTAAAATGCCCCTTAATTGAAGAACATCGTGAACTTCTGTGGATCTAACTTGAGAACAAATAGACGTATGCCTTCGGGGCGAAAAGATTTCTATAGCAGGGATTATACATAATAATGTGATACACTGTTAGAATGCGGTTTAAAACTTTCGCTGTTTAAACAAATGTTCACTTCTGTATAGAAAAAAATGATATAACATTCGTGTTTAATATTTAAACATTGTTGTTTAAAACTGAAAAGCGAGGTTTTATAGCTTTAAACAAGACCTGTTTAAAGATTATTAAACAGGTTTTTGTTTAAAAAGGCCGAGGCAAATGTCACGTGATAGTCATGAGCGAATAGCATCACTCGGTACATGCAAGGTAAATCGGCGCAACATTTCAATCATGATGAAGGACTTATGCCTCACACATTAAATAAGTGTATACAGATACTAATGTTGGCTCAGTGGATAGAGCGTCTGCCTTATAATCTAATGGTCGTGGGTTCGATACCAGGCCGCGTTAATCAAAAAAAAAGGTGGAGCGTTTTTATTTTTGGAGCGGAACGTTAAATAACAATGTTGATATTTTAAACAACCATGAAACAACAGGTTGTTTAAACTTTTAAACAGCAAGAGTGTTAAAATTTAAACAAACTACAGGTTGTTTAATTTTAAACAACGCTGTGCGATTCACCGGTTAACACGCAGTTGTTTAAGATTTAAACAACTTTTTCTAACAGTGTAGAAAACTCGATTTGATTAGCTGCAGAAAAGTTTGTATTAATTGGCGAAAAGCTACCAAAAACGATCAGAAATGTCAAATAGGATAATAGAAAGAACGCTTTTTGCACTCGAGCAGCGAGACCACTTGCTTGTGATCACTATGTAATGGCCCGGTCACAGCTACATGACGCACGGCCAGCGCACAAAAAGATAGAAAATAAGCTCTCTGCGTCCTTGTGCGTCGAACTTTCTGATGATTTTGGAGAAGGTAATGCGTGTGTAGGGCGCTCCCACAGCGCTCCCACAGCGCCCCAACAGCGCTCCCACAGCGCATACACTGCGCACATATTAAAGCATCCAACTAATACACAGCTTGCTCTGGCTGTCTACACGAATGACCCGCGCAGGCACAGCGCACAACCTGCGAACAAAAGTGGTTACCCCTCACATGGACGGTTCGATTGTTTGCAATGCATTCGCAACGCTTGGACCTACGCACATGTCACGAATGCTTAACGCATGGTCTGCGTGTGTCTGGCACTGGTGCTGCGCCCTCTGTGCATATCTGGCGTTCTGCCGGCGTTTACATCCATGCGTCGAGCTCGACGCAGATATTTGAGCATGCTCAAAATTTTCAGACGCACAACTGCGCACAACGACGAATCAAAAAGCGTTCATCTAGCGCGCTCGACGAGTGAGCGACGAGTATCAGCTACAAGCCAGCGCAAGACAACGCATTGCCCAAAACTGCTATTTTTTTGTGCGCTGGCCGTGCGTCGTGGTAGCTGTGACCGGGCCATAAACTAAACCGAACCCATGAACGGTAAGAGTGAACGGACGCACACAAAGGCAAATGTCAAAAATAGGCCAAAAGTTTACATAATGTAGTGATCGGTAATGGTAACATGGAAATTTAAACCTTATTATGTGGCATATGTGGTATTTATGATCTCAACAAAAAATAATAAAACAAAATCTCAATTTTTAATAGACAAATAATAAATTTACAGTTTCGCAAATCGAATTCGTTTGAAAAATGTCTCTCTTCTTCTTTCTCGCTATATCGTGGGGGATATTTTGATATGATGTTCCCCTAGGGGAAAAAATCGAGGACAGTGCCCCACCCCCTTTAACGACCCTTTTTAGTTTGGTAAGTCCAGTGGTGTCATTGTAATGTAGATTATCCTATTTAGGTAATCAAGTCATGCGAGCCACTCGGCTCGCTGAAGCCTCTGAAGTTTGCCGAGCGAGGAAAAAGATTCTACATCTTAAGTCAAGTTCACCGATAGCCAATCGATTTTATAGTTGCTCATGACAAACTGGTAAACAGGACAGTAAATAAAAGGAAAATGTCAAGATTTCTGATCTAACATGGCAATAATACATCCCGTTTCAGTGAGTGTTTTATTTCATGTTAATAGTGTGCATACACACAAACAAAATTACCTCCAGTAGACCATGAGAGGGGTAGGTATTCTTGTATCTTCTTTCGGTTTTTTTTCCCCCTCTTTCTTTTCCATGTCTGTTCACCAGTTGGTATTGGTATACTGTTTAAAATAAATCGTTTACAATAGCATTTCATCCGTACTAATTAATATGATTTCCTCTTACAATCAGAATTCATTATTTATATTTTAATCGATAATAATTTGTAATGGCTACAAATAGCCTCCAATTACTTGCACTTATAATTCCTTCTATCAAAATTCAGGCCCACTAAATGATGTATGAATATTTAGGCGTGGACAATTAATATAACAAAAGAAGTACAATGTAAAGTAACCAATTAAGTCAAAGCATATTCAAAATACAGAATGACAGAATGAGTCCGTACATCCCACAACCGTGTAGATAATTTTAATGATATCGGTAAAGCTAAAATATGAAATTGATACGGTAATAGTGTAATTATAGCCATGCGTGCTCTAGTTGTTGTATAGGTAGTAACAAGTAGGTGGAAACAAGTGGGAGAAAATAATGCTTTCAAAAGAAAGCAAACAAAAAATACCTGCATTTTTACGAGACAGCGACTTGGGGGTCGTTGAGCACATCAGCGGTGATAAAGCTCGAGATATCGACAGATAATGACCGGTGATTTATAACTTTGTCCAATTACAACCTGGATTTCATTTTCTCTTTCTTTTATCTTCTGTTCCTGAGGTATATTATAAACCAGAGCGAACGCCCTTAAAAATATGTCGTAATGATTTGCTCGTACCACGAAATAATGCTTATTAGAGTTTTTTTCATAACTCTGAAAATCCAAAATCATTCTTGCAAGTTTACAAGAGCAAAAGTAAAAAAGGGAATTAATGTCATTTTGAAGGAAATGATGTGATTTGGTGTTTGTAGTTCCTTGGTTTATTACAAACAAAATTAAATCAGAACATGCGAGGATTGCATCGAACAAAGTAAGATATCTTTCAACAAAACAATGACTGTGAATTCGATAAAAAGACCTTGGTGACCAATGTTCTTTTAATAAAACTTTTGATAATTATCACAGTTATACACCTTTGCATTTAGGTTAACTTTAAAAATGGAATGGGCAGATTAAAGGGGAATCCAACCCAAGGAGATAATCAACCTAACAGGAAAGAGGAAAATGAGAGGAGCAATCAAAAAAAAGTTTCATCAAAATCGGTTATAAAATAAGAGAGTTATGGAAGTTTGAAAAGTCTAGTTGTTCCTTCTATGGGGATCTTCAAATTGGCATCATCGGCTTCAAAATGGCCGATCTCATGGACAACTCTCCATTCATTTTGTACACAAATTTTCAGATTTTCCCCATTTTCTTTAAAAATTTGCCTTGCTTACTACTGAGCTCAAAGTATGTCATGGGAAAATATATTTCACACAACATATGTCGAGCTCAGAAGGAGGTAAGATATATTTCGAAAGAAAATGGGGAAAATCTGAAAATTTGTGTACAAAATGAATGGAGAGTTGTCCATGAGATCAGCCATTTTGAAGCTGATGATGCCAATTTGAGGATCCCCATAGAAGGAACAACTAGACTTTTCAAACTTCCATAACTCTCTTATTTTATAACCGATTTTGATGAAACTTTTTTTTAGATTGCTCCTCTCATTTTCCTCTTTCCTGTAAGGTTGATTCTCTCCTTGGGTTGGATTCCCCTTTAAATTATCCTTTCTCCACATCGTCACCTGATTAGCTCGTTTTACTTTAACACGGACTTACGACCTCTTGACTTGCTTCTTAACATCAGACGATTTAAAAATGACAATCCAAATCACATCATTTCCTTCAAAATGACACTAATTCCTTTTTTTTTTTTTTACTTTTGCTCTTGTAAACTTGCAAGAATGATTTTGGATTTTCAGAGTTATGAAAAAACTCTAATAAGCATTATTTCGTGGTACGAGCAAATCATTACAACATATTTTTAGGGGCGTTCGCCCCCTTCCCCCACCCCCACCAAAAAAAATATTTAAAAAATGGTTAGCTATCATATTTCAAGACTTTTGATAATTATTACAGTTATAGGGCCTACACCTTTCCATTTTGAAAACTAAATACAAAGGTGTATATAACTGTGATAATAATTATCAAAAGTTTCATTAAAAGAACATTGGTCACCAAGGTCTTTTTATCGAATTCACCGTCATTGTTTTGTTGAAAGATATCTTACTTTGTTCGATGAAATCCTCGCATGTTCTGATTTAATTTTGTTTGTAATAAACCAAGGAACTACAAACACAAGAACGAACCTTGAGACATTTTAATCAGAATGACATAAAATCTAGCGGGGCGCAGCCGGGGGTCATTAGGGGGTCTTTGTTCCTTCGTCGTTAGGGCTGACTCTATAAACTATTCCATGGCCGTTTCTTGGGTATTTTATGATATACAAACATGGTTTACACCTTCCACGTGTTGTTTCAATTCCTCACCTGCCCATTCATTGTCGATTTCTAGTGGCGTATCCAGTATTCGCAAAGTTTGCGGGGGGGGGGATGGGCAGCCCGAAAATGTTATGCGAAAACTAGGGGGCTCAGGGAAAATAGTCAATGGGTGGTTTTCAAAAATATAGGGATAAGCATGTTGCGCTCCTCGATCTACTAGTTGGAGGATCATTGAAAGCAGCTTTTTTAAGGGGAGGGGGGGGGGGGGTGCCGCCCCATCAATTTTCATATTTTAGCTAACCCAGCAGCCAAGTTTTCTTTATTCTATTTCTCATACAAAAGGTTGTTTCTTGTAGCATAAAAAACATTGCATTTTGCTCCTTTCACTGCCCCACTCCACGATTATAATTTCGTTGTAGTTTACCCTTGCCTGTCTTCTGTTGTTTCATCGAATGCAAATATCATAAAAGACGTTTGTTGATGAATTGTAAAATTTATTAGGTCTATTAATTTATTATATTGTTTTCGCATAATACCAATTGTTTAACATATTCAAGGCTAGATGTAGGTTAATGCCAGGCGCGATGGATGGGGGGGGGCTCGACGGCCCCCCCCCCTACCCTCCCCCCAAAAAAAAAGGAAAGAAAAAAAAAGAGAAGAAGAAAAAAAAAACACGAAGTTAAAATCGATGAGCGGGCGATTGACCCCCCCAACCCTACCCTATGGCTGATACTGATGACCTTTGTTGGCGAAAGCCAAAAAAAAATTGATACCTTCCCCCCCCCCCCCCCCCCACTTATCGCTCGCCAGCGTCACGTGAAAAAAATTGAGTGTACCTTTTCGTCCGCTCGGTGTAACGGGAAAAAATTTGGGTGTACCAAAATCTGAAATTCCGATTTTGGGCCCCCCCCCCTGTTATGAAATCCTGGATCCGCCACTGAATGCATAAGTTTTATAGTCTGTAACTCTGAAAGCAAAAAAAAAAAAGCAAACAAAAATAAAGAAAGAAGAAGATAGAATGGGTTTTTAGGATAGTACAGGAGTAAGAAATACATGCCTACTATTATTTGACCTTGGCCAAATCTAAAGGTGTTTATGTAAGCTCATAATTTCTTACGGTTCCAAACAAAATTGGTCGTTATTGAGAGGGTATTCTAATCTCATAGATCACAGCATGATTTATTGAAAAATACAATCCAAAGGAAATAATAAATTTATAAACAGGTGAATCTTATAGGCCTACAGATGGGCTAATGAACAATTACGGCGTGCTTCAGTCTCAACCACTTCTTCCCTTTTTCCTCACTAGTATTACAGATATTCATTTTTATCTTTCTGTCTGTCCGTCTGTCTGTCTCAGTCTGTCTGTGTGTTTGTATGTCCTTCATCCCCTGAGCTGTTCTCCTCCCACCCTTTGCATTGAGTAGAGGGCGACATTTTAGATTGAGAAACTGTCTGATTTAATATCTGAAACACTTGCCGAATCGGATGCACCTCGTCGAGTCTGATCTGATGTTGTAAGATTTTAATTTCTCAAGTGTGCTCATCATCCTT
>CALNVZ010000218.1:22171610-22245763 GCA_940671915.1 Paracentrotus lividus
GGGGGGGGGGGCGCCAAATTTTGAAAAGTACACAGGGGCGCCAAAATCACATCGGGCCCCCCGGGGTGCGAAATCCTGGATACGCGCCTGATGTTGCATGTATAATCATTGTACAGTACAATATTTTTGGTATGACAACAAGCATAATATCTGGAATCATATGCTTACCAAAACTTACTGATTTTCTAAATCAAAACAGTTATACCAAATATTATATTCAATTTGCATCAAAGGAAAACTTATGTCAAATTGAAAAAAATCAAACAGTTAACCTACTCAAACCAGTTGAACTTTATTTCATTGGAAAAACAATTATCCAAAATAAACAGGCTACCAAAAGAAACCAAAACCTTATTGTTATCAAAACAATATATACCAAAAGTGTTGTTATCAAAACAATATATTGTTGTATACTCAAACATTGAATGTACACATTCTGCTTCTTTACAAAGGAAGGGGGATGTTGCGATATACTATTCGCTATGTCATTATACTATTAGCGGATACCATAGCTATATCGCATATCAGATGTAAATAGTATTCTAGCTTCAGGTTGAGAATAAACATGTCGTTATCGTAAACATCTTTGTGAAGACCTCTTCATCTACCAGCCTCATCGTACTCGTAAAAGAACCACTAAATACTTTAACACGCTGCTACCATGAATTTGGTATGAGAATGCTGAGGAACTTCCACTTATTCTTCGGTCACAACAAATTTTTTCATCTCGCCCCACATGTTTTGCAATCCTAAAAAAACCACACACCCTTGTCAAGAGGGGGCGCTAGCCACAATTCGGTTATAGCGAGACATTGAGTGCGGCGCCTACACATCTGGGTTTTGTGTTGTAACGCTTCGCATCGAGGGTTTTTTACTCTGCGCGATTGAAACGCATAGGGAAACAACGCGTGACCGGATACTATTCTGCAAAACCGATTGCCGGGCGGAAAACATCTCCTCACTCTATCGGCGATATATTTTTTTAACCATAATTAAATATTTTAAATGATTTTGATAATCTTTTAGAGTAGAATTTTTTTTGTTCTTCTGGTGGGTGGATCGTCAGATAAAGGAGGTAAGTTTTCATATTATCGCCGATTTCCCCTTAAGGGACCGAATACTGGGCGCGCTACCCTAATTGATTAAAAATGAGTTTCAGCAAGTTTCATTTGCTACCCTGAAAATTTCAATCATTGTCTAAAAAGAAAAGTCTGAAACTTCACCACACTTGAATCGTGTGCAAAATGAGTGAGTGCGCAGACATGGGCACTACCCGGTATTCAGTTATGCTACACAAAATGACAAGCCTGTCTGAAAATCGTAAAAAACATTGTTTTTGTGAATAATTTCTTGAAATTTTTTGTTTCATTGATCATCAGAATATGAAAAACGAAATAACATTGATGATTCTCAAAATAACATTTTACTTTGTAATAAAATCGAGATCGAATTTTAGGTGCGCAGACATAGGCACTTCCTTCATATTGAAAGAGTGGCTTTCCGCCGCACGTTTTGTGAAGTCGAGTCTTGCAGTTTTTCTTGCGAAATGGGTCCACTTTGGTTATGATTGACAGCGTGCACGATAAAAGCGGTCTTTCAGGAACAGCTGAATCGCGTTGTTCAGTTACGGTCAACGCACTTCAGTCATCGCAACCAGGAGGCGGAGCTTCACGCGATAGCTAATCAGAGCGCCCAACAATAAAAATGCATTGTCCTCTAGCTCTGTACGAACGAACTTGTAGATATTTCAATGTGACACGCAGAACATGAACATGTTTAGAAAACTTGCCAAACTTTACGTCTTTACGAGTCATGATTTCATATTTTCATTTCATTTTTCATGATATTGAATCATGAAATGGAATTTCAGATGTTAGGAGAAGAAGGAGGAGGGGGTGGGGTAGTATGTTTGTAGACTAACGTTTTAGATCTCTAACGTTAGAAGTCTAGGCCTAATTTCTTTTTTAAGTTTTGGTGGTAAAATACGACTGTAGGCCGTAGATTTCTACAATTTTTTGTGCTAAATTTTTTTTTTTCTTCTTCAAATTTTGTGTGTGACAAAAAAGTAAACTTATCATGCAGAGAATAACCTTCAGGTCGTTAACTGTTAGTGTTAGCTAGGCCTAGTACTAGTAGTAGAGTCTATGTATGATTGCTATTATTGCATGAAGGATACAATGCCGTATAGACTAGATCTAAATACTATTACAGTTTGGGCCACTTGATCCAAGATTTATTACAAAAGAGGTAATTCTCACTTACACTTATGCATGGTCAATTTATAATTGACCTTGCACTGGGAAGTACCTTACTGCAGCAGTTTTCTTCCAATGGACAGCCATTTTTTCAGTACAGACTGATGTTGGTTTGCAGCTGTATGAGCTGAATTCTAGATGATTAATGATCAACAATTTGTATCTTACTTTTCTCTTAAAGGTGGAGAAGTGTTCCAAATTAAGAAATCCAGTCACAGCCGGAAGCAGGCAAGAAAAGTTCGTGAAAGACAGAAACAATTGAGGCACCAAGAAGAGAGAGCAGCAGACAGTCCTGGTAACACTCACTTACATTTATGCACATGTGGTCATTTCAAAAGTGACCTTACACTGGGAAGTACTGTACAGTGGTGGTTTTCTCCCAATGGAAAGTCAATGCACATAGATTTAATTGTTGATTTCAAGATCAAAGCCAGGAAAGGAGGCATGTTCCAAAAAAGGCTCTAAGAATTGTCTAAATAGAATAAGAAATATCTAATTGAAGAACTATATTGCAATAATACCCTAGATTATCCTGATTTATTTATAGGTAGGTTTATTTTCACTAATTATTATTAAGAAGTTTCCTCTTCAACCAAAAGGGCGACAGGCAGCCATTTTTCAGTACAGCTTGGGAATGGTTTGCAGCCATATGTGGGCAAGAATAAGACATGAACAAGAATGTTAATCCACACCAAAACTTACCTTTCTCATTAAAATCAATTTGTAAAGCTTTCAATGATTCAGGATGATAGCTTTAATTTAATATGAAATTCTCTTTGATATTTCCTTCAGACAAACTATGTAATTTGTTTTAGAAACTATAAAAGTTGCTAAAAGTTGATATAAGATGGTTAAAGAAAATTGTTTAAGAATAGAAGAAGAATAGTCTTGGTGCATGTAATGAGTTTTGATCTAAAAAGAAATAATGTGCTGTTCATTGCAATTTTGATAATTTTTTTTTTTCAGGGGCATCATTTCAGGAAAACTACTTAGTAAGATTCTAAATTTTAGTCAGTAAAGCATTATTTCTAAAAAAAAAAGGGGGCCTGTTTTATATATCTGTATTGTTCTTATCGTACAATATACATGTAACATGTTCCTTTGCTCTGCACACAGACACTGTTTCTACACATAAAAACGGAAGAGGTCCTGCTACAGAGCCGAAAGTGAAGCAAGAGAACGATGACATCCCTAGGGTTATCAAGACGGAGGAGAAACAGAAGAAGAAAGAAGAGAAGAGAGATGTAGTGCTGAATGGTATGGATGCTGAAGCGGCTGCTCTCGCGCAGGAAGACCTGGAGGAAATCGGCAAGAAGACAGAGTTTACAGGGTTTATGCCAGGTATGTCTTTAACCCATTACCTGCCAAAACCAGGTGTTTACTGCAGTTAAGTATATACCAGGGGCCTGATTGGCCTATGAGTTTGCAGTGAGGAACCCAATTCCTTTTTTCCCAATTCAAACATAAGACCACAAAGTTGTGTCTGGCACCCCATAAAGGTTTGCGCTACATAAAAAATGGCAATATCCATTTAAGATCATTGATGCATGTGATATTTGTTCCAAAGACTGTCCAGTAACTATTATGAAATATTCCTTCAAATTTTCAATTGATTACAAAACTTTGTGATGCTAGGCCCTGTTCTTCTTTGTTGTTTAATTCCAAATCAATCACTCCAAAATAAAGATTTGAGGCGGAGGTTAAAACAATTGCAAAGGTGCTAATTTATTCACCTATAAGTGAGATTGGAAAAAGAATATGTTTCCCAAAAATGATGTTAAAATAATATAAACTTCTCTTCTTTACTTAGGTGTTATACCCAATGCTAATCTGATCCACGCAGCCCGCAAACGTAGACAGATGGCTCGTGAGAGGGGCGACTTCATTCCCGTGGACGACACCCAGCGATTCCAGTCAGAGAATTCCAGACTTGTACGGGATGATGACAACGATCAGAGCGGTAGTGATAGTGATGAGGGTAGAATGGTCTTTACTGTCAAACAACAGACCAGTCGTCAGAGGGTCCAGGAGGCATTGAATGCAGGTCTGTTCATCTTCTTTCAATCACAATATCCGGTGCTAGATGCTTTCAGAGTCCAGGGGGGTGTTTCACACAGAGTCGCACTTAAACAGCGCATCCTGCATTAAACGCGCAATATCATTGATAGACTCGTCGATGGCGCGCATTCCTTGAGCATGATGTGACCAATGAGATGATGCGTAATATACCACACGCAACTAGGAATTTAAGTGCGACTATAAGTCTACTTAACTCTTTGTGAAACACCCCCTGGTATACATTGGCCTTCAAACCCCAAATTCATCTAAAGGTGAAACTTTTGACTTTTGAATTTACTCAATTTCATAGGATAAGTACAGCAGGGTTCCCAGCCCATCAGGGGAATCGGAAAATTGTTTTAATTATTTCCAGTCAGGGAAAAGTCATCATCATCATCATCATCCTCATCATCATCATCATCATCATCATCATCATCATCATCATCATCATCATCATCATCATCATCTTCATCCTCATTATATTCATCGTCAACATCATTATCATCATCATCATCATCATCATTATCATCTTGACCATCATCATTATAACCACCACCACCCCCACCACCACCGCCACCACCACCTCCACCCTCATCATCTTTCCAAATTCAGATATTATTACCTCATGATGTTTCCATGGTTACAGGAGGACTAAGCCCAGAGGAGAAGAGCGATGAGCATGAGGGTCACAACGAAGAAATGGAGAGATGGGAGCAGGAGCAGATCAAAAAGGGTACCAGCGTACCACAGGTGATGACTCAGTACCAAATGTATGCCCACCAAATGGTAGGTGTTTCCAACACCTTACATCTATTCAGTGCTTTGGCACGATACCTGATCTGGTGCTGTTGCTAAATATTGTCCATATGCTCTCATGAACTGTGGGCTGAAATCATTCCCAGCCATGACCCAGTATATTTTAACATCTTTCTTTAGAATGATCATATCAATCTAGCAATGTGAACTAAATTTCCGTCTGTTTGATGGTGAAGGTTTTATAAAATTTGACTTGTAAACTAGTAGTGTACCAGTATGCAATATGTAACTGACAAGAATTGTTACTCAGACATATGAATGTCGGACCAAATTATCAGCAAAGAACAAAATGTGGCAGTTTGTATACCGGTACAGTTCCAAGGTTTCATAAGCGACCCAACAGTTGCTCCTGCAACATCTGCTCCGGGCTAAGATCTAGGGGTAGGCTTTGGGTTGCAATAGGGTTTATGGTAGGGTATAGTTTTAAAGGGATGCAGTAACATTGAATGATATTCAAATCACAATTTCTTGATTTAGCTCATTTTGTCAACATAATTATAAACTTATAGGTCAGTCTGGTATCTCTTCAAAATTACAAGTTAATTGCTTGCTTTACTTTCAAGATATCAATGATTTCATACTCAAATTTAGTAAACCATCTCGTGGTGGAAAACAAATTGCCATGTGCTTTTCAAGACACCCCACTTCCTGTCGTGTTCCCCCCGACCCTAGCGGGCTGGAGGGTTTGCTGCAAAGGGGTTGAAAATTCACTCGCGTTTGGCTGTTACACTGTTTTGTGGTAGTAAATGACTTCCATTTGATCTGAAATTTTCAGTAGTTTGTTTTTACTATTAGAGCAATATAATTTTATTCATCTTGATCTAATTGCTCTTGTTTTTGAAAGTTACTGTATCCCTTTAAGTCCAGGGTTGAAGTCAGTCATTCGATTAGTGGAATTTACAGTGGAGCAGTTGTCGCAGGAGCGAATTTTATGAAAATCATTCTGACGGCACATATCAGGCGAGATCAACCAATTGTCTTCAAAACGAAGAACATACATCAACTCTTTGTTCTCTATTATTGTTTTAAGGCCCAGACAACCGGCCCCTGCACCGGCACCTCAACCCCTGACCCCACCAGCTACTATCCTCAGCAGCAGTATGCATACTATCCAAGCGAGAGCACAGCCTACACTGCCGTGGACCAGAGCCTGGTCTTTGGTTCAGCCTACTCCACAGGGGTGGAGTCTCCCCAGGACCAGACCAAAGGAGGGGTTCCTGATGCGCTCACTCTACCGACGAAGCTGCCGGAGGTCAATATGGAAGGAGTTTTGAAAAGACTAAGACAAAGGTGAGATTAAGGGTGTTTATATCCACTTGGTCTAACAGCAGTTCGTCCAATTTTCTGATTGTTTAATACCACATGGGCTGAACCCATTGGTCTACTAACAATTTGGTCTAATTTCCTCTTGGGCTAATACATATTTGGTCTCATTCTCACTTGGTATAATGACCACTTAGTTAAACTGCCAATTTGTCTAATTGTATTTTCATCTATTTCTGAAGTGAATATTTGGTCTATCACCAGTTTGTCGCAGGAATTGATTATAAAATGGTGTTAAACCAAGTGGACATTAGATAAAATGGGAAGGACCGAGGAAGAGACAATTTTAACTTTGCATGAAATATTTCATGTATTTCTTGGGTTGTATCTTTTAATGAAAATGGTAAACAAAGTTTTAGTTTCAAAATTAAATCATTTAGACTAGAGTCAATCCAGGAGATTCACAATGCCCACCTGCGGGAGAACGAGAGCATGACAGAGAGACTCCAGGACGCTTCTTTGAGCTCCACCAACCTTCACGACACCCAGGGTGATGTCTTTAGCGAGTACAACTTCTTCCAATTATTATTATTATTATTATTATTATTACTTTTTCTATTATTATTATTGTTTAGACTGGAGTCAATCCAGGAGATTCACAACGCTCACCTGCGGGAGAGCGAGAGCATGACAGAGAGACTCCAGGACGCTGCTCTGAGCTCCACCAACCTGCGTGACACCCAGGGTGATGTCTCTAGCGAGTACAACTTCTTCCAGGAGATGAGGGGGTATGTCAGAGACCTTGTAGAATGTCTGGATGAAAAGGTGCGTCTTATTATGTAACAGGGGTGCATCTTCTTACCCCTCTGTTACTCCTCCATTCTTAACATGCGTAGGAATTTGAAAAGCTTTTTATGTATTGTTATATCTTTTGTTGAGAGCTGGAATGGTATTAACTATTAAACATATTCTTTTAAACGTTTAAATTTCTTTAGTCTCTCAATAGACAATTTGTAGTTTTTTTTAATGTATTTAATTCTATTTTAATGATCCTGATATTTTTTAATGTTGATGTTTTGACTGTGTGTATTTATGTCTGCCTTAGATATCTTATTCCTGTGTATGTATTCTTATGTTGTCTGTTCAGAATGTGAAGGGCAATAGAGAACTTTTTTTCATGTATTTCCTATTTTGATGTGTATGTGTGTGTGTGTGTGTGTGTTTTTTATTGATCCTTTTATGGTTGAATGTGTATGTAGTACATGTAGCTCTTTTTGTCTTTTAACTCACTGTTCTGACCATGTACATGCTTTCAATTATTCATTTGATTTGATTCCATTTGAGTATATTTATCCCCAAAATAGATATTCCTTATTCCTGTGTGTTCTGTATTTTCTTTGTTTCAAATTGTTCATGTCAGTGATGTGGGATTTTGTGGCCCTTTAGTAAATCTGACCTATTTTCTTTGCTATGTTCACATGATCCACATGTTGCATGAGATCTTCTTGATGCAAATATTCTAATACTGTCAAGCTAATCATTCTGTTTCATTCATGTCTTACTAATA
This sequence comes from Paracentrotus lividus, assembly GCA_940671915.1. Taxonomy (NCBI): domain Eukaryota; kingdom Metazoa; phylum Echinodermata; class Echinoidea; order Camarodonta; family Echinidae; genus Paracentrotus; species Paracentrotus lividus. The sequence goes on from CALNVZ010000218.1 coordinate 22,179,570, forward strand.
AAAAAAAAAGGCCATCTTTGCTCATTATGTAAAAAGAAATCTATCATTCCCATTTCTTAATTACACGATATAATTTGTTGGTTTCAATTTGGTTTGGCTGGTTAGCTGGGAAAATAATAAATTGCATATTGGTGTTGAGCAGATGTCATGCGTGGATGAGGTTTTGTGATTTTACCTATTTTTATGTTTATAATTGAATTTTTTTTTCATTTGAAATATTACTTATAAAATGTGGAGGAAATCTGTATGTCATGAGACAAAGTTTGATATATTTTGTTTACTACCGGAGCTATTACTGGAAAGGAAATTAATTTAACCCCATATGAATTATAAATAATAAATTAATAAATTATTATTATTATAATTATGTATTATGGAGTATCCTTGCCGTGTACATTGTAGTTACACCCAAAATCAAGCTGGCAGATCACATACATTATTTACACATATATTTTGTATCTAATTTTTGCCTTTTTATTTTGAGTTAAGACCCACAATATTATTTGTTTTAAATGCTCTGAGCCGGTTTTAGGACAACTACTGTAATCGTGTGGAAATATTCGTGGTACATTAATTTTTGCGGATTTCGCGCGAAGATCGGCAGGCGCAAATTGAAAAACGTGCGAATATATGAGCACGCTTTTTTATGCATATATTGGGTGCATTCAATTGCGTACTTACTAAAATGCGGCGCAAATTCCAAGAACCTGTGAAAATTCTTTGAGGCCACTCAGCGCGAAAAATTAATCGCGCGAAATTAACAGCAAATACAGTACCCACTGGACAATTAACCCCCTGACAACTACCCTGCCACAATCTACCCTCCTAAGTCTATACCTAACCCTAACCTCATATCTTGGAGTGAGTTGTCCTGGGGGTAATTGTCTGGAGGGTAGTTGTCCTGGGGGTAATTGTCTGGAGAGGGTCCTTGGGGTAATTGTCTGGGGCAGTTGTCCTGATACATTCTGAGCCTGATGACATTAGGGGGCTTCTGAATTCATATTGTATTTTCTCAACTCTACCATCTTATACATCCCTAGGTCCCCCTCATCAATGGACTGGAGACAGCCATGCTGACCCTCTTCAAGAACCGAGCCAATCAGTTGCTTCAGAGACGACAGCAGGATATCAAGGACCAATCAGCCGAGTTCACGGGGATGTCCCACAAGGCAGCGGCGGCACCCAACATGAATCGCAGTGAGAAGAAAGCAGCGAGAGAAGACGAGGAAGCAAGGCTCACAAGAAGCGCTGAGAGGGAAGCCAGGAGGTAAGAAGTCACTTATCTGCTTTTCTAACAGTACAAATTTTCCTTAACCCTGTACTATAGATAGTGTTAACTTGCCATTTAGCCCCACCTATAGTACGGGGTTAATTTTTTAAAGCTTAGTCCAATTTCTGTTCTCACAACGTTTTTGCAAAGTGTGCTAACCCCACCTAAAGGCACTGTAAAATACCAGGGTTAGCCGGGCTATTGCGGAGCTAAGGCATGAAAACCAGAGTTAATAAGTTTCGTCGGAACGGAGATCGAAGTTGTACCCAGCTGACGCGAAAAGCGGTGCTGAGACACACAGGTGCCAGCCGCTGTTGTCCAATCAGAGATACGCAGCAAATTGGCTTATCAGAAAAGTCGGGTTAGCAAATTTTGTGTGAGAACAGCATTTATTTCCTTATCCGGGATTTGGCAAATAATTTGGATAATGAGAAAAGGAAAATGAATAGTATGGGGTTAAGGATGATATAGGGTTAAGAAACCATCATGAGAAAAGGGTATGGGCTAGTGGTGCACCCATATGAATGTTGAGTCCTATCATAAGAAAAATTAATAATGTCAAGTGGAGAATGGACTTTGAGTTATAAAAATATCTCAATTTGCTTCAATGAGCATCTGAGACAATGTCAATACGATAATAATAATAATAATAACAGATGATCTGAATAACCCAAGAAAGGCTGGGCAGATCCCCCCTGTATGTTTTCCGCGATACAGATATTTCTTGCACTGAAAACTTACAGGACTTGATAAGCGTAGAGTCTTGTTTTTATTTGCCAATTGTAATAATTCCAATAAATACTATGTGTGTATAGAGCAAGAAGAAGGAGAGTTAGGAAGATTGAGAAGCAAGGTCAAGCTCACAACGATGGTACTTCCAGTGATGATGAGGTCACGGACAGCTTGCTCGCAAAATTCAAGACAGAAAATGGTAATTTGACTGTTTGTTTGTTTTTATTTCTGTAAAACAATACATTATACATTATAAATAGCACATTTTAGAATGAGTATATGGTGGATAGCCCATTTCAGCGGGATTAACATAATACCACTGTTCTTCCATGGGGTCCTTAAAATATAAATTTTGATCCTTGTATTTACTCTTTTGAGGTAAGCAGCAGTGCAGCATTTCACCCAAACCGAAATAGCCTGTCACTAATAATACAAACACCGTAAACTTTTAATGTTTTAATCTGAATCAGAAAAAACATAATTCTGTTCAAATGGTGATATTGTCAAATTCATCTCACTATAATTTCATCGTGTGCCTGGCAGAAGGACGCGAACACTAATTTTTTTGTTACCTGCAGAAAGACGTCAGGGGTAAAGAGATTCATAACTCGAAAAGCCTCTTTACTTTTTAACGAAATTGCAGGATATCATTATTGAATCATAAATCTTGCTTCATTTCAAATATCAACGAGTATAGACCAAGGTACACATTATTTTAGGTGACATTCAAAGTATATCAAACACGTTTTTTCTTAAAAACGTATTTTACCCAAGCGTGCGCATTCGCGTCCTTCTGCAAGGCACACAACGATTTTGAGATTACATCATACCAGAGCAAATCAACATCTTTGATGATTTAGAACGAATGAGAATGCTATTCAAATCTTGACCACAATGCACAATCTGTCACATATTAATATTTTTGTCAAGAACATATCATACCAGAGCAAAGGAACTTAATTATGTAGATAATAAGATTACTTTTCAGATACTGTACTCGTGGAAATATTCACGGTACATTAATTTTCGTAAATGCAGCGCGAATTACAGAACCTGTGAATATGATTTGAGGAAGCTCAGCGCAAAAAATTAATCACTCGAAAATAACAGCAAATACAGTATTACTCACATTTGCACTTTGTCACATATTTTACTTTTTGTCAAGTGGGCATCATAACAGAGCAATTTAATATAAGAATAGACAATTTGATTACTTTTCACTTAATCTCTCACATTTTTTGCTTTTTAAAAAATCAAGAACGTATCATAACGGAGCAAGGCAATGTCTTTGAAGATGTTGAGGAAGACTTCTGTTCACTGCCAGCGATCATCAAGCGATTCCAACGGTGGAAGTTCTCACAAGGAGATTCCTACTCCGATGCCTACATTGGACTCTGTTTACCAAAGCTTTGTGAGCCATTCGTCCGTCTTCAACTTCTTACCTGGAACCCTCTTCAGGTAATGGTTATGATAATTATATTGGTTATAAGAATCTTGCAATAGGATTGGTCAAAAGTCAATCATGTGATAAATGGTAGTTTCACCACATAAATCATTACTAGTTATGATGGAACTTATGAGTTTTGCTGATCCTTTCAGCAACCCATAGAGCATGTAGAGTTGTAACGTGTTATCAACTATTTTGAGTACGCATAAAACAAGTGTATTGCCACTCATGTTTTTTGTTCCATCTTTTTCCCTCACATGCAGAGACAGAAGTAATTCCTTTGTGACGTTAAAATTACTTTGATAATTCCTTTGTCACGTCACAATCACTTAAGCCCCATTTGAGTAAGCCAACACGCTGAAAATTTATAAAATTTAGATGAATTGCACGCACTTTATTTGTACGCGTTTATGTTACAGGCATATATAGATAGACGACTTGAGAGATTTTTTTCTTTTTTAAGGATCTAATCCTAAATGTGTGGTTCATATGTGGATAATATTCTTTATTCGGGTCTGAGGTCCTATAATATGTACATTTAAAGGGCCCCCTTTCACAAATGTAACCAGATAACCAGATTACCAGATAAGTCAACATGAATAGCTAGATACTAATGCAAAAATCCCCTTTTATGAATCTCGAGCTTTCAAATTATATATGTAATAGCAATGCATTTAGAAAAAAAATGAAAAACTGAACATTACCTTTAAACTTCTTGTAACTGGTTACCAATGTACTTGAGTTTCTTTTTCAAAACATTTCCTAACTATTACTCTGAATTTTCTGAATTTTGTCCATTTTAAAATAAACGTTTTTGTCTAATTTTGATATCTGTATCACAGGCTAATTGTAAAGACTTGGAGTCGTATCCATGGTATGACACATTGATGTTCTATGGCTTCAGAAACGAAGACGACTACGACAGGGAAGACGATGACATCAACCTCATCCCTCGAATCATCGAGAAGATTGTCTTACCCAAACTCTCAGGTACGTTAACCCTTTCGTTATCGGGCACTTTTTCCAAAAAACGGATTCTCTCAATTCATTCTAAGTTTTCAACGAGAAAAATCAAGCAATATCCCTAGTGTTTATATCCATTTGAAAACTAGAAAACTCCTTTTTCGGCTTTTAAACGATACATAGTTCTTGCAAAACGGCAGTAAAATACGTTTCCCTTGTCACCATTGTTCTATGGTGCCAAAAGGCGACCATGGTAATGAGAGGGTTAAGGTGTGATGGCAAAAGTCTATGCTCATTTTGTCAGGTTTTAGTGTTAAGCATTCATCAATTCATTGGGTTTGGGAAAGCTGTGGGATGCCACTACACAGACATAAAGTTTTCAGATGGGAAATTCCCCAGTGGGTAATTTTGCAATTTTTGCAATTTTTTTTTTTTGTGTCTTTTAACGCTTTTCTCGCTTTCTTTGACTCGAAGCACATTCGACTCAAGTCACAATCCATTCACAATGGAATGGAGCACATATTAATCGGCTGTTCGCATGCACAAACAATGACAATGTTTGCGTTGTGAAGTGTTTGGTTCCACCTTTATTTTCATTTTATTCAATGACATCATTTACATTGAAAATTTCCTATAGGATGGGAATGAAATTAAATGATCAATTGAAAGGAAGTCTATTCAGAGGTACAGGGCTGTGAAATCTCCGATTTTACGCGGAATTCCGATTTTTCCCTCAAACACCAATCTACATTTTCCGCGTTTTTTTTTTTTGTCGCCTTCGCCGGATGCGGAGATCCGAAAGTGCGGAAACGCGTCGCTTCAGAAAAGGCGGTAAACTTCAGTTCTCAGCTCAGGCATAATTGTCGCATGAGAAAAGCATATAAACTTCGCATCTGAAGTTAGCTAGTATTCTTGCGACGGAAAAAACCACCAAAATTTCCCTTTTTTCAGTAGCTTAATCATTCTCACATGCGCACATGCGCGACAAAACCAGCCGCTCATAACGTATCCACGCAAGTAGTACCGCGTAACTGACTGCGAAAACAATTCATATTGCAGTGCATAGAATATGTGCACGCTCGCCGAGACTTCTTGGAAACACAAGTGGAGCTCATCCAAACGACCGAAAACGTGAGTAATTTATCGACTTTGGAAAATCGCACGCGCATTTAGCCATTCACATACGGTGAGCGAGCTATACTACCGCCGATTCTCACCCGGAATCGACATTTCCGCCGATCGCGGCGGCGAGTGGAATTTGAGCCCCGCTCAGTCGCGTACGGCAAACCGGGAATTGAGATCGCCGAAACCACCGGCGGTCAAATCTTGATATTCGGGCCGGCGTCCGGAATCAGCCGCAACCTGATAGTTGAAGAGTTGCCTGCTGTTTTTTTTTCAACTTGTTACCAAGCAAATGCCAAGGTGCCAGGCAGCAGATTATTTAGAGATAGGCTACAGTGTTTGTCCCAGATGCAAATTTTCAAGCTCAAATACAAGGTATGGAAAAAATTAAGTGTTTTTTTCTCAAAATTAAGTGTTTTTTTCTCAAAAACAGCAATTGAAATTGATAGAAATAGTCTCCAAAATTAGCTAATTGCACCAGAGAGCATTACATATCCCAGAGCTTCCAGGGCCCTAGGCGGGCCGCTGGACCCCGGCCTTAAGGGACTTCCGCTTCGCGCTCGGTGATGTGCGCTTCGCGCACATAGGGTTCGCGCACATTATTCACTCAGATTTTTCAGACTTTTTTTTAAACAGCTCTCACCCTGGATGGTAGGGTGGGGGGGTGGGGGGGAAGGGGGGTCATGGATATGGCGTGCAAAAGATTTAATATGAGTAGCCTTATATTAAAGTGGAATTTTTTCATGAAACGTAGGGCTATGTACATTTTTGACAACAGGCCTAACAAACACCTTACACTGTGAAACCAGTCTCTGTTGCTACCTCTCTATAAAGACCACCTGTCTTTAGTTGCTCATGAAACTTGGCATACCCATTAGTCTTGGGATGAAGATGTGCCAGATAAACTTATTGAATGTCCCAGAAAATGTATCGCCATGGTTATACAATTTTCTTGCAATAAATCCAGTTACGATCTTGCGGATCAAACTGTTTCCTCATTTTCTGAGCAGTGCTTATATAAATTTGGTGAAAACATTGGTCCTCAGATGATAATGTTTGGATGTAACGGAAAGTGCACTGCCATAGTAATAGCATATTACTACTACTACTAGATCGAGGGCAGAATAGCATATAGCCTGTGCCATCTCGGGCTCCATGAACATAATTATTCCAAACAAATCTATCTTGCATGGCTGTTTGTAATTCCTGGTTGCTAGAAAGCCCAGTATCTTTTTTAAGTACATTCACAAAAGTATCTTGGCAATGTCCTCTTTTCCTGTTACCTTGCTTTGGTTCCCAAAGAATGAGCGGGTTGGCAGAGAGTTCAGGATGTTGCATACAATGACCTGCTAGTTTCAGTCTCCTCATACGAATTTTAACTGATACTTGTGGTAAATTGGCATAAAGATTCACATTGCTTACAAAGTCGTACCAACATACATTGAGGGCTACCTTCAGCATACATGTGTACACTCCATCCAGTGCTTTTTCTAGTTTGGATGTTAGTGTCCAGGTTTCAGACCCATAAATTAACACAGATTCAACTGTTGCTACAAAAAGTCTTCTAAAATAGCATATTATTGCAAAAAAGCCTGTACAATCTCATAGTTTTATATGTATTGTCATGGTATTGCAGTGATGATTACATCCAATTTTTTGCAAATCCTGTACAATCTCACAAATCTATGGAAGTTTGATAATGAAATCACATAAAAATGTTTGTTTTTCTTCAAAAAGCAATGCCACACCTTCAATTCTTACAGGGTCATGTATGACATGTGGCATAATTTGCTCATTCACTTGTTGATTTGACCTTATGTTTGACACAGATATGATAGAGGATGTATGGGACCCGATGTCCACTTTCCAAACCCACCGTCTAATAGACACAATACACCAGCTAGCTCAAGACTATCCTACAGTATCAGCAGATAACAAGAACACGCAGGTGGGTAATGCATTGTCAACACAGATCCGAGTTCGGAGTACGAGTTTGCACGAGTAGTCGCGAATTGAATTTTTGTGCTACTCGAGATATCTCTTTATTTAACTTGTGATAATTCTATTACTCACCGCTATTCGGCACAGCTCCTGACCACTTGATGCAGTCAGGATGTCGTACTAAGCTCGCACAATGTTTAGAATTTTTAAAAATCTGTCAAGCTCTTGAGAACTCCTGAATTAATTGGTCAACCTCGGAACGATTCAAAGTAGACTGGCAAAACTTGAGAGAAACTCGTCCTGGACTCTTGGCAATTTGTGAAAAATCTAGTTAATTTGCATAAATTTGCATAAATTTCCATGTACGACTCTAGTACGAGGACTCGTATGAACCTCTTGACAACCTGCAATAATTCGGCATCACTCATAATACACTGTGTTAAACTCTAGGCAAGATTTGAACCACCTGAGCAGAACTTGGTACTTTTCGCTGTTCACTCTTTGCAACTCGTACTGGGCTTGTGTTTAATTCGAACTGAACTCGGTAAAAAGTTTCCACGAATTCGATCTAAATAATATATATGCAATTGTAATTCTGAAATTTTCATTGATTGTGTCTTATTCAAATTTATATTGTTTCAAAATACTGTAATTTCTGTTGACCTTAATTGTCTATTTCATTTGTTTTTGATTGATGGCTTGAACATGTATGTGTGTATATCTATTGGCAATAAAATTTGTCCTATCATAACAGGAAATCAGGCGAACAATAATGGGGTCATGTAGTGTACAGCTATTTTTAAATTTTGATTTCTTACTTTTTGCTCTTTTAGATCCTTCTCAAGTCTGTTGTGATGAGAATACGAAGGACTTTAGATAACGATGTCTACATGCCCCTTTTCCGTTCTGAGTAAGTCTCTTTATGATCAGTCAATAACCCTGTTCATATAGACAGATTTGGGCAGCGTTTCATGGAAGTGAGCCCTCTATGTGCCAGCCATATAGCTTGGGGGCTTCCAATGCCCTATGCATGCGCCATGTGCATTTTTGTACATTTTCCTTTGTTACGCATACATGCACACACAAGGAGCATGTGTAGTACATTGGAAGCCCCCCCCCCCCCCCCCCAGCAAAGGCTGCCACCATGACAAAACACCAGCCAAACCGATTCGTCTATACACCACCTATTTGCAAGATTCACTTAAATATTGCTGATATTTTGAGGTCAATGTGGTATTGAGATTCCTCCTATTTCATGCTAATTTTTCTGATAAGAGACTTTTTCTTATCAAAATAGCACAATATTGTGGTATTATTACCAAATTTTGAGGTGTATATTTAAAGGGGGTTAGGATTATGCTAAATGATATGCATCAGAAATATTGCAGTATTTGTATATAAACTGGGCATTATCGAAAATATTGAAATTGGATTTATTGTTACAATGTATATACAGCATTCTTAAATTCTAAGTCCCTGATTGGTCGAAAATTGATTTCAAACTCCAAAGTAAACACCACTCGATAATGTGAGATAGTGGTATGCCCATTCACAAAGAGAAACAGGAAAATTTTTATCCTAAACATCCTGTACAAATTACCATGATTATGTATCACTAAAATGAAATTACAAATGTAATATCACCGTAAAATTCATTGATTATTCTATTGACTAAATTGTTTTTGTTGAAACTTTTTTTTTGTAATATGGTTGCAATAGTACATGCTATTCCCAGTATAATAAGCACTGATACGAGATTTACAATGTCCTTCTAATGAGTTGATGCTCTTGCTCCAAATTAAAAACGGCTGTATGATTAACCCTAAAAAGACTGGGGGGGGGGCTCATTCAGCCCCCCTCGACATTTTTCGCGATAACTTCGCAACGCGAAAAAAAAATTCGACGAGACTTCATGACTATTTTCTTTCAAGTCTCGCGCAACTTTTGAGACCACATTTGCGATGCCCGGTTACGCGGTTCCGAAATTACGTAACATTTTGTAACCGTGCGTCAGACCCAAAGTAGCTCAAATACGTGATTTTGTGTACAAATCCAATACAAATTGTGTTTTCAGCCAAAATTCATAAATGTATCATTATATTCTCTTTAACTGATTAAAATCAATTAATTTAATTAGAGCAAATCTGAGATTTTATGCATAAATTAGCATAATTAATTAGTGAAGAAATTTTTCGGAGAATATGACTCTTCGGTTTTGGAGAGGATGCCGTGGGTAACGCGCGTGCCAATTTTTGGCGCGATCGCGCGCTCAACGGCCGAGATCTTAGGGGGGGGGGCTGAATGAGCCCCCCCCCCCCCCCCCCCCCCCCCCCCAGTCTTTATGTGTGTCAAAATAGCCCAGTCTTTTTAGGGTTAAGCTGAAGGATGGTTAAGGGCAGTTTAAGTGCTAAAAGGTTTAAGCGGATGTCCATCCTGAAATTGAATCCGTTTTAATAGAAAGATAAAAAAAAAAGGGCACACATCAGTGAAAATTAAACAAAAACATTGATGTTTAAGTTTTGACTTAGTGATTGTGACTTGCTGGCTGCTCTGATTTTCTTTCATTTTCTTCTTTTATTGAAACCTATTTGATTCCAATGTGGACTACCCCTTTAAATCGTTCAGTGCCATCCCGCCCCAATCCCTCTGCTGCATTGATAATCCATACATGCCAGGGTCTATATCCCCCACTGCCAAGTTTTTTTTTTTTTTAGCCCTTTTGGTATGTATTTAAAGATGACACGCAATACTTCCTCATAACTATTTTAAAAGAACTTACGACAACAATGTAGTACCTAAAATAGGTGGCATTCTTATTTGTCTCTAAAATTCTGTTTTTAAAAGTAAGAGGGCAATTATCCAAACTTGTGATTGTTCCAGGGCATGAATTTGTTTTTTATTGTGTGTGTTTGCACTAGGGCCTATTAGGAATCATGTTGACAAACACATAAAATTACTGAAATCAAGTTTAATGTAAATTGTGTAAAGAGAAAATTGGCCAATTAAAAGCCGGATGTGCCCGCCACAAAATAAAGCGGATTCATGTGAATGTGCAGTGCGCAGAACAATAGAATTGGCATAAACAATCAATGTTATCCAAATGTGCGCAGTCATGCACGAAGCTGGGGAGGGTAGGAAACAAAGCATGGATCACGCAGTCAATAGTAGGCTAGCAAGCATGAGTATGGCACCTAACAGTAGGCTACGTATCATGCATCCGGCACTTAATGAGTTAAGGATATTGGTGTGAGAACAAAATTGAATATTTCTTTTCTTTTTCTTTGAAGAATGTTAGACAACAAGGCGTCTGGTGCTAATGCCTTCCTGCAGAGACAATTCTGGTCTTGTTTAAAGGTAAGTCAACACAGAAATCAACTGCTAAAAATTTCTTTTTGTACAATCATTGTTTTTCATTCGGAAAAGCTATGGTGACAAATGTTTGTACGAATGATGCGTTTGGATGAATCTCTGAAGTTTTGGAGTTTAAGATTCGTAGAGAGAGCTTACTTTCCTATGGCTTTCATATGACATTCTTATGATGTTCGTACTGTCGTCTTACCAGATGTTGTTTGTTTGTATTTGTTGCTAGGTAACCTGTTGTCAAGGCATGGTCTGGTTATCAAGGTTCAGTTATTAGAGATTGCTATTGAAGGTCTTTTCAATCGCTACCTCTCTCTCTTTCCCTCTTGCTCTTGGTCTCTCTCTTTCTCACTCTCTCTCTCTCACTCTCTCTCTTGCTCTTGCTCTCTCTCTCTCTCTCTGTCTCTCTGTCTCTCTCTCGCTCTCGCTCTCTCTCTCACGCTCTCGCTCTCTCTTGCTCTCTCGACCCTCTCTCTCTTTCTCTTTCTCTCTCTTTCTATATCTCAACAATCCTGACACATAAACCTGCTGCTAACACTCATATTGTTTGTTTGTTCTAGTTGCTAGGTAACCTGTTGTCATGGCATGGTCTGGTTGTCAAGGACCAGCTGTTAGAGCTCGCCATTGACGGTCTTCTTAATCGCTACCTCCTTCTCTCCCTTAACAACTCTGATGTGGACGAGACTAGCATAGCCAAGTGTGATAGGGTAAGTACATTGTACGATCTATATCCACTTGCTCTACCAGTAGATTATCTAATACCACATCGGTTAACCCTGTTGGTCTACTATAAATTTGATCCAATTTGCTGTTTGGTCCAATTATCACTTGGTCTAATACTCACTTGGGCTACTTTAATCCATTGTCCAGATGGTCCAAGTACCCTTTGTCTATGTAATTTTCCCATTTCGTCAAATGAAAATTTTGGTCATTCATTAAACCATATATATTATTAAAGTGGTGTTCAAAGATGTGGAAATTTGACAAATTAGAAAATGAACAAAGTGACAATTAGACCAAATGATTAGTAGATGAATTGGTTGTTGAATAAAAGGACTTAGCCCATGTGGAATGGGGCGAGACCCATTCAAGCATTACACACTTAAATCAAGATAGATATAATCACTTACCGTCAAATTCATAAAACGACTATTACTAGGCATTAATACATATTTGTCACTCAGCACCCAGGTAATATATGGTCCCCAATCTGGGCTCAGTAACACAAAGGTTAGCAATCAATCGCACAATGGCAATGACCAGGCAAGGTCATTGTTGCCCATGGTTTGTGTTTAAAGATGGACCACTATTTAAACCAAATAGAGGTGTTCTTTCAAATTTCTGATTGATTGTAAACTTTTAAAATTTTCTTGATTGCGTAGATCGTGTCGAGCCTTCCCGTGCCATGGTTCGAGGAACTGGAAGGAGACAGCACTCTGAGACAACTAGAACCTCTCTGTAAATATCTCAAGTATGCTGCTGGTCAGATACAGATACAGGCGAAGGACTCGGGAACTGAAGGAAAGAAGAAAAGCAGGTAAGGATGGATAGATAGTTTGATTAGGGAATGATTAAATGGAAGATTTATGAATAGATACAGATAAGTGAAAGATAGAAAAGGATTTATAGACAGAACCTTTCTGTATGTATCTCAATTATACTGTTGACTAAATAAAGACACAGGTAAAGAACATAAGGAACAGAAAGAAGAAGAAAAACAGGTAAGGATGGATAGATAGTTTGATTAGGGAATGATTGAATGGAAGATCAATGAATGGATGTAGATACGTGAAAGATAGAAAAGGATTTATAGGCAGTTAGAACCTTTCTGTATATCTCTCAATTATACTGTTGACTAAATAAAGACTCAGGTAAAGGACATAAGGAACCGATGGAAAGAAGAAAAGCAAGTAAGGATGGACAGATAGTTTGATTAGGGAATGATTAGATGGAAGATTTATGAATGGATATGGATGGATTGATGGAGGAGAGTTTATAGGCAATTAGAAACTCTCTGTATATATCTCAAGTGTGCTGCTGGTCATGTACAGAGCCGGCCAAAAGACTCAAATTGAAGGAAAGAAGAAAAGCAAGTAATGATAGAGAGATAGATAAGATGATTATTGGATGGATTAATGGGTTGATGAAAAAAGGTAATAGCCAGTAGGAATTCTAACTCTTAAAAGAAAACAAACAGACAAAACAGTAGTTGTGCTATACATTTTATAGTTAAAGGTTCTCATAAAATGTTTAATGGATAGAGATTACAGTATTTATGTGATTGTGTATTATACATTAATGCACATGTATGTGATTAATTACATTTTTTTTTTCTTAATTTTTTCATTACTTTGTTCCAGGTTTCTTGTGAAGCTTATCATCAAGCAGCTAGTCAACATGAGAGCCATGGACCATGCTCTAAAACTCACTGATGACATCAGCCTCAAAGATATGAAGCAGATAGTAACCAGCTGACCATTGCAAGGACATCACTCAAGGGCACAGTGCGACTTGAAGGACACCATAGAAGCCGTTTCAGCCTTAGAAGATATGAAACTGATAGTGACTAGCTGTCCATTGCAAGGACATTCTTCTGGGACGCTGTGTGGCTTGAAGGACACCATAGAAGGTTTTTCGGTCTTGAAGATATGAAACAGGTGTGGACTAACTGACCACCAGTGCACTGATTTCTTTCCTGGACACGGTGTGACTTGAAGGACACTATGGAAGCTGTTTCAGCTTTGAAGATATGAAACAGATAGTGACCAGCTGACCATTGCAAGGACATTCTTCTGGGACACTGTGGCTTGAAAGAAACCCTAGAACCTGTTTCAGCCTTGAAGATATGAAACAGATAGTGACCAGCTGACCATCGCAAAGACATCACTCGAGGACACAGTGTGAATTGAAGGACACCATAGAAGGTGTTTCGGTTTTGACCATTGCAAAGAGTCTACTATTTCATCTGCAATTCTTAACCAAGAGCCAACGTTTCCATCAGCTGGAAGGCATCAAACATGTGGGTGCCATTTCAAAGACTTGCTCAATGTGTCTTCAACCAGAATGGAAGGTACTTGGCCTAAAATATATGGAACTGATAGTAACCTGATGATGTCCAAAGACCAACTTGGATACCATAGTATTTTCTCAAATTCTGTATGTCCAAGAGTTTTGATCTTGAGGCAAATGCATGACATCTGCACCTAGTACCACTTCTCGACACCATTGCAATGATGTAAGCTCTCTTCTTTTGGATTTCCTTTCCCTCAAAGAACCAGTTATGTCTCTCATCAGTTAGTCATCATGTTGCAATATGATTGTCCTCCAATAGTCCGTCATTTGTCGTAAAGATTCTACAACATTTTGCTCTGAGGTTAGGCCTCAAAACTAATATAATCTCTGAATTTTGCTGACGCGACATTTGCTCCAGCAGTAATTGTTCTGGGCTTTATTTCGTCTAAGATCTTTGGTTAGGATTAGGGATAGGGATTTATGTTAAGATAAGGATAGGGGAAAGGCATAATAAGACCAGGGATGAAGTTAGTAAATTATTTGATAAGTATTTAGGATTGACGACGGAACAGTTTTCGCCATACCAAATGTCATGGAATCCTGGGGCCCTTTTTTCGAAACCGTCATAAGACTAAGTTTGTGAACATCCCATTGAAACGTGTGTTAATGCTACAACACATGTCCCTATGGGTTATCCAAGAAATTAGACTTATGATGGTTTCGTGAAATGGGCCCCTGATTTAAGCCCTGGACTTAGGCTATACAACCTAACATAAAACCCAATCGCATCCCGAACCCTACATTAAAGATGAACTAAAGCTTCCAGCCGCTATTGGAGCAATATTGTTGCTTCATATTAAGTCTTTATCACTAAAAATGGTACAAGCGAGAATCATTTCTTATTAGTATACATATTATCACAAGCTAACTTAGGATAACTGTGGAGTGTGCAACATTTTTTTCTACAGTACGAGTTTAAAGGGCATTAAAATAGTATTACTCAAGCTGTAAATTTTCTTCTCACTATGTTTTCGATTTGGATTCTGGAATTAATTATTATTATTATTATACAATTAATTTAGATCTATTCATGATTTAATATTGTTATGTTGAGGTTATGGAAGATTAGCCCCTAATTTTTTTAAGTGAAATTATTGTTCTGGTCACGACATTGAAATGTGGAAGACACTGTCTAAAATTGTTTTGGAAAGGTTGATAACAATTCACCTAAGCATTATTTTGTGTTGTAAGGTTTTGGAATCACCAAAATGATAAAGAATTAACTCAATTAAGCTTCGAGCCATATGCACTTACACAGAAATGCATGTATGGGGCAACACAAAATGTTCGGGACCCAAACTCATCAGCTGTTTGGGTATCTTTTGGGTCATATTATGACTGTTTGGGCAATTGAAGAGCAATCTATTATTGTAGGGCTTTTTATCATTATATTCTTCCCAAACAGCATGAAAATAAGCTCACAATTTCTTTCATCTTTCCCACACCTACCCACTACACTAGATTCCCTTTAATTTCAAACTACAGTCCATTCCTTTGGAAGGTGCTCAGGAAACCAAGTCAATTACCTTGTTGAATCTTGTTATACCAAACATACAGCGCAGGAAAAAACTATTAGACCAAGCTCTTTCACGAAGGTTTCTGATCTCTTGTCATTGGGGTTAGGGTTAGTCATTGCAGCTCATTCTTGCCTCAAGAATTCATAGAGTTCTCTCTCGTTGACCTGCTTGTGTGCCCACATCATGTCTTTGATTCCATTCCAAAGACTATAAACACTGAAACCCTTCTAAAAAAAAATAGCTTGGTCTGATATTTTCCCGAGCTGTAGGCCTACATTATACTGAATCGCAGTCTAGAAACAAACTCTAGTCTGGGATACCAGTTGGTTTTATCCGCAGGTCCTGAAAAAACCAAGAACACAATGAAACCCCATACATGCTGTACAATAAACAGTCTGAAAATCCTGAAATTGGAAGGTGCCAGAGCCTGAAATGGGGCAACACTGTCTACTTCACATTAAAGACAGGGGATCTAGAGCTTCCATGGGTAATTTGACACCATAGATGTTTAGCTAGTAACAGGTGTGTTCAATCACTTGACTTTCATGACCACAACCAAAACTTATGTAATGCCTTGTATATTGCACCCATCGCTCAATCTGGTAAAGTCATTAAATCTCACTTTCCCTTGCCCAAAGATGCCCGAAGCTGTCCATGGTGGACAGATTGTTTTGCTGTGGTCAGGAAATTTACCTTAAAGACAGGTACCCCATGTGCTTTTCACCAAGTCTGGGGTCAGCAAATTTGATCCACTCTCCATGAAAGCTGAAGATTCCCCGTCTTTAATCGGACAATTCATCGCACAATTTCAATGCAATCCTTTTGTGTGATTAAATGTGAAATAAAAGTGTATCTTTAGACTGCAGTTCAAAATATGGGCAGTGAGGTTTGAACATGTCTGAAATTTGGGCCAGGAGAATCGATTTTATCATGAAATCTTGTGTCTATCCTTTTTTTAACTGGACTGACCTGTAATTTTAATTTTGAAAAACAATTTTTCCATCCTTTTTCATATTGGAAAATGCTAAGCACCAACCAATTTAGTATTACTCATAAAATAAAATCCAGGACACGGCAATTACCTGTAATAAAATTGTGAGTTTAACATTTATTACATTTCGTCCTTTCATACACTTTCACTGTAAACATGAATATGTACATACTGATTTGTCGGTATCGATGAAAATAAAATCATGAGTATTTGCTATAAAACATTGTTTTTACTGCTTTTAATTATTATGTGAGTTGACTGTTAATACATACATGTATTGAGATGATTTTTTTAATTATTTTTTTAAAGCTGTTAATGACATCGTCCAAGTCTGTATCAAGAAAACTACCCCCTGGACAACTACCCCCAGAACAAGTACCCCCATACAAGTGCCCTCAAAATAGGTTTAGGTTAGGTGTAGAGTTGTGGGGTAGATTTTGGCAGAGGTAGTTGTCCGGGGGATAGTGGTCTTAGAACCATGTAGTACATGTATTGCGTGATATAATTTTTAAAATATATTTTACCCATTTTTCATATATAAATGGACAATTGACCAAGAAAATCGTCACAGTGAATTTTGCCCATTCGAAAATTTCAACCCTTATTGAAATTACAACTGTCAATAACTCATAGCTTTCTCTATGTTTTATTCATTCTCATTCAAATTTCTATCAATTATCTGTTTCTGCAATTTTTCTGCTTTCCTTCAAAATCAAATGCTATAACAGCAAGATATCCAATTCCATGGTTACAGGCTATTTCCTCCTTACTGAAAGAATCAATGTCAATTTCTATCATTTATCAGTATAATTTGACCGTGTGTATTCGGCCATATTAGGACTAGAGCCCATCTGTATTTAAGTGATATATGAAATTAATGTCGTGGGTAAAATATATTTTCATCACAATGTAAAGCTGAGGATTAAACCTTGAGAGGGAGATCTTGATCTGGAATTATTAATAATGACTGTTTGTGGATCCCCCCCCCCTCAAAACACGTGCACAGGTTCTTAAATTCGCGCTGCATGTTTGTAAGCTCGCAATTGAACCCATTCAACACATGTATAGGAAATCATGCCTATATATTCGCAGGTTTTTAAATTCGCGCCTGCCACTATTTGCGCGAAATACACGAAACTTAATAATTCCACGAATACAGTATCAGATTTCATAATAACAAGTTTCCACTGTATGAAAAAGTGAGGCTTCAGGTTTAATTTCATAAGCGAGGCCACACATTACTGACCACTTTTATATATTTTAGTTAGAAACTAACGGTGTACATAATAATATGGTAGTGATTACATTTCATATCCTAAAAGTACAGGGAACTTGCCTCCCTGCCCTTCAAAACAATGGGTGAATTTCACGTGGCAAAAATATAAATTCATTTGAATACATGAACAGTTGTCAGAATCAATAAAACAATTTCAAAATATTAAAATAAAACAGGGAATCATTCCCGTCAAAAAATTTAATCAATTTTCAGTACTACAATGTATATGTAAGTACATGTAGTTGCTATGAACAGTTTGATCAAACCGTGTAGTGACTGTATAATTATGGTGTGTTTAATACAATTCATGTAGGGATTTCCACTAAACGTAAAAACACAGTAAAAAGTGACAACCAAGATAATTCGTGATGAAATATACCTAATGCATCATTTAAAAAATTGAGTAAAAGTGAGGAAAAGTGTATTGCAATTAAATCCTTGAGATAAAAACTTCATACCAAATATTTAAAAAATGATGATGCATAAAATTATGGACAATTTAGAAGTCCAATCTAGTACTACCGTAAAATATTTTGTCACTTTGTCGAGTGTTAAACCAATAACTAAAATTCAGCTTTCAAAATGATTGCACAGGAGTTGAATGAAATACACGTAGTCCCTCCCCTCCATTAATGTGTAGTCCACGAATCTTTCAATCACTATCCACCTCTATGAACAGGATCCAAATACAGCATGCAAGGACAGCACACAATTGCTAATTTATCTAAACCCACTCATCCCACATGGTCTAATTCAATTTGTTCATCCTTCTTTCACTAAGTCATGCACAGTTGAGTATATACATATAGAAACTGCGCATTATAAATTTCCAATTATTATTATTATTATTATTATTATTTCGTCTACAACCAGTTCAGTCTAATTACCAGACAATAGGCCAATTACCTCCTTTTCCAGAGCGGATGCAGATGATGCCCTATTCTACTTATATTCTACAACAAATTTATGATCACCATCAAACTCTCTTCATTCATCTATCTTAATACTTAAAATAATCATTAAAACATATTAATCATTAAAAAAAATCATTGAAAATGTGTTATCTACCAAAATTTTCAAGTTGGTGCGAGTTTGCTTTTATTGTGGTGTAATAGTTAGCCACAAGTTGATCACTTACAGGAATCCACACTCGTGGACGTTCTCCAGAATTTTGTTTTTACGGCACCAGCTTTCATGACTTTACAACATCTATGATACCAAATTTATTACGTTTCGACCATCGGGTAAATCGTACCTTCAATCAAATTGTGCATTGTAGCAACACAATACAAAATTTGAGATACATGAACCTATATGTCGATGCGGATTACTCAAAAAGTATTTGAGATAGAGTGGAAATAGACCAGTTTACTAACATATTCAAATTTTATGCATACTTTTTAAACAAAGGTTGTTCTTGACAACCTGAGAGCTTTCCAGAGGCTTGCCCAGCATAGCAACAACTAATGTATGCAAACTGAATTCCATGTATTGTAGTTCATTCTTTTATTACAGGTTGCTTGAATACCTTGTTACTACATGTACGTTGCCAGGAAAAAGTATGCATAAAATTTGAATATGTTTGTAAACTGATCTATTACACCAAAAAGTAATTAGACAAACAAGAAGTAGACAAAATGGAATTGACCATGTGGGACGAGGCCAAACAGGCAGCAGTCAAAGAGTGTTTAGACCAAGTGGCATTTTACACTGGAGAAGAGGAAATTAATGAGTTAAAAAATCTATATGCTTGACAGGGACAACTGGAGGATTCATACTTATGTTAGCCAACCTTTGTATGCGTTTAATAAGTAGATAATTTCAAATACATATTGGATTAACAGTGTATCCATGTGGTTGAGTTATGTCCACATGGATTGTCTCAGTGCAACGTGCACATTACTTCTGCTTTGTCTTTGGTTGTTTGGTACTGGATACTGAAGTCATCTCACATTCTCTAAATTTTCTGTAAAATGATTAAAAAAAAAAAAAAAAAGGATAAGGAACTAAACAAAACATGTTAAAATTCATTAAGAAAAGTATTGCGATAAATGAACACATCAACACGAACTAGTAGGCTTTATACGGTGCTTAAAAACAAAATTTGGTTACTGGATCCATTTATTATATTCAATGTCTTTCCTATATCTTAGTTCAATATCATTGAAATCATTACATTAAATCTCTGTGTTTTCTATCAAAATTCCTTGTTTCTTTCATTCTTTCACATTTATTGTAAACCTTTAATACAAGTTTCTTACTCTCTCTGCCCCAAGATTTGTAACATAGTTTCATTTCATTTCTCTCTCTCTCCTCTTTTTGTGTGTTTCTCTCTCATTTTGTTTCATTTCATTTGTGTATTATATAGGCCCTACACATCAATAACATAATCTTCTTCATCAATATACATTTACAAAAATAACTTTTATGCAGAGAAATGCTGTAACACATCTCTTTTTCCCTCTCTCTCCCTCCCTCTCTGTCTGTCTGGCTGTATATCTGTTTGTCTGTCTGTCTCTCTCCATCACATTTACCCACCTATAAACAATACTTTCTCATTGAGTCTGACTTACTTGTAATAGCTTTAGCTACTGTCTCCATATATTCCAGGCTATTATAGTTAGTGTAGTGCACAGGGCACACCTCAAGCTGGTAACCAGGTCCATATTCCAGGAAAAACTACAACAAAAAAGATAAAATAATAATAATAATAATGATTTCATGACATTTGCACTAGCAAGAATTGCTCCACTGTGCATTCCATAGACTAATCAAATGACTGACTTCACGCCTAAATTCAACTCTATACCCTACCTTAAATGTGACCCTAAAACTAACAAATCACTTACGGGTCATTCCGTGGGGTTGGGGCAAATTTTTCATGCAATGTCCACGTAACGTAGGTATCAACTTTTGCAGTTCACCATGAAGATGAATTCAGATGTGGTTAAGTTTTGAGCTGTCAATTAAAAATTGCTCACTTTTCTCAGTAATAGACATTAAAATTTGAAATGTTTTATGGATTTAAAGCAAAAGGCATACAAAAAATCTACCACCGTTACATGGACATCATATTGTTTTTACATGGACAAGAAATTTTCATGAGCCAAATTGCAATACGCCATAGTCTTTGAGAAATAATACAGGATGGGACCCCATTTTTTTGCTCATGCCATTATTGGAATATATTTGCTTGGTTTGAAGAAGATATGGATTTGGAGTTGTTGTATGTCACAAAAATTGCCCCAACCCCGTGGAATCACCCATACCGTAACCATACATCATAGATGAAACAACACCGGGAGCAATTGTTGGCATAGAAAATGTTGCGTCGCCTCTATCAAAATGGCAAGATTAATAGTTTTGCACATACATCACCTTTATGCCAAGATCCAGGGGGTGAGGCAAAAAAAAGTGAGTTTAATGGCCACTTGGTGTAAAGCCTATTTGTATAAAACTCACCTGGTCCAATCCCATATGGTCTTATCACTTTTCGTCTACTACCAGATCATCTACTAACCATTTTGTCTATTTTCAAGTTAGATTTAACCCATCTGGTCTAATATCCACTTGGTGTATTATGCTTAGATGAATTGGTAATGACCCAAATTTTAATTTGACAAAATGGGAAGAAGCAAGTAGACAAAGGTACATTGGCCATCTGGACATTACACTAAGTGACAATTAGTCCTTGCCCTAGTGAGTAATGTTTTAACTGATAATTGGACCAAATAGCAAGTAGAACAAATTCAAAATAAAACAAATGATTTCAGCCAATGTGGTAAGAGACAATCAGAGAATTAGACCATCTGCTAGTAGACCAAGTTGATACTAACCAAAAGTTAGACCTACCTCATGGTCAGGGATCTCTGATGGTAGCTTCTGTCCTAGGACTAGACCCGTAAGGTAGGACCAACATCGTGCTGTATTGGCCATGTTATACCCACCTAGATCCACACAGATATGAGAGAGAAAGAGAAAAAAAATAGAAAAAAAAGTCAAGGCATCTGACATACTACACATACATTACATTTAACGGGATCAGTAGTGGTAACAGCAAAGAAATCCTGCTAATACCCTTTTCTTATGATGATTTCTTAACCCCGTACTATCCTTGACCCTATACTATTTATTTTCCTTTTGTCACTAGCCAAAATATCTGCCTAACCCTGGCTAAGAAAATGCATGCTGTTGTAGCGTGGTTAAACGAACGGAAATATATGTAGAGAAGAGACGAAACTGAATGAAGGAAACTGAAGAGTAATCTCTGATCTGGATCTATAATCTTGACTGCCTTTATTTACAAATTACAACTGTATTTATACACTGGCCTACCTAGCCCAACATCAAAATAGTAACTAAGGAAACATAACAATATTCAAATTAACTTACAGATAGCCAATGAACTCAAAGAGAATAGACTAACCCAACTAAAATGTAACAAGCCAATTCATAGAAATAACCAATAAGAGATAGGAGAATGAAGATGAATAAGATGAGATGATTATGTAATAAGAATGTTGAACAAAAGAATCAGATGTGGAATGTAATGAATGGAAACATCTGAATAGGAAAGGAATGATAGAGAAGAAAGGTGAAAGTCCAATAGGAAGTGAGGCTAAACAAAGCTGAACTAAATACCAAAGGTGAATAGAAATAAGGTCAACTAAAGAAACCTAAATGTACAATTCTCAGTCCTACACTGTTCTCACATGAAATTCACTAACCCCGGCTTTTCCGATTGACGAGTTTGCTGCTTATCTCTGACTGGACAACAGCTGCTGGCACCCGAGTGTCTCAACACCGCTTTTGCGTTAGCCGGGTATAACTTACATCGCTGTTCCGACGGGAGTTCTTAACCCTGGCTTTCATGCCTTAGCACCGCAATTGCCTGGCTAACCCAGGGCCAGAGAATCCCGTACTATAGGTGGGGTTACTTGGCACTTTAACATTATCCCAATCCATAAGAAGTTTGTATTGAGGATCTAGGCCTTCTTATATCTTCTGGGTATGCAAATATTTCATTTTATTAAACACTTACCCCCACCCAAGAGGAGAGTTGGCAGCTTCCACGACAGAACTCTGGACACACACTGCCCCACCCCCAAAGGGGTGAGATTGAAGGACTGCATGGGGTCTGAGGAGAGAGTGTCGGCACCACACTGGACCACCACTACGCTGGGCTGGAACTTAGCCCGCACCTGCTCTATCACCCTATATACACAAGACAAGGGAGGGAGAGAATGAGAGAGTGAGGGAGAGAGAGAGAGAGAGAGAGAGAGAGAGAGAGATAGAGGATGAGGCACAAAGTCTATCATTGATAATGCAGTCCATTTGAGGATCCCCATAGAAAATAAACCCTGCCTTTCGAACTTCCATAACTCTCTATTAGGCTGAGTTCACATAGAGCTATACGGCTCGGGTATTCAGGCTTGTTTTGCGAGGGCACGCAAATAATGAAAATCGAACAAGCCACATTCACTGGTTGAACAATGGCATTTCCCAAAACTGGTTCACATACGAGGGAACTACTCAACATATCGTATAGTTGCGTTTTGTATAGTATAGTTGGAATCGCGCGTGTTCGATTTTCATGCAGCATATACCCACTTTCCTTTTGTTTGTACATTGCACGCATGCGTGGATCTACTTCAAAAGGCCGAATAGCTTGGGCGTATCCACGATGTGAACCGCCGTGTCCGTATAGCGTATAGAGAATACCGAATAGTGATTGAACGAATACCGTATACCGTATACCTCTATGTGAACCCAGCCTTATGGACCATATTTTTTAATTGCTCCACTCATTTTACACTTTCCTATAGGATTGGTTCTCTCTTGGATTGAATTCCCTTTCAGGAGAAAAAAAACCTGACCTTCTCCAATCTAGAAAATTCAAAGAGCCAGAAATGACACGCTATTCCCAAACTTTGGTCTTGTGAAGCAACACCAATAGAGGTAGACAAGAGAAGATGGTTACCTTGTGAAAAGCTCTGAGTACTGTTCATCTTTGATGCCATCCTTGAGGGGGATGCTGATTGTATAGAACTTTCCTCTTCCTCCTCCTACTCTGTTTAGACTACCGGTACCTGCGATCAAGAATGGATATGAATATATCTCTTGAAAACAACATTCAAGCTTGGTGCTGGTACTGTCAAAATGATCATTTTGTAAAGTTTGAGAGTTAAAGCTAAGCTTGAGTTGTTGTAGCCAAAATAATTTGGGATGAATCTGTTAGTTATGTCCTCATATTGTTCCATGCACATTATACATATACCTACTTACGATATATTCACAATTCATTGATGATTTCAGAAGAAATTTTGAGAAAGTATCGAAACAGTCGATCAGAGACTTGGAGTAGACCACTATCCCCCACTCTCTCGCCTGCAGTCTCGGCACAACATACACACACAGATCCGGTGCGAATTGCATGCACTACTTGGTATACTCATAGACTTTCCACGTGAAAAATCAAACTCGCGCACGTAGCTGACGTCCCGACCGGCTACAAAATTTATGCTTATTTTGCTCTTCTCTCAGCAAATACGCAAATTTCTGTAAATTACTGTGGTGTGTAGCAACTATTTCCTATGCTTGAGATTTTGGTATGAACAAAAATGTTTTGATATATTTGATAATGACTACTTCTCAAGATTATATTTAAATTCAATATCAGGATATCTATAATTATGAAAAAAATTGTGATATTATCCACTGTTTATTTCCCAAACTAGTCCAAAGTTTGAGTTTATTTTTTAAGTGTGTTTAATTGATTTAGGGCATTACTAATTATGACCCTTAATGGCTGCCCAAATATGAATAGTGAATTCCTACACAACCTTGTTTTTGTGTCCTTTACAAAAAGTGTGCAGTGCTCACTGAGTCAACAATTATTTTGAAATTTTTAGGTGTTATAATGATAATTGAGGATACAAGTTCTCTGTAGATACAGTCTGTGTACAAAAAAATGGTACAATCAGGGAAAAAGTAATTTAGGTGTGAAATATTTTCAAATCATGTGTGTACGTGTACCAAACTAAAGCCAAAAGATTTTCCTTGCTGATGCGCTTTGTTCTGTATAGTATGCTTTCCTAAAACAAAAGTTGCGCTAAATTTTGAGCAATGAGGAACAAATCAAAATTTTGCACTTCTATTGTTCTGGAGCGCTGAATTCATGGCCATTATGCGAAACCTTGATAGGAGAAAACTAGTCATATCTCAAAAATTACAGCACCAAATGTGATGAAAAAAATTGCAGAAGAAAGTCTGATTTCCCGCTTTATGAAAATATCAAACAATACAATGTTGTGATTAATCTTTATACTATAAAAAAACGTTTTCCACTTGTACCACTTTATTTGACACAGACTGTATAAAGCAGTCCTCCCAGAATCATATTTCTCTTACTGATATTCACCGGAAATATTGCCTTATTCGTGTACCGTATATGAACTAGGTTTTTATTGAAGATTTTGAGATGAGATTAGCAAGAAGATTTACCTGGGAAGAATCCTGGCGAGTGTTTATGTAGAGAGACAGTCATCACCTTGGGAGTGAAGATGAAAGCATCATCTACAGCTGAGAGAGACAAAATAAAAAAGTTGAGTAATAATAATAATAATAATAATAATAATAATAATAATAATGATGATAATAATAATAAAGATAATATAGAAGTGTAGGCAGTATAAAGCATGAAATAACAGCAATGCATGTAATATGAGAAAAAGCCAGGAGGGAACAAAAATTCCACTCCAAAATATTGAGAAAAAAAAAATAAAATACAGAGACAAAACTAAGGACTTGAGTAATGATCATAATAATAAAAAATAGTGAATTTTACTTCTATGGCTAATATCAAAACATAAAGAAAGTCTTTATGTGCTAAACAGAGAAGTGTGCAGTATAATAAAGGAGTATGCAGTATAAACCTTATTGCCTGAAATATGAGGAAAAGCCAGACGAAAAAACAAAAACAAAACAAATCCATTATGAAATATCAAAATATATTACTCATTGACAAACAGGGAGGTGTGGTTTTCATAAGGTAGTGGCATTAAAACATTTTCCCTTCCAGTACCTACGTGGTATGTACCACACATCGGTCGAGTCTGACAAATGTAGATCGAAAAATATCTCTCAAAGGGCATCAAAAGCACAAAAATTAAATGACTAAGTTGCACCCAGAAAGAACAAATTCCTTTAAAAAGGATATATGCAACAGAGAGAACAATATTTTGCCACTTCGAAAACAAAGACTATCTGTCACCAACAGCTAACAGAGTTACGTAATAGAGCAGATGACCGCATGCCCTTTGTGATCCATGAATCGGATGCTTGTAAAGGTTCAAGTGTATTAATTCTCGAAAGGCACAAGGGCCTGATGGTGTGAATGGATGATTACTAAAGAAATGCTCATCCCAACTTGCTGTCCCGTACTCATTGATATTCCAGATTTCGTTCTCCAAAAAGGTAGTACCTGCCTGTTGGAATGTGTCCATGGTTAACGCCAGTACCAAAAAACAATTGTCCCAAATCGCACTAACATCGGTTGTTACGAAAACTCTCAAAAGACTGTTACTTGACTCGATTCAAACCAGTTTGCTTATAAAGTGAAGCATTCTGTTACCGATGCAGTCCTCAGCTTGATGAACTCGTAGCATGAGCACTTAGATAAGCCCAGATGCTATGCTAGCTCAATTTTTATAGACTTCTTATCGGCATTCAACACCATCTAACCCATTATCCTTCTGAAGAAAATACAAGACATACACCAGGCACGGATCCAAGAAAATCGAATTGAATAAATTTCTCTGGGCCAATTGTCTGGGGACAAAAGCGGCTCTATTTTGTTTACGCATGGGCCCGATAAGTTCATTGTATGAAATCAGGCTGCGTCCGCTACTGTACACATTCAACCATCCCTTATATTGCAGCTGCAAGTATCGATATTATTTTTTTCAGGTTGTAAGGGTGAAAAATAATATTAAAATAGTAGCAATTAAAGTTCTAATCAAAAAGTGATCCATTTTGACCTTTGGAAATCTTGTTCACTTATTGATCAGTGGCCAACCTATTTTTTATTTTTTTTGTGTGTGTGTGCAACTGAAAGAAAAATGTGAATATTAAAATCTTACCATCACCGTGATGGAGGTCCAAATCAACGTAGAGAACCCGGTTAAAATGTTCCTTGAGTTTTAAGATGGCAAGAACGATGTCATTCACATAGCAGAATCCAGCGGCTTCATCTCTGAGAAGATATGATGACAAGTACCATGTCAAAATATATGTCAGTTGCATTGATTTATGTTTATATGGCCCAAAAAGAAGATAAAGAAACAAACAGAGGGGGAAAAGAAAACCACAGACAAACAAAAAGAGAGTAAAGGAGAGTGAGTGAGAGAGAGAGAGAGAGAGAGAGAGAGAGAGAGAGAGAGAGAGAGAGAGAGAGAGAGAGAGAGAGAGAGAGAGAGAGAGAGAGAGAGAGAGAGAGAGAGAGAGAGAGCAAGGGAAAAAAAGAAGAGAGAGAGAGAGCAAGGGAAAAAGGGAGAGAAAGAGAGGAAAGAGATGGATATTAAAGAAAGAGAGAGATATATCCTGGTAATGCAAAATGGCATAAAAAGGGAATACAATACAGTAAATCCTCCATATGTAACAAAGTCCTGTAAAAAAACAAACAAACACGAAAGTAACCCCGTAGAAAAATATCATGAATTGAACAGAATCTCTGGTTAATGGACCACATTTCGGAAATCAATTAATATTGTCTTACCTCCTTGCGTGGTGCCACCCTCCGTTCCAATTGATTGCTATCCTACATTTTTGTTCAATAAGAGCTTTGGCGCAGCTGAGTGAGGCACCTGCTACTAGCCTCACAAAGTCATACACCAGAGGCAGGCTTGGGCAGTCATATCCTAGGAAAGACCAATGTGTGTAAGAGAAAGGCAAGTGAAAAATTGTCACTGACAAATGATTTAGACAAGTAATTTATTCATTTGTCTCCAACGGTAGAAACCATGTTGGTAGAAACACACGCAACTTCTGTGTGATAAACAGTGATGTACTTTAAAAGACTTGTGAGGTTATGGATTATTAATCTAAACACAACATCAAAAGTAAGTTCCCCCCCACCCCCCGACAGAACCCCATCAAATCTTCCAGTGTGAGAAATTATTCAAGTTGAAACCAAGCATGGAATATAGCTAGGGATGTTAGGATGCACTTTCTAAAAAATTAGTGACATCCATGCCTTAATTTCTGATTAAGCACAACATGAACAAAAAATGACGCTTTTTTAAAAACAGCAAAATCTGTGCTTTAATGACTTATTCTTTATCAGACAGTATACCGACAGTATTATAATGTGTGTAGCCACCATGTTTGTTAATGACTTCTTGGCACCGTCGCCTCATGGTGTTCACGAGTCTTGTGGCTCTTTGCTGGGGGATGGCATTCCATTCTTCTTCCAACATCTGGGCCAGGTGTTGGCATTAATGAGTGCACAGATTTGCTGTTTTTGAAAAAGCATCATTTTTTATTCATGTTGTGCTCATTCAGCCATTAAAATCGCTTCCAAACAACCCTAGCTATAGCCCGTGCATGGTTTCAACTTGAAAATTTTGTTAAAGTGGAAGACTTGATGGTGTTCTTTAGGGGGGAACTTACCTTTGATGTTGTGTTTATAAGGGAGTTACTTCATAAAATTATGGGTCAAGATGGTCTTAATTAAAATTGTATTACCTGGTAGGACAAAAACTTATTTGGAAGATCTTAAAATGCAGAAGGAAACTACATGAATCCTCGACCGCGCACAGTTGAAATTTATGCCTCCGCCATTGCCAGATCAGAAATATATGGCACATTCATCTATTACAAAAGACTTCATTTTTACATAGTATAACATAAATGATAAAACATATAATAGTTAACATTATCACGATAGCAGAAATTCTGAATTGTTGTCATAATGTTTACATAACAGATAGCCTATCAAGTTACTGTACTAAGAGATTAAAACATTTATTATGAGGTAAAATACACTTAAATAACATGGGAGGAAGAGAGTGAGATAGGGAGGAAGACACAGAGTAAGAGTAACAGTGAAAGGATACCAAGAGGGAGGGACAGAAAGAGAGAGAGAGACCAGGATAGAGGAGAATGGAAAAGCCGAATACAATTACAAAATTACAAACATATTAATATGTACATGCAAATGCGAAAATATGGGTTTCAGTGAAATAAGTACAACATAAAGCCATCAGATTTACCTTCCTATCATGGATTTACAATTTCATGCATTTCATTTAAGGTAATTTATGGAAATTTAACATTAATCTAATTTAGAATCTTTAAAATAATGATCACATTTTATTAAGAAGTGAGATGATTATTGACTTTTTCATCGAGAAAGTGTGTAAGTAGATATTTCATTCTGAAGACAATTATGAAAAAGTGTATATTTTTCTTTTTTTATTCCGACTGAAAAAATCGTATGAAACCAATAATAAGAACATTAATATATGTTATCGGTTTATTGACAGTCAAAAAATATTTGATCAAAAGATTCAACAGTAGTCAAATGGTAACAAGTGCGTTTACTTCAGGATTTCAAGATTTCAAAGCACCCTTCCCCCCCCCCCTCCCGCTCACTGTATCATACTAGTCAGGTGGTCTGGTTTTGATTTAGCATTGACACTTCATTTTCATTTATAGAAAGACGTCAGTGACATACCTAATCCAAACTGCTGTTTGAGCTCCTCGTCTTTCTCTGAATCTTCCTCTAAGTTAACCCTCTCCAGGAACTCAATGTACTCCTGCGAGTGGAAAGCTAGTAGCTCATCTTTAGTGGCTAATTCAGGTGTGATCTGGGTCACATGATCTAGAAGGTCATAAGCTTCTATCAAGGTATGAACCATGCTGGCCTGGATAAAGTATCATAAGAGCAGGAGTCATAAAATAAAAAACAACAAAACTACACAATACAATACAATAAACATTTTGGGCATGATTCCCATAAGGCTCATATTGCTCAAATCAAATATTACTATAACCTTTTTTTTTTATAGATTCATTCACTATTCCATATGAATTATTGAAACAAGTTAATTGAGTCATTATGTCCATGATCAAATTAAACAACAGAATATAATGTACAACAGATAATTTATGTAAACAGTCAAGTTTTCATAGCCTTCTTAAGGTAAAGGTGGAGGTAGAGATAGACTGTCTGGTGGACAGTGGTAGATTGGTCTATTATGCTGCAGTCACACAGACACATACGTATAGATCCGTTTGTGTTGTTTCAATCTTATTTCATTTTCTTTTCTATCATTTCTTATGTATTTCTTTGTTTTACTGGATGAACGAAATTATCAATATTTCCACTGCTGACTATGACTGGTAGGCATCCGTGGGGATCCACTGTGTGACTGTAGCATTATTTAGATACAAATAATGTGATCATTTGTTTAAGAATAGAACTTGAACATCCATATTGTTTGCTTTGTACTTTTAGAGGGGTAGATACACTGAGGCAACTACGTGTATGCTGATAAAACCCTGCTGCTCCTTTTATCCCCACTTTCATCATCATCAAATTGTTGCCTAGGATTGAATCCAGTGATTAGGGTATAAACACTATTATATTATTATCACTTACAAAATGGCAGGATCAAATTTAGACAGGCTCAAAAGGTCTGAAAGTAACGTTCTGAAAATAAACCTTTCAATATTGAAGGGAGGATATTTTAAAAGAAAAGAATACTGCAGGACAGTGAGGTTTTACAAAGCTACCCAAGATGTTCTAGGAGAAAACTTCCACAGGACTTACCCTTTTTGGTATCTTTGGCACTTGATCACAGAGTTGCAGGAGTCTCTGACTGAATACATAATAAATGCCATTATTCTCTGCTTGCTCTGAGGAGTCTTTTGAACCTACAACACAGTCTTGTCTAACGGACAGTCCACTGGGACCACTACCCAAGTGCTTTGCTTTGGCTTTGGCGGGTGGCTGGTTCGACTCGATGGTCTTGGAGACAGTAGGGTTCAACGGCTTCAGAGGGGACAGAGCAGCCCGTTTCCTAGAGGGAGGAGGCTTAACTGCTTCATCCTCTTCCTCACTGTTACAGTCATAGATGCTGATTTCTGGTGGGATGTTCTCAGAGGGTCGTGCCTGTTGGAGCCTGGGAGCATTTTCCGAGGCTCGTGCTTGCTGGATGCGTGGAGGGCTCTCTGAGGGTCGAACTGGTTGGAGCCTTGGAACATTTTCTGATAGACGAGCTGGCTGTGATAGTCTTGAAATACTCTCTGTTGATCTGGTTAGCTGAGGCCTTGGAACATTCTCAGAAGATCTTGCTAGTTGGAATCTTGGAGTGTTCTCAGAAGATCTTGCTAGTTGGAATCTTGGAGCATTCTCTGAGGTTCTTGTTAGTTGGAACCTTGGAGCATTCTCTGAGTTTCTTCCTGGCTGGAGCCTTTGTACATTCTCTGAGGATCGCGATGCCTGGAGTCTTGAAGCAGACCCATTTCTGTGCAAGGTTTCTTGAACTCTTAGGTCAGGATTGTTCTCAGAATCTGAGGGACCTCCCTCATTCATGTTTTTATCAGGCAGCTTCAGCACAATGCAGCGGCCGATTGGAGTTGTGATTTATGTCATCAATAATCCAGCAAAATCTGAAAAGTAAATGGGGATTAAACAATATGTTATTGGCATTATCTCCTCTCATTCAGAGGGAACACATGTTTCGTTTGCATGTTAAGTCTACGCTATATGGACGTGGATCAAAGTCCCCCATACATTATCGTAATAAAACCTATTATTTGGAGAAAGACAGCGCCAGAATTAGACAGAAACAGATATTTCCAGACGAGTATTAGGTTGTCGATGTGTGCTTTAATAATAACCGTGGCCAAGAGGCTGATCGTCAATATCGATAGCATAATCACAAGAATCAATAATATCACAAATACTAGTAACCATAACATTATGGCGTGGCTAATTTCCTTCTTTTCTTTTCTCCCCATAAGAACACGATCGTAAACTTTTTCAAAATACATCATTAAATAAACATTCAAACAGAAAACATAATAGGCCTAACGGTTTCCACAAAATACAAAAGGAAACGCTAACAGTTAAACTTGGAACAAAAACTTTTTGAAATCTTATTTTAGTCAGAACCACTCAAACAAAACTGCTAGTACTTAACTATTGTAACTCCTGTAATATCAATTTAAAGGCATTTAACAATCAACCTATCAGCAAATAACCGATTCAATATACTGTGATTTTAAACAGTGAAATATATGATTGACATAAGTATCTTTTAAACGAATATCTTTTGCATATGGCAACTTTCTATGACTTTCCTTAATCACGATCAATTTACAATTATGGGTTTAGCGATATGAATCTAACTCAACAAATAATAACATGCAATTTACTGTGTATAAAACCATGCGGTATTCATATCAAGATCTATAAAGCTGACTACATAATATGAAAATCAACAATACACTAAGTTTACTCCTAATTAAGTAATAGGTACGAACCGAATTGTATGCTAATGGGCAAGTCCAAGATAATCCGCATGTTACGTATGGGACATTTCAGAGCCTTTTACCCTCTATAAAAATCTTTTTGAAGGTTATTGGTACTATTTTTTCTCATCCTCATGGTAGGTATCCAAGAGAGTAATACACTGATGGGAGATGACGACATATGACCTTTGACCTTTGAGCAATAGCATGAAATTAGTGCGTTACGTATGGGACCAGAAGAATTCCAGTTTTTTTAAGAAAAATTTTCAACTCAAAACTCTCTGAAAGTATTTCCACTGATGTATTGAAGTTTGGTGTGATGAAAGGTCCAACCCTCTAGTTTACTTCTGTAAGTTTGGAGTCATAATGATTGTCACTTTTTTTGTAAGCCTTTGTTAAAGTCGGAGAGGACGTGTTTAACGTATGGGGACAGTTACGTATGGGACAATTTGCTCCCCATAGAGAAGCACACAATTTGATCCATATTCTAAAATCAATTTTTTTTTTTTTCAAATATGGAAATAGCAAAAGATTTTTTTTCTTTTAAAATGTTGTATTGAATCATATTCAATAGGATTTTAAAAGAAATTGACAAATTCCCCACTATTCATTCTTATGTTTTTCATTGTTTTGTGAATTTCTTATGTATTCTATTGTTTTTTATTTTCCATATTTCTCCATTATTGCCAAATTTTTGGGTTTAATTTTTTCATAGATCAAGTTATCATGGCAAAGCAAACTTTTATAAACTCCAGAAAATGTGAATAAATACTTTTTGAGCACTCATAATTTTTTTTTTCTACATTCACTTTGTACACAAACTTCCCCATTGACATTGTGTACAAATGTCCCATACGTAACACATTTTCCCATACGTAACAATATTTTAATTAACTATAAATTAAAAAGTTAATAAATTTTCAAAACTTAAAATGGTATTATACTGTCCCCCTGAATAATGAACTTCCCAGAGTTGCAACAATTCAAGTGTTGTATTCTGGGAATAACTTAACAAAATGCCTCAATTTGTTACGTATGGACATTTCATGCTTGGACACGAGCTAATTTGCAGTATTTAATTAGATTTCACCAATTTTTTTTTACAAAAAAAATTGAATGATAAGGGGTCCATGTCCCACCCATGATTGAATCTCACTAATTTTGTTTTGATTTTCTATGAATTTTTATAAATGTCCCATACGTAACGCTCTGTTTACCAATTATGCAAATTAGATGCCCCAAATTGCATAATTTTGCGTATTACAAATTTTCTTAATGAAATTCTGAGTTTGACATTTAGGCTTTCATATTCTACCAAAAACTCCTTCATAAGACAAAGATGAAATTTTGTCTTTTAAGGGGACATTATCTTGGACTTGCCCCTAATATGATTATCAAGCCTTTAAATTTTGTACATTCCTGTAACAATTATACAAGGGAAAATATTCCAGCTCAACAGTAAGGCCTATCAATCCCTTAAACCTATTCTAAAGATTGTGGGGTTGAACATACAATTACATTGGAAATGAACGCACTAAAACTTAAACATTTCTAAAACATTAACAACAAGATAGTATCACCTGTATTAAAAGGCTACAATCCATGACATGCAGATATCATCCTAAACATTTACAATTATCAGTGCAAAACATAACTGTTGGTCAATAATAAGCTAAGAAGAAACTGGGAAAACGTACTTTAATCCAAATAGCGAAATCAAACGTGTATTCTAATAATGGAAAGTATTCAATGGTTCAGAGCAGGCCTACTATAACCGGAAAAGGACGGAATCATCTTTACGGTACCCTCGCTCTAAACCAAGTTATCTTTACAGTACACTCGCTGTACATCAAATTATCTTTACAGTACACTCTCTATACGTCAAATAATATTTACAATACACTTCCTATAAACCAGGTTATCTTTACAGTGCACTCGCATTAACCAAATTATTTTACAGTACACTCGCTATAAACCAAATCATCTTTACAGTACACTTGCTATGAACCATATCATCTT
Source organism: Paracentrotus lividus (assembly GCA_940671915.1). Lineage (NCBI taxonomy): Eukaryota > Metazoa > Echinodermata > Echinoidea > Camarodonta > Echinidae > Paracentrotus > Paracentrotus lividus. The sequence continues at coordinate 22,213,818 of CALNVZ010000218.1, forward strand.
TACAGTACATCGCTATAAACCAAAAACATCTTTACAGTACACTCGCTATACATCAAATTATATTTACAGAACAATCACTGTATACACCAATTAAGCTGAGGCTATTAGCAATAAAGATTACAATACAATTACATCAATGTAACGAGTTCAACTAACAAATGCACCATTATTATTATACATGAGGTAAGAAAACCGCAAAGCATATATCAATACAATCTTCACCTGATCTTCACTATAACAACTTCACAATACTTCAATCCTTTTAACTATATCTGTATCCTTATTTCCCTTTTACTCTTTTCTTTTTAGTTGCTATAAAAACCAAACTACATATCAAAATATAGTATAACAACCCTGGAGCACAATTATCAAAGCATACATATAATAAATGCAAAAAACTTTCATAAATTACAAACATAGAACATCAAAACAAGTGAACAAAATCAAAATCCTGTGTTTTACAACAGAAAACAATCATAAAAACAATCAAATTAGCATGAATATAACTTCCAAACAAACCAGAGTCCATGTGTGAGGCATGAGGGGTTAACAAGTGCCTAATGGGAAGGGAAGGCATGCATTAGGGGAGGATTGTAACACAAGTTGAGGGTGGGGCTACAGTTCAGGGCACTCAACTCTGGAGGATGGTTGTCTGCTGTGCATTGCTAAACAAGCTAGGCGGGAACCATAAGGCGTAATTCCACGATAGGATAATGGAGTGACCGGTGGCTAGACGGGTTGCCGCACGGCACGGGCCCACAAGCTGGAAGGGGAGAACATCACCTACAGCGCCTAGGGGGCTATCAGAATCCGTCATGTGACGCCTTAGATGGGAACCGTGAGGGGTAGCATACGGGATAGGGGTCACTACATAGGGATGTAAAGGGTCACAGGTATCAGGGGCTCTCTGTGTCAGAGGGGCAGGGACATCTATAGTAGATGGTAAGTTGTTGCATGGGGCACCGACATCTGCAGGTGGATAGTGGTGTGTTGGGGCATCAACATCTCTGGGAGGTGGTACATCTAGATGATTGGTAGGGGTGTCTGCATCTGCAGGTGGTTGGTGGTCTGGTAAAGCATCAACATCTCTGGGAGGTGGTACATCTAGATGATTGGTAGGGGTGTCTTCATCTGCAGGTGGTAGGTGGTCTGGTAAAGCATCAACATCTCTGAGAGAAGATACATCTCGGTGGTTGGTGGGGACGTCTACTTCAGGTGGTTGGTGGTCCGGTGGGGCATCACCATCTCTGAGAGAAGGTACATCTTGGTGGTTGGTGGGGACGTCTACATCAGGTGGTTGGTGATGGGGTATATGTCAACCAAATCTATGGTAGCCAGTTGGTGATGGGCAGGTGGGCGAACATCTGTGTCGTTGATGGCATGTATTAGGGCCTGTGTTTGAGAACATTGGCTATCTAGCTCTAGGGGAGCATTGGGCTCTGTATGACTGCCAATGGTAAGTGAAGGTGTGGTTAGCATGTGGGTGATTTCTGTTGTATGTGACACTGTGTGGGCGTGAGAGTAATGTTGCTGGGTGGTACGTGAAGGTGTGGGTAGTGTTTGGGTGATCTTTGTTGTGTGTGTAAGTGTGTGGGGGTGAGAGAACTGTTGTTGGGTGGTAAGTGAAGGTGAGGGTGTGTTTACACTAGTAAGATCATTGATCTCTGATTTTTCACATGGATCAGGCAAGCGCATTTCGTTAAATGGAACAGGCACGTTTGACTCATGCGAATCGGTCGCGAGCAATTTGTCGATCGAAGCAGAAACGCTCGCTTTGACAAGCGATTCGGTTATCATGTTTTTGCACGATGTAAGTGTGCTCTCTTGCGAGTGAACAATCTCACTACTGTTACCGAAAGAGGGGCTGATATTAAAGTGCTCTGACAAATTGTCACACGAACCTGGCTCAGTAGTCCCAGGAGAAGACACACTCTCAACTAGACAAGACTGGATCTCAGATGAGATTGAGATACCAAGAGGATTTTCCTTAGCAACGGGTACGACCCCCGACTCAACATTCAAGAGATCCCTGCCACTATTATTGCCTTCCTTACCGATACTGCTACTATCAGACCTAAGTTGGTCTATCCACAAACTTTCCTCATTACCCGAAACGGATAGGTCTACAACACTAGGTGTACAATCATACTCATCATACACAAAGACGGAGTCATAAATTAAAAATTATCTGATGCCGTGAGGGCCGCACAAAGATATCATTGTCTTCCATGAAAGGTGACCCGGCCACAATACCAACATCTTCATCGACCACTATCCCAAGGAATTGCATTTCGACATCACTAGTGTCAATGTAGAAATATGAATATCCTATGACATCATAATTATTAGCCTCTATGTTAGTATTCATGTTAAACAAATCATACAATTCTTCTTCATCGATAACGATTTCCAATCCCAGTTCTTCAATTATCCTCTCACTGATCATATTGATTTCACTTCCACTCTTCAATTCCACTTTCATTCTCATTTCATCATCATGATTAAGATTAGCAAAGAAATAAGGAGGTGATTTCTTACCAGACTTAAAACTACGGGTTGACTTCACGCTCGAGTCAGAACGGGTGCACGGGAGTGGCTCCCCGGCAGAGTTAACCGCAACGCCCTCTCGCGTAGCGGTGCTCTTGACCACTGGCATATTGCTACACAACATCAAAAATATGCAAAAGCGAACCTAAACCAATCACCGTAAGTACAACGGAACGCCTGGCCCTCAGAATAAAAGGCTTGAATATCTGTAGTCTGAGTGGTTAAAAAACTATTTTAGGCCCTATAAAATCTGAAAAGTAAATGGGGATTAAACAATATGTTATTGGCATTATCTCCTCTCATTCAGAGGGAACACATGTTTCGTTTGCATGTTAAATCTACGCTATATGGACGTGGATCAAAGTCCCCCATACATTATTGTAATAAAACCTATTATTTGGAGAAAGACAGCGCCAGAATTAGACAGAAACAGATATTTCCAGACGAGTATTAGGTTGTCGATGTGTGCTTTAATAATAACCGTGGCCAAGAGGCCGATCGTCAATATCGATAGCATAATCACAAGAATCGATAATATCACAAATACTAGTAACCATAACATTATGGCGCAGGATATTTGGATCATGATTATGCAATTTTTAATTTTCAAAATACTAAGTAAGTAAATAAAGAAAATAATAATTAACACTAAGAATCTTGTCATGAAAAAAAAAAAAAAAATTTATGAACCCCAAACTCTTATATTTTGAAAAAGTAGTAGATCTAACTCCTCCCACATGTTCGGAACAACTTTTGTGTAGTATTTGTTTGGTATGAGTTTATGATTGGATGAAGATGGTGCATTTTTTACAAGCATATGACGTGTAAGATTCAACTTGCGAAGAAGTTAAGTGGGGCCTGGTTGAAATCAAAACAACAAAAAAACAGCTCAAATTAGCGTAACTTAACAAAAAGGATTTGAGCAAAATAACTTAGAAAGATTGCTGTTACACTTATCGACTTAATTATGAGTAAAAATGAGATACATCTGTAGAGTCATGCATGAGTGAGCATGCACCAGAGATAATTAAAATTAATCACTTTTACTGGACTAACAGTTAGACAAGCGACTATTTTCTCTTTTCAGTGATTTTCAGTCTTTGTTGATGTGTGCTCTCTCATGTCATCTTTAATATTCTAAATACAGATACACATTCAACCCTTTCTCAAGACAACCCCATACCTTCAACAACAAAAAAAAAAAAATAAAAAATAAAAAATTAAACGAGAGTAGTCAGTCTACACACATCAAGAGTCAAGACAGCTGACAGATCAAAATCATATGGATCACTACACATTTAATTTACAAACACAGATTCCAACAGGTGGGACTCTATCTACCCTTTTCACTTTGGTTCATGTAGTGGTCTAAATAACAGCATATAGGTCTCATCGAACATTCAAATTCGGAATTTCTCATCAATTGCTTATACTTCATATTCATCCACATAGATCATAGATAATTTATTTCAGAAGTGAAAGAAATATTACAATTTTCATACTTACATTCACAGCTCTCTCAATGTTTTGATGAGATTTTCACCAGGCTCACTCATTATAATCAGTATCACAACTAGGCCTATACATCAACTCTGAAATCATACATTTCTAAACTACGACAAGTTATTTTTTACATACTAATTTACTATGAATATATAATTTTTAGGGGCAAGAAGCTGGCATGAAAAATTATTCTACAGCACTAATTTTATGTGGTTTTAAATTGACAATTCTTTGTCCCCGTGTTGTGAAATAATTTGGGTGGCTGAATGTTGCCGTATTAAGGAGAAAGACAAGATTTAGATTCTTTGATTATGGGAAAATCCTTTTTTTTCTTTCTTTTTTTTCTTTAAAAAAAATAAAAATATTAATAGCCTCTGTACTGCACGTAATTTAATAAAATCCATTCAAGATTATGTTCCTCATTCAACACCTTTCATCAATATGTTGCTGGGGCATTTAAAAAAAAATTATAACATTCAAAACAATAAAAAAAATAAATAAAAATAAATAAATAAATGAAGGGACGCAGGTATATGTTAGGGTGTTGATGATATGGTTGCATATTATTATTGACTTTAATACTGACTTCGGTTGCTTCCCTATTTTCATATCCCTCGATAAATTTACAACTTATAGGCCTATTATAATCTAAAGAAGGATCGGGGAAAACATTCCCATATTATTTTGCCTATATATACAGGCCCCTATCCAGGATTTTGCATCCGCATCCGCATCTCACATTTTTTCCTCTCTTTTTGATTACTTTGCTTAAGATAATTATGGCGCCCCTAAGTTTATGGTTAATTTGCCGCCCCTTTACTTTAAAGTTGATTTGGCGCCCCCCTAAATTTAAAATCAACTTGGTGTCCATATGTTTTAGGTCATCCCCCCTTCCATGGTAGGGAGCTTTTTCAATTTGACATTTGAAATGGTGCAATCTGATGCATACTATAGTCATAGATTTTTTAAAATTGTTTATTATTTATTTTTTATTTTTTTGAAGGGAGCCACTGCCATGGATGAAATTTGACTAAAATTATCAGTTATAGACAACCAATAAAGGCCTGGGCCCGTATTCCATCAATGTTGGACTTAAGCATGAAACTTAAGAATTTTTTTTGCTAAAATAAATTTTGGTTTTAATTAAGCGTATTTTTGCTTAGCCTATTTTTGACAGTTGAGCATAAATTCTTTGATTTGGGCTAATTAGAACGTCTTAATAAATTGAGTTCCTGATACAAATACGCACATTAGAAAAGCGCATTTTATCCTAACTATAACCCTAACATATCAATTCTACTCCACGTGAAATGTAAATCTAACGTATGACATTAAATCTTAACATAAAGACGCGTCCATTATTTGAGGAGGGGAAACGCAACATTACCATGATTAGCCTACATTCATGAGTTTAGTGGAAATGCACGCAGCTGAAAAACAAAACCCGCGTTAACGGCGGGAAGCGACCGATTGACAATTGCATGCAATTATTACTTAGCGCACAAAAACTCGCCTAAGAAAACTTCCCTGTCGGTAAAATGGAATTGTCAGTCGATCCGTTCGAGGAAATTAGTCCTGGACATGAAATAAATAATTGAACTTTTTTCATAGTTTTCGTAGGTAGATCTTCAGACCAGATTGGGGAAAAAGACATTTTGGCAAGCCTATAACACCATTGTGCTAAAGTTGTAATCAGAATCTTTATTTCACATAGATTGATGTTCCTAACGATTATTGATATAAATAGTGATCTTGTCACATCTTGCGAAGACGCCGTCCACATTCGATATGCATGTGATATGCGGAAATATTGACCCATCGAGTAAAGATTCCTTTGTGATAATGTTCAAAGTGACAGGACTTTTTTTTAACCAATCGAGAAGAATGTACCATATTTGGAAAGCTGAGAATTCAAGCTTTTAAAAACTGCTTGATCATTAAGGTGTAATATAATTATGCGTAATCGAGGAAGATGACTATGCAGCGTATGAGCTATTTTGAGAGCAAAATTGGCCATATTGTACAGGAATTTGATCTTACTAGGATTTCGAATTGACACAAGTGACAGGACTTTTTTTCCCTTTGCAATAAGTTATTCCTATTTTTGAAAAGTTCGGACTCTTAGCATACTTATTCAAGTTGATCATTTCTTTGAAAAGATAGTTGCTCGCCATAATCAAGAAAACAAAGTGACAAAACTGTGCAAAATACAAAAAGTCTATGGCCGCGTTCGCTTTGCGTAGAGTGATAGCGCCCTCTTCCCCTTAAGTTTACAACTAGAATTGATATGCTACCTAATGGCTTAATTTGGATGTTGATTATATGGCAAGCTCATTTGAGGCCAAATTAAACATGAAAATATTAACAGAATTAAGACCTTTGCTTAATGCTTTAAGAGCTCAGACAAAGTGCTTTACGTGTTTGGAATAAAAGCTAAGAATTTTTTTTTGTGGGCAAAATCTTCGAAAAGATACTTAGACTTAAGCAAAATTGCTTAAGTATAGTGTATGGAATACGGGCCCTGAAACAAAAAATAGTGCCTCTGCCCTGTCCCTAGAAACTTTGGTCAGCGTGACTAAAAAAAGAATGGGGTGCACCTCCCCCCCGAAAAAAATAAAATAAGGGGGAATGTCATAATAAAGGATCGAGCCCCTTATAAAATTCCGAAAACATTAGTATGCTCTCCGAGTTCCAGTGGTCATGGAAATATTTTTGCACTCCACTGAAATATCAATTCCACTTCACCTTTACCCCCCCCCTCTGCCCTTTGGAAATCAAGCCTTTTTCTTCTTCTTTTGATATGCGATGTACACAAATAGGGCCCTTTTTTTAATTACAACCCTAACCCTAACTTTTATTTTTCATTCACATAGCCTTAACACACAAAAATCCCCAAGCACTGAGTGCAACAGAAGTGCCCCCCCCCCCGCCCGATCAAGCATTTTTTTTCTTTTTTTTTTATGAATGGCACAGATTTAGGCTCGATTTTTGTTGAGCCTACACGTATGTTCGTCCTCGGATTTTGGTGGGCAAAGTGGGTGGAGCTAGTTGTTATGGGCAACGAAGCGTTCGTTAACTTCTTTTCATGTTTTTCTCATGATGCTAAAATGAGTCTGACTGCATTATTCTAAAATCCACTGAAATACTCAAAAACTGGCAAACGGTAATTACACCTCTCCTTTTGATATTGATGTATCAAATAAACCAATTCATCAAACAATTGGAGATTTTTTATTCAGTTTTATGCATTTGAAAGCATCATCAAAATGATCATCAAAATATAGAAATTATGTAAGGTTTTTAAAAATTAACTTTTTCAATATCTGGTATTTTTTTAATAGTTTGAAATGTTATGACAATGAAATTAGAAGTTTTCTTAACTGATGCCGTTGTTTGCTATAGATGTTATAGTTTTTTTTGACTTGTGGACAAGCCGTTGAAATCAGGTAAAAATTCTTCCCTTTTTTACTTATTTCGTAACATGTATAGTTTATCGGCATGTCAGTTGTTTATTTTTCATTTTTATTGTAAAATCAATCATGGAGATGAAAATGGGAGTGTGGAAATACAGTGTATGTCTATGTTTCGTAGGATCATTGCTGCTGAAAAGAAAACTGGTTTCATCATTGAAAAAAGTCGCCAAATTAAAAATGCATCGTACGGCGCCGCGTCTTTCGGCCCAGTCTAACGGCGCCTAGACATTAGTCCCATTTCGGTATTACGTAATATTTCACACGTTCCATGATGACTTATTGCTTGTTAGTAGTTCTTCTTAATTATTAGACATGTAGATATTCCAGTTTACCTATAATAAGGATGCTCGGAAGATGCCCAACGCATATGGATAGCTAAGAACAATTTTTAAGTTTAAAGCTCCGGTTTATGTTGAATGAAAATCATTGGAAATACTGGGCAACATGTCACCACCTTACTGAAGACAGCCACGGGCAAGCCACGGGAGCTGGTCAGTCTACGATAATCACAATGATCAAGGGTTCATTCAGTCCGCCTTCTCCTGGTTTGAAATGAAAATTGGAGTGTGGAATACAGTGTATGTCTTATGTTTCGTAGGATCAATGCTGCTGAAAAGAGAAAACTGGGTTCATATTTCATGAAAAAGTTGCCGAATTATAATATATGAGGTGTGCATGTCGAGATATTGATATCGCCACGTCTTTCGGCCCAGATATCAGTCCCATTCCGATATTGAATGCCCGACATTTCAAACCAGGAGAAGGCGGACTGAATGAACCCTTGATCATTGTGATTATCGTAGACTGACCAGCTCCCGTGGCTTGCCCGTGGCTGTCTTCAGTAAGGTGGTGACATGTTGCCAGCATATTTCCAATGATTTTCATTCAACATAACCGGAGCTTTAAACTTTAAAAATTGTTTCTAGCTATCCATATGCGTTGGGCATCTTCCGAGCATCCTTATTATAGGTAAACTGGAAATATCTACATGTCTAATAATTAGAAAGAAACACTACTAACAAGCAATAAGTCATCATGGAACGTGTGAAATATTACGTAATACCGAAATGGGACTAATGTCTAGCGCCGTTAGCCTGGGCCGAAAGACGCGGCGCCCGTACGATGGCATTTTTAATTTGGCGACTTTTTTCATGAAATATGAACCCAGTTTTCTCTTTTCAGCAGAATGATCCTACGAAACATAGACATACACTGTATTTTCCACACTCCCAATTTTCATCTCCATGATTGATTTTACAATAAAAATGAAAAATAAACAACTGACATGCCGATAAACTATACATGTTACGAAAATAAGTAAAAAAGGAAAGATTTTTACCTGATTTCAACGGCTTGTCCACAAGTCAAAAAACTATAACATCTAAGCAAACAACGGCATCAGTTCAGAAAACTTCTAATTTCATTGTCATAACATTTTCAAACTATTAAAAAATACCAGATATTGAAAAAGTAAAATTTTACAAAACCTTACATAATTTCTATATTTTTGATGATCATTTTGATGATGCTTCAAAATGCATTAAACTGAATAAAAAATCTCCCAATTGTTTGATGAATTGGTTTATTGATACATCAATATCAAAAGGAGAGGTGTATATTCACCGTTTTGCCAGTTTTTAAGTATTTCAGTGGATTTTAGAATATTGCAGTCAGACTCATTTAACAGCATGAGAAAAACATGAAATGAAGGTTAACGAACGATTCGTTGCCCATAACAACTAGCTCCACCCACTTTGCCCACCAAGCGAACACGCAACGAATAGGCGAGGAACATACGTGCCTATCGGAAGTTTACAAATAGTGCCAGAGTTGAGTTTGTAATTGAATCCTTAAATACCCGTCTGTAAAGCAGAAGAAAATAACGCCCCCCCCTCCCCACTCTTTACAGGTGTTAGTAATCCCGGTGGAATTTCTGCTCTGACAGTACTTTGATTGGCAACTCAGAATCCCGTTTAAAAATATTGCTGCTAGTTTCATCTTTCAATTTTCAAAGTGCGCGAAGATCCACAACGAATATAATGAATGAATGAATTATCGGCGCGCGCTATTTTGCATTGAAAAGTCTACACGATTTTACCGGCATAACAATACGCATGCAATTACACACGACATGCTGTAGATCTACTGTGAAATGGTGTGGAGTTTGGTGTTTGGAAGAATATTGATGAACTCATTCACTATTTATTGAAAAATTGTTGAAGTCTGAAAGTGAAGTGGAGTATCGGCCGGGTAAGTTAAACTTAAGTTGAACTTTGAGTTTGAAGGGAGCAAACTAACATTGTCATTGGGACACATTAAAAAGAATTCGTTAACCTGGTTTTTAAGGAGAAGTCAGAATTCCAATTCCAAATGAAATTGGACTGAAAATAATTTAAACAAGTGAAATGTCAATTCAATGTGACAACATTAAACGGCTATATCCGCCAATTTGTCTCCTCTCTCCTCGCTCACTGTGTACAAAGTCAATGGCGTGGAACGATGTCTCCGCCACTGACGAAATGAACGGGAGTGAATGGACTGGTGACTTATAATATTAACCAGATTATGCCCATAAAACAAAAAAAATCAGAGTTAATTTTGAAATGGGGGAATAACTATAGAATACCCTACTCATATATAAAGAAAATCATTAGATGATGATTGTGTAGGACAAAGAAATACTTAACATTTTTGCAGCTACTCAGATGATTTCAAATTTTCATCTCTACATAGAATCTATACGGCACGCGCACAAAATATGCAAAACAATATCCACGTACGTGCATGCGATGATATGCTCGGATGTACGCCCCTCCTACCATTATACTTTCGAACCAAAATGATCGACGACCAACGACCACCGACCATCGACCACTGCCTAATAATTGTATTAAATTATGTGTCCAGTTGTGTAAAATAATATTAAACATATCTTCTGATTCTGAAAACAAACAACCAACGTCCAACGACCAACGACCAACGTCTGCATGATTACGTAACAAAATAGGGAGAGATGAAACTGAAGAACAAGTCAGATAGATTCTAGAAACCACCGACCAACGACCAACGACCAACGTCCAATATTATTTACTATTATTTAGAACGGGAAATCTTCTCCTTTTGAAAGCCAACGACCAACGACCAACGAATGATTAATATAATTATGATATCCCTATCTGGTTCCAACCAACGACCAACGTTTAAAGAACGGGACATCTTATGAAAGCTGGTCGTTGGTCGTTGGCTGTCGGTTGATCATTGGTACACCCCTCCATATAAAAGCTGAGTAGGGTATTCTATAGGTAAGCCGAAATGGGCTTCTTAATTTGTTGTATACCCGGTTGTTGTATGTCCGGACGGGTTGTTTGTCCGGACAAGACGCCAATTTTATAACCTTTGTGATCAATATTTTTCTTCAATCGATTGAAAATAATACCAGACAATATAACAAAGCACAAATATTCACAAATATTTTTGCTATTTACTGCACAAATTTTGAATAAATCCAGAGCATAAGATGATGTTTAACGGACCATCCTAATATTGCCTAGAACATCACAAAAGACACTAACAAGTAGGCTAACGTTAGTCTCATGATTTCCCAAGTAGGATCTAGACTATTTCAGGTTGTTGACGTTACAAGATTGCACTCTCCTTGACAGTCACCTGGACAATATTGAAACTGCAAGTGTTGGCGTATTGCACCAGAAAATTTGTAATAGTTTGTTAAGTAGGGCCTAATTCTCATGTCATGTTCTATTTGTTGGTAACCGATTTTGATCTAGGGTCTAGTCAATTCAAAGTGCTTGTTACTTTTGTTCGGACTTAAATAGTCTAAGTTGAATCTGTCAGGCAGAACGTTTGTAATTGTAACTGTTAGATTCTTGATGTAAATGCAATGGAAATGAAAAATATTGATATTGTAACGTGAGACCCTCTAAACAAATACTAATGCTGCCACCACATACAATAAGGGAGTATGAACCCAGACAGACGATCCGAAAGTCAGAACGACTTTCTAAATTAAATAACTGGAAGTGAGCCTATACCTGGGCACACCAAGATTCTGGATTAAGACTACCACTTGTTTACATCTGGTACACACGCCAACTCGTAATCGTGCATTTGTGCACAACAACTTCTGTCTCGCTAAATGTCAACAACAACTCATCTCATTCACAACCTGCAAACCATCCTGAATACTACTGGTAAGCATGGTAAGTGTAATGATTATTAGCTTCAAATAAAGATAGGTTTAATTACTCTTGCCACATCTGACAATCAATCAAACACACTGACTCTCCAATGTCCGTGTACTCTTCCTTCATTCGCATGCTAACATGTACGCACTCACATTTACAGTCAAGCAGTGCTGCCACAATCATTCACCGCTGACAATGACATGCCTCGCATCACTTACACTGTACCTCATATGCAAGCCAACATGTACACTTGTACACCGGTACTCGCCTCAGTTACATACGATGGTATGCAATACATTATACAAGACATTATACAGCACATTAGGCAAGACGTTATGCACAACCTTCTGCACAACAACATTCATTCACACATGCCTTCATGTTGTCACTGTCACCGTCATCTACACATGCACTTTCACTGTCGTCAACCAGAATCTTTAATATAGGTACCCAGAGTATAACTACACATTCCTACACAATCAATCTATCAATCAATCTCACGAGTAGCATGGTAAGAATATTCTATAGTCGAGCGGTGATGGCAGGGACGTTTGTTCGAAGTATATGAACGCTCTGTTTGTATTAAACCTAGACTTTGCCATAACCAAATTATATAATCGACTATAAATTATTTCTCCAAGTCTCATAGGTATTATTTAACTTAAGTAAGTACATTAATTTAAACAAAACTTCAATCACCATTCACTGTTCAAACTTACCTTCATACATTACATTAACTTAAGCTAACCAGACATAATTACTCTTCGAAACTAAATATTAGAGGTATACTCGATTAAATCTTTTATTTAGTAACACTGAGAACATTGGCAACTTCGTAACTCTTCAACGATAAACGATAAAATTGTTTCAAGATATGTGAAACTTCATGTGAATATACATTTGTACGTCTTAAGAATCTATCATAATAAGGTAGCATTTAAATAAGAATTACGGTACTTGCAATTATGCAAGGCATGTAAAAGACATATAAGGCATGTGTAATGCGGCGGTCACAACTCGCCGTACCTTCGACGTGCAACTCCCTACGATGGATTTCGTAGAAAATTCGTGCAGCGGAGGTACCTCGCAGGTACAATGCATGTACGACGTGCAGAAAGTTTTTACAATACCCTTACTATAGAATTGCAGGAATCGCAGAAGTTGCATTAGGACCTGTGCGTGCATTGCACATGCAACGCAGGCTACGTCGATGGCACGTGCCCCGTAGCCTACGACGAGTTGTGACCGCCGCATTACAAAACACACTCCTGAAACTGTTGCTTTAGAAAGTAAGGGGGGGGGGCACTTTTCGTATAAGAAAGATTGAGGGAAAAGTTATAGCTTAAGTTCAAATTAAATAGAGCTATAATTATTATTAGCACTAGAATTCTGAATAGCATTTCTCGACCTATTAAGAGTGTCTTTGTTCTTTTCATTACTTCTGTTACTGATCTATGCCTGCATAGAACCTTAAACTCCTCTCTATCACTATAAAAACTCTATTCATGACCAGCTGCCCGCTTTAACTTCACCATTTCAATGTTCCGGTCCTATCCACCTATTTACTTTGCCGCAACCAGCACTATAACTCTAGCCTCGAGACTTTAAAATTCTCCTAAAGCTATAAACACAAATTCTCTGAATAAAGTATCGTGCTAAATTCAAAATTCTTTGGGAACTATTCAATAATTGTAATTACTCTATTATATAAAGATCGTTAATATGGGACTATTATCAACTGCAACTGTACAAGGAAGGAAGGAAGGGGGGGGGGGGGAACCTTGTACCGCATGCCCAACTTTTAATCATGATAAGTATCGATTATCTATGCCTTGGTCACATGTTTACATTACATCCTATCAAACTACATTGTACAGACTACAGTCAACTTCCTAACATGACATTAAACTTGAACTTGAACTTGAACTTGAAATTGAACTTGAACTTGAACATTTGTAGTCTATTGCTTAATAACTACATTGTACAGACTACAGTCGACTTCCTAAAAGGACATTTGTAGTCTATTGCTTAATAACTACATTGTATGTACATGAACTTATAATTACATGGTATTTACATGGTATATTTGACTACATTATATTTACAAGGTATTAGAAACTACATGAACTTAACTACGGAGCCTTAATAAGTTACGTTATTCCAACTTCCTTAATTCTACGCTCCATTTTATATTTTTGTGATTTGATTGAAGATGTGAAGAATTCTGCAATAAATAAACAGAAGATAAAAAAGATTAATAATTTGCTTGTTTCCTTTGTGTATGCATCAGCATAAATTCATAGTTCATTAATTTTGCCTTTCAAATCAAGAATTTGTCATAATTCATAAATTCATATATTTTTGTGCTTATCATTTCCTAACTACTTGTCATAGAAATTAGATTGGAATTGGCTAGACATTCTTCTAAGTGTACTCTGCAAGGAATCAGTTTGTCAGACTGTCCAATGACCTGAAGTGCACTTATTTCAGTGCAGCTAATAATGCATTAGCTGCGGAGGGTAAAACCCTTGGCCAAAATAATAAAGACTCAAACTTATAAAATTTCACCAATTCCAAACTCCTTTCTTTACAATGACGACAATTATCAAATATTTCATCATAATAGATATCAGCACACACTTCATAATGAATTCAGATCATCAACAGAGAATCATCACATCAAATATCTCACAATAAATTGATATTTACCTCGAACAATTGGAATAAAATACAGCTCTGTGAAACGCAGCTTCTCCCAATGAAGGTTTGAGAGACTAATGATTGTCTGCCCCAAAATTATCTAATTTCTTAATTAAAAAATGAACGCGTATTACGCGCACAAACTTTATTTCCCTTTGATTGGCCTAACCCCTCTGACGCAATCACGCGCTTACCCAAAAAGGCGGACTGATCCATTTTTCAGCAGGGTATTATTACTTTTATAAATCCACCCAGATCATTCTAAAATACATCATTTTACAAAAGACGAAAATATAACCTCAAGTTCACATCTAATAAGGCATTCATGACATTAGTTATACAATTCAAGAATTAAATCTACAATCCCTCATTTTATACGATATCTCACCAACCCAGTCCCAAATGCAGTGTTCTGTGTTTTGATCACCCGATCTAAAAATAGCCAAAATCAGCTGCCGTTACTATGCCATTCATCGCCGTTGTAAACACCAAACAGCTGACTTTACTACGTCGCACATCACAAGTAAGCACTACGAAACCAAGTAGCAAAGCTTTCTTATTTCAAGTAAGATTTTGAATCATTGCAGAGTATTGCAAAGTGAAAATGGCAAATTAAAAATTAAAAAAAAAACAAGGAAGACATACAGGGGGTATTTCTCCACAATGTGTTTCCATTTGATTTTGTTTCATTTCAGATCTAGGAATAGGATCGAGCTACCGCTTTTGTCTTTTTTTGAACTGTTGATAAAAATCGACTGCTGAGTGGACTTTACGGTAGAGAAGAAAACAACCTTTCACAATGAAGTACATCTTGGTGTCTGGTGGCGTGATCAGTGGAATCGGGAAAGGAGTGATAGCAAGCAGCATTGGGATGCTCCTGAAGGCATGCGGTCTCAGAGTCACATCTATCAAGATCGATCCATACCTCAACATAGACGCAGGAACATTCTCTCCTTATGAACATGGTAAGAGACAGGTTACACTTAGAATGGTCAATTCAAAATTGACCTTGCACTGGGAAGTGCTGTACAGTGGCGGCTATATATCAATGAAAAGTTAATGCACAAAGATTGATTTGTTAGTTTCAACCTCAAGTTCAGTCAAGGAGGCATGTCCCCCCCCCCCAAAAAAAAAGGTATTAAAATTCTTCTTAATAAAATAAGAAATATCTAATTTAATAATTATGTATCATATTGCCATAGATTATCCTTATTTATTTTAAGGTATGTTTATAGCTGGTTTCATTAACTATTTTTGAGAAGTTTCCTTAGTAACCAAGAGAATGGTTTGCAGCCATGTGTGTGTGAGATATAGCCTCCCTTGCAGTCATAATGATGTATTTAGTAATTGTGAATTAAGAGCCTTTACAAAGAGATGATTTTGATCAGAGCATTATAAATACAACAAATAATCGCCTAAACAATAATCTAAGAAAACATGACGTAATAAAACAAAATGAAGTAATTTTATGCTCTAAAGAATTTAAAAAATTTGAACTAATGTAAGTAAGTTCATGTAATCATTCTATTTATACTAAACAATGATTTACTGTTATGGCCATGTGTTTTAAACTGGGCCCCCATATAGGTGGTGCCGTTACATTTGCGCGACAAGCACAAACATGAAAAATGATATAAAATTTTAAATACATGTGCCATATGGGTATATTTGGTACTAATGTGAAGGAAATATATCTGCCAATAACTTAATATTAGAAGAAATACCAATGGTGCACTCACTTACAAGTAATTAGCAATTAATTAACTTGAAGTAGCCATTTTTGCACGGTGGTGGAGGAGGAGGAGCATGAGGAGGAGGAGCATAAATTTCTGTTGCATTAATAAATCAGGTTTTAACATCATAAAATCTAACATAAGACAGTTAAATTGGATTATTATATATATCTATTAGTAACAGTGTGTAAAATATGAAATTAAGAATACCTAATTAGGCTAATTGAGTTAATCAATTTAATTAATTAATGTAAAATCAGTAAAATAATGTGATTTAACTTGTCTAGATTGTGGTCGTCAGGTATTTCTACGATTCACAAAGTGAAGTAAAATATTAGTTGATGCTAGGACATGGGTTTACAGTGTACTTATTCAGCCTACATGTTTAATTGTATTCTCACTACCATTTACCTATGCTTTGTTTACACAAAACAAAAGGAACTGTAATAATTGGATTGAGTTATATTGATGAGGCACAGCAAATCCAACCACCAAAAAACCCCACCATCTTAGACATTCCTCGACTCCATTAAGGCATTGTCTTCCCTAATGAAGTGAGATAATGATGATGATGATGGCTCTACCACATGTACATGTATGATTCAGTATTGCATAACATCTGTTTGCCATATAAAGTTATTTCATGGGTGATTGATATTACTTGTAATTCAAACATCATTTTACATTGAACATCACTGCATTGGCTTGAATTTGCTTATCCTCACCAGGTAGATCATCTCAGAGATACTTGCATAATGTGTCGGTTGACATGTCTCAACATGAACCAGATCAAATTGAATTGTTTTAATAAAGCACTGTAAGTATATTTTTGTAGTAAGTATTTGCAAAACTATATTCATGTAACACTGTATAACTTCAAATAGGTTATAAGATGAAACTGTGTCATATTTTGGAAGTAAATCAAGCATTACTCATTGTAACCACATATTTTACCCAAATGTTCCTATCAGAAATTTTCGCTGAAAAGATGATTCGCGCAACAATTATTTTTAAAAAGCTTACCCCTAACAAGTTATACATTGTTGGAAAGGTCTGACTTTGAGGAGTTCAAATATGCATGTCTTTCGTTGTAGGGTGAAATTTTGTTTCCATGGTAACCTTTTTCTGGAAGTACTTTTTTCCAATCGTTTTCGACATATTTGGCTCTGTAACTCCTTATGACTTCCCCATATCCCTTTTCTGATAGTATTTTTGAATTCCTCAGACAATTCTCTTTCAGAATATGTATACTTTTATAGGTATAAGATGTCAAATGTAAGAAGAACATTCGATTGAATAAAAACGGTACAATTCCTTGGAAAACTTGGGTTGTAACAGAAAAGGGCCCACCTCATAACGCATGGCCTTATTGCAAATTATGACATGAAATTGTTGAATCGAAAATGGGATACTTAGCACACACTCTGTAGGGGGGCAATAAAAAGGGTTGTTAATAGTACAGTGCTTACTTATAAAATCAAGATTAATGGCCATATCCCTTTAGCACCTAGAGACTGCGTGAAAAGTGTCAGTTTACTAACTAGCGGAAAGGGTTATGCTGTGTTTCAACCACGTTTTTCCAATAAGAATAGCTCTTAAAACATATTTTCTTGTGCAGAATCGGACAGCACACATCCAATTGGTAATCCCCAAGAAGTATGGGCATGTTTCATCACATATTTTTTATACAACCTTGACTAAAGCGTGCTTAAGACAGGTTCGGTTTGGGGCGGTTTAGTGAGTAAGCTGAGGGGCGGTCTCGGGCGGTTTAGGTGCTTATAGTTTAAGGGAAATACTAATACTTTTGGGGGAAATTAGAAAATATTAAGTAAAAAGCATGATATTAATTCATTGCAGTGTGAAAAATGTTTCACCTGTTTTTGAAATAAGGATTTGTAAATGTTGACAACGTTCTTAGTAGGGAAATTCACATGATTATTTATAACAAAGATTTACATGGGAATGGCAGATACTGTAAGTGGTTGACAGAAATTACAACTCGTATCATGGTTTCAAGTCTTGGCACAGCACTATACATGTACCATCATACATCGTGACATAAATATGTACATGTACTTGCCACTCTTAATTGGTTATCCATTTGGTCTAACAGTAGATGGTCCAATTCTCTGATTGTCTAATACCACATGGATAAACCCATTTGGTCGACGAACAATTTCGTCTAATATGTGATTGGCTTAATGCATGTGTACTTGGTCTAATTCTCACTTTTTGACTTGGTCAAGTGATCACTTGGTCTGTTTGCCAATTCGTCCAATAATCCCCAAATCAATATTTGGTCTATTACCGGTCTGTTACTGGAATTAACCAAGCGATGTTCCACTTACACAAAGTGGGCATTGGACAAATTGGAATTGGACGAAATGGTAAATAGGCGAAGTGGTAGGTGATTAGAACAACTGGTTGTACAGACAAAATGGAATTAGACCATGTGGGATGAGACCAAACGGGCATTAAGCAAAGTGGATTTTGGCAATGTGCCTCTTGATTTGTGGGTCTCTCTGGAACAGTTATACATGTACATTAAAGATGTTTTTATTTATCATGGTGGTGTGTGCTATAATAATTATTGCTGATATTGATTATCCCTATTAATTATTATAGGTGAGGTGTTTGTGCTGGATGATGGCGGCGAGGTCGATCTCGACTTGGGAAACTACGAGCGATTCTTGGACATCAAGCTTCATCGAGACAATAACATCACGACCGGAAAGATCTACCAGAGTGTGATCTCAAAGGAGAGAAAAGGAGACTACCTGGGCAAGACTGTACAAGGTACTGTATAAGCCGATATTTTCATGTACAGATATTTTCGTGATTTTGCACTAGTTTGGGAGATTAGTGAGTTGATAATTTCACGTTTTTTGTGATGTTTTTATTACTATGAATAGCCTTATGTTGAAGTGGAAATTTTGGCGGAGATCGACTCGCGAAAATCACGAGAAATAAAATGAATGAATATGGCCCCAGATCAGTGGCCCGTATTCTCAAAAGCCGTCTAACTTTAGGCCTAACGTAAATCTGTGGTTTAACTATGGCTTGCTAAAAGGGAATCGATCTGTCTATGTTGCATGTTCCCATCACCTTCACTGAATTCTGGAATCGTGTTTTAATTGTAAGGGACACTTTTGTACTTGTCATTCCCAAGCAGTTTTTAATAGTTTCACTACCCAAAATTATGATGAATCGAACATTTACTTTTTGGGATTTAGTCCCTTTTAGCAAGCCATAGTTAGACCACAGATTTAAGCTAGGCTTAAAGTTAGACGGCTTTTGAGAATACGAGCCAGTATCTTTAATTTGAATTAAAAAGAAAGAAAAAAAATCAAAGGAGAAAGCAAAATTATAATGTATTGTATTTATTCAGACAAACATGTCTAGGGATGCAGAAAAGGGTTTGAAAAAACCTGTAAAGGTTTGCACCCCCTTCAAGATAGTGCTTAACAATGCTTATACATGTAACATTTCAACAATGGATTGTTGTTTGATTCTTCTAATAGTTGTTCCTCACATCACCAACGCTATCCAAGAATGGGTGGAACGGGTTGCTAAGATACCGGTTGATGGTGACGACCAGGAACCAGAAGTCTGTATCATCGAGGTAAAATTCAGTTGCTCTCCGGACAGGGATAGAAGAAAAGGGTTTTTTTCCTTTTTAGAATGTTAAAATTAGAACTATAGCCCATATTAGAAACCGAAGACTGACTTTGTATGAGTCGCGATCCTTTTGTCTAATGTTGATTGATGCATTAGACCAGAGGATCACACTTTTGCATTGCATGAACTTGCAACTCATACGAATTCAGTCTTCAGTTCAGAATATGGGTCAATATGTTATCTAATATGATAATGCGCCTTGAGCACTCTACAGAGTGGATACGTGCGCAATACAAATCACATTATTATTATTATTATTATTATTATAATTCAGAAAGGGGATAGAAGGACAGGATGTATATTTTTAGGAGGGAGGGGGTTGGGGAAACTTGTTCTCTAATCCAAGAACATGATAAAAGAAGAGACTGTCATCTGTTTTGGAGTAGGGGTTTAGAATATAATTGATGGAAGATAGGAAAAGAGGATATTCACTCAATTTGAAAGAGGGTTGGGAAATGACGTGTTCTCATAATACAAAATAGGAATAGAGGAACAGTGTATTCTGTCATTTTGGATTGGGGTTGATAAACAGTGTGTTCAATAATTTGCACCCAATTTTGATTTATATATGATTTTGATTGATTTTAGGATAATATTTTTTAATTTGATAGGGCTTATTGCCGGTTTTTTATGGAACTAGGCTGTAGCCGCCGCTGTATTCTACACATTTTTGTATGGAGGAAGTTATATGACAACAAGGGCGAAACACTTTGGTTCAGTATTTCTAGTTATTCAAAATATGTCTCCTTGTAGCTTGGAGGTACTATTGGAGACATTGAGGGCATGCCCTTTGTGGAAGCATTCCGACAATTCCAGTTCCGGGTCAAACAGGACTTCCTGTCCATCCATGTCAGTTTGATCCCTCAGCCTAAGTCTACGGGAGAACAGAAGACCAAACCAACACAGGCTAGCATCAGGGAGCTTAGAAGCCTGGGGCTATCACCAGATCTGGTAAGGAGGATGGTGGTGGTGGTGGTGGTTGGGATGGTGGTGGTGGTGGTATTGGTGAGGTTCATGGTGGATGATTATGATAATGAACAATGATGTTAGAAGTTATGGTAATACTGGTTGTACTGCTTGATGTTTATATTGTTGTTGGTGATAATGTTGATAATGATGATCGGGGTGATGACCGTGATGATGATGATGATGGTGATAATGATAATGATGTGATGGCGACATTAGTGGTGATGGAATAATTGTTGAGGATGATGGTGATGATGATGATGATGATGAAGATGGTGATGGTAGTGATTATGATGATGATGATGATGATGATGATGATGATGATGATGATGATGATGATTGATACATGTAATGATAATCATCATGATCAATAGGCTTAGTGTTTGTGATGATACAAGTGATAACATTGTTACTAGTGATATGATGATAGTGATGATGAAGATTACTGTTGAAGTGGTGGTTTTGATGATGATAGTGGGTGGTGATGATGATGATGATGATGATGATGATGCTGCTGATGCTGCTGTTAGATTTGCTGATCAGGCCTCTGCCAAACAGGACAATAATAGTGAATATGAACTTGGTGGTTTTATCAATTTCATCAGTGCCAATGAAATGCATTTCTTTAGTGAAACAAATGTATAGATGAAAACAAATATTTCATGTTTTTTTTTTTTTTATGTTATGTTTTTTTTTCCGCCAGATTGTTTGCAGAAGTCACAACCCAGTTGATGAAGGAATCAGAGAAAAGATATCCATGTTCTGCCATGTTCCCCCAGAACAGGTAATGTTCATGACATTAAATGATATAGTAACGAATCAAGCCAACTGCCATGTGATCAGTTAAATTCAAATGTCCAGGTAGTGATCGCATTATCCCCGTAAAAAATAATTCTACAGTATTTCATAAAATCTGTTAACCACACATGCAATGTTTGTTATAGTCCAAATTTCTAAAATAAATTCTTGAATAAATGTGACCATATTTATTCAACATAATCAGAATGGTTAAGATTTTTGTGGGATGGGTCTCTGCGTATATCTCAATATTGGGGGAGTTTGGATTTGGGTTTCAACACATCACAACATACCCCGCATTTCCTGTTGTGTAGTCCCCGTCCCCAGCTGCCTGCTGAGCTTGCAACAGAGGGGTAGTAAATTAACTCGTGTTCGGCTGTATGCTTAGCATCGTTTGTTACACTGTTTTAAGGTAGTAAATGACTTCCATTTGATCTGAAACTTTCAGTAGTTTGTTTTTACTGTTAGAGCATATAATTTAATATATACAATATAATTTTATTCATCTTGATCTAATTGCTCTTGTTTTTAAAAGTTACCAAATCCCTTTAAAAGTGTCAAGGTTTGCGGGGACATGTTGACTTTTCTTTGTGTTCTTTTTTTACGGATGGGAGAACCTTTAAAATTTGTGTTTGAAAACAAAATCTTCCATTGGAAATGTACTACTTGGATATACCAGAAAGTACCAAATGATTACAGATTTTCCTCTTTTGATTCTCAGGTGATCTGCGTCCATGACTGTTCTTCCGTCTATAGAGTGCCGCTCCTTCTAGAAGAACAAAACCTTTTATCTTTCTTCAAGAACAGGCTCACCCTGCAATTCAGACACAGGCCCAGAGCTGTGCTATCAAAATGGAAGGAACTAGCTCACAGGTTAGTAATAATCCAGTTCAGAGCCTGTTTTAATGTTTAAAGTCGCATTAAAATTTCTAGTTTCGTGTCATATATTATTCGTCCCCTCAGGGGTCGGATCATGCTCCTTCAATTTCAGAATTTTTTTTCAGCTCTTTTTATTTGTGGTCACTCACATCCCTGATGACAGTACTCCTAATAGACCTCATGCATATGATGTCATAATCTCATAGCGCCCTCCCTCAGAGGATATAGACCAATCAGAACAATGTAACTTATGGCGGCCATATCTAGGGGGCTTCCAATAGGCTATCAGCCAATCTGCATAAAGCTAGGTGTTTGTATGTATGTGCGTATGTACATTTCAAATTTTTTATTTCAAATGTATCATTTTGTTTCCTCTGCAGATACGAATCACCATCCAAGGAGGTGTCTATCGCCCTCGTTGGCAAGTACACCAAGCTAGCCGACGCTTATATCTCGGTAACGAAGGCACTCAACCACGCAGCCCTTGCATGCAAACACAGACTCAATCTCAAGGTAAATAAATATTTATTTTATTTATTTATTATGGTATAGGATAGCTGTGTACTTTCTGACAAAGGTCAATGACAACAATAAGTCTCCCTTGACAGCCGATGAAAATCAGGGTAAACAATTTTTTTTTTCTTCATTGGGGCTCTTTTCAACCCTTTTTGGGCAAAATCGTCCCTGTGTACATGTTTCAATGGTACTAATTTGGTTGATGGGGGCTCTGTTTAGCCTAACGGGAGCTTAATTACTCTGAGCCCCTTGTAATTTTCCCCCGGATGAAAACATATTCCCACTTGAAGATCCTTGCATGATCAAGAACTATTGATTCGCTTGACCGAAGTTATCTGGAAAGGTTTATAAAAAGTCATAAACTGTTTCATGCTGTTAGATTTTGGATTCACCAAAATGATGAGAAATTTACTAGATTCTGCTCTCAAAGAAAAGCATATTTGGGACTAAACAAATAGTTTGGCCGGGACATTTCAACTGTATTTGTCATTATAACATTATGAGAGCATTGGAAGAGCAATACTTGTCAGTGGACTCCTTTACACTATTATATTCTTCCTAAAACAAATTGAAATAATTTGAAAGCTCACAATTATTTTGTTTACTTTTTTTTTACTACAATAGATTCCTTTTGTATTATCACGTAAGCTAATATGATATTCTAATTTATTTTTATATTTTAGTATATTGAAGCAGATGACCTAGAGCAAGAGGTCAAACAAACCGATCCAGTACGCTACCATGAAGCCTGGCAGAAGCTCTGCAGTGCTGAGTAAGAACACACATGATATTCCTGATTTGAATTGGAATTCTTTTGTTTTTTTTAACCCCTCTTGTTTTAACTCATGATTTTTGAATAATGTAATGTAAAACAGTGTTAAATGTGCACATTGCAAGAAATAGTGCATTTTCTTTGAGGGGTTCACAACTTGGCCCTAACCAGAGGCTCTTCACCTCATTTTCCCCAGCAAAACATTTTTTTTTCCCCTGCCAAAATGTCCCTTTATTAAAACCATTTCCCAAAACTTGTATTTGTTATGAGAACCTAAAGTAATACAATGTGTACAATCATCAAGGATACGTACAGTTTTCTTCTCTGGAAAGTCATTGTAAGAACTCTAAGACTCCTTGAGACAGGACTGACATGAGCCCTGTATTAAACCTAAAGAGTTATGATCAATTGCAAATTTGGCACAACCATTTTGATTGGTTCTTAGTGAGAATTTTGTGCGAGAGGTCTATGCAACATGGAACCTGATTGGTTACTTTTGATTTGTAATTGATCATTACTCTGAATGTTAAATGGCCCAAAGCTGTGAACACCTGATTTACTTCAATAATCACATGACCCTCTCTTACCTTGCTTTTGTTCCCGAGAACAATGCTATGACCGAACCAACAATAGACTACCAACATTTTCCTACTTCCCTGCCCCTCCCATAATACCCTGCCTCACGCCTGCCTGACACGAGGTGGCGCTAGACCACTAAGGCATATATCTTCATTCTGATTTTTCGAGTCGTGCTGATCGGACCGTTCCTGAATTTTCGGGTGAGATCGTTCCTACTTGCGATTTTGAAATTATTATATCAAATATTGCGCTTCCAAAAGCCTCCTATTACGCCTAGCGTTAAAATTGGGTGCTTTAGGTTTACTGCGCCCCTCCTTTTGGCCAAGAATTACGTCCTTTTTGGGCGTTTTTCTTCCGTTCCCAACCCAGTCCCACTCGTTCATTTAACGTGGTTGTTTTGGGTCGGTCGGTTTGGTCCCCTGTTTTTCCTTTGAAACTCAGTCCCGCCTTGCTCCGACTCTTCCCCTTTGGGTTGTTCTCCTTTAGGAGGGTTTTCCTTCTTCCTTTCTAAAACTTTTTGACAATTTAAGTACGTTTTTGTTTATATTATTGTACTTTTTCCCGCGGCCACGTGGCCTTTTTGCGGGGTGTCTGCCGGGTCCTTGGACTTCCGGTCTTTGTTCGTCGCCATCTTGTTTTGTTGGCGTGTGTGTGTATGTGTGGTCGAGCGCCTCTTTGTTAGTCGCTCTTCTGGTGCATATTCTCCTTCTTTGGTCGGTTTTTAACGGAGGTTCGCCCGCGTTTTCGTCCAAAAAAAAAAAAAAAAAAAAAAAAAACTAATTTTTTATTTCTTCGTCTAGCCTGTTCTAGACGAGGTTTTCTTTTTTTGGAGTTCTCCGTGAGCCGCCTAAGTAGCCGGTCTCGCTTGTCTTACCTTAGCCTTTCTAAGGAGTTTAGTTTAACGCTTACAAAGAAAAATTTTTTGTTCTTTTCTTTTCAGAGGCGTTCTCCTGCCTAAGAAAGGGGGGGGGAGCACGCCAGTGACACTTGTGTCCAGCGCTGGCTCCACCTCCTCTAAGTCCAGCACTAAGAAAAGGTCTTGTAGCTCGAAGAGCACCAAAGCTAAACGTCCCACGTTTGCCAAGGTGCCTAAGACCGTGTCGTCTCGGTTGTCTCTGGCCAAGGGAGCGGGTTCGTCTCTCCAGACGTCTTGCCCCCCGGCCCCCCGAGTGCAGCACAGGAAATTGCGGTTTCTGTCTCACTTAGGGATGAGAGTCGTGCGCCCACGCCTCTCGCCCAGGCATGCCCCTTTGGCGTGCCGAGTACGGTTTGGGACCCGTGCGCCGCAGTTTCTGCATCTGGCGGAACCACCTCCATCATGGGTAACCCCAGGATGGCGGCTCCGCTTCCCACGTCCAGAGTGCCTCCACCCCCGTCAAACGCTTTGTCGTACACGGCTGGTGGCCCGCAGGGCTATTACGGCTATCCCTCGGGATACGCCCAAGCACCCGCCGGGAGTTCGTTCCAACGAACGCCCGGTCTCTCGGACCCCAGGATGTTCTATCCGAACGTCCGGGGATATTCGTTATCCGCTCAGGATGCAGCTGCTCGACCTGCCTGGCCAGGCCCGAGAGCTGCCGGATATCCCGATCCTTGGTGGGTGCCTCTGGCACCCTACCAAGCGGGTTACGCTCCCTATCCCTCGGGCTTCGCCCCCAGAGGTGACGGGACAGCTTACCCCTCGTGGCAGTGTACACCCAGCCCTCGTCCCAAGACACCGGCCTGGTCACAACCACCCGCCACGTCTGCCTCGGGAGTCCCAGCCGCTCGGCCCCCGGGATACGGGATCGGTGATCGACTCCGAACTAACTTCGGAGTTCTCACTCGACCAGCCCAGTCTCCCCCGTGAGTCCTCCCCGTCTCGACCGCCCCTTGTGGAGCCTGAGTCGGATTGGTCGGAGGAAGATTCTGGTGGCTACGAGTCGAAGTCTGGTTCAGACTCTGAAGACTCAGAGGCCGACCCGCAGGTGGACTACTCCACCTCGGATCTTGCGGCGTTAGCAGTACGCCTTTTGGACAAATACGAGCCTGAGCTAGTTTCTAGGCCTCCGGCTCCGTCGTCCTTGATGACTGGCTTGCTTCTCTCGAAGCAACCCAAACGTGGCATTAACCTTCCCCCTCAGTTCGGGGAAGCTGTGCGTTCAGAAGTAGACCATCGCCTCAAGGCTAAGCTCTCTTCTGTTCACAAGTTGGGCCGGGAGTTCTCCTTTGAGAAGTCTTTGATGGAAGGTTTATTTCTTCCCAAGAAGATCTCTTCGGAGGCCCTTCGCTTTGGTGAGAAGATTCATGCCCCCTTGGGTGGCAAGACTTTGACCGAAGATCGTCACATTCAGGAGGTGGAGGCCGGCATCAGAGCTGGTATGAGGCTGTCAGCCTTTTTGAATATCTTGCTCTCTCTCCGTGCCCGAGCTAAGCCTCTTAAGATCTCGACACAAGATCTTGCAGACCTTGACAAGGTCCTTGTTCCCCTTTCGGGGCTGGTTTTTCACCAGCTAGCGGCTACCTTGTTACTTGTAACAGAGGACCGTCAGAAAAGGACTCTCGCCCGTCAAAGCTCGAGGGGTCATTGGACCTCAGAACATGGGCTGAGTCTATGGACCCATCCTCACCGTTCCTCTTCGGCGGCCAGTTCAACTCCAGGTGTAAGGAGGAATTGGATGAGTTGAAGCAGGCGGATGAGCTGGTGGAACAGGCTTCTGGCGGGAAACGCAAGCCGAGGTCCACCCAGCGTAAACCCAAGAGTACCCGTCCTGCTGCGCCTGTCGCAGCGATCAGACGGAAACATCGGGACGACGATCAGGGCAAGAACCGCGTTCGGTGGGATAAATCCAGGCCCAAGAAATCCTCCTCCCATGGCTCTAAATCCCGCACCTCTCCCCCGTCAACCAAGGCGAAAGCCAAAGGGGGTCGGGGGTGACGGTACGGCCCGACCGGTTCCCGTGAGAGTCGGGGGGCGTCTCTCGGTGTTTCTTCCCGCTTGGGAAGAGATCACCGACGACGCATACGTGCTGTCGATTGTTCGGGAGGGTTACCGTGTTCCACTCACGGGTCCCCTCCCGGGCGGCCCCATCCGGAGACGCACCCCCAGACTCTCCCCCCTTTATCAGCGGCATATCTCGGAGGAGATTTCTTTGCTGCTGACAAAGGGGGCTATAGAGGAGGTGAGGGACCACCGTGGTTTGTCCCTCTCTCCGATATTCATTATCCCGAAACGGTCGGGCAAGTTACGCATGATCCTGAACATGAAAAGGATCAATACGCTCCTTCCCAAGGAGCACTTCCAATACGAACACCTCGGCAGGATTCTTCCTTCGCTCGGCTCGCAGGATTGGGCGATATCTCTCGACTTGAGAGATGCGTACTTCCACGTGCCCATCCACCCCAGGTCGAGGGACCTATTGGGGTTTTCAGTGCTGGGCAAAACCTTCAGATATCGAGTACTGCCTTTCGGCCTGAAACTGGCCCCACGAGTCTTTACACGAGTCGTGGGCGCCTTGGTACCCTTCCTCAGGGAGCAGGGCCTCAGACTTTACGTCTACCTGGACGACTGGCTTTTAGTTGCCAATTCCAGGGAGCTGCTCTTACGGCACCGGGAGATCCTCCTACGGTGGACCCTAGCGTTGGGGTTTGCCGTGAACTGGGACAAGTCAGAGCTCTCACCGACTCGCACACCAGTTTATCTGGGAGCCGAGTTGGATTTTGCTCGGGAGCGAGCCCGGCCGAGCGCCGCTCGTACGCGAGACATAGTGTCTTGTGCTCGACGCCTCAGCTCCCTCCCCAGAGCGAGGGCCAAGCTGTGGCTTCGCTTCATGGGGTTGCTATCCAGCCTCACCGGCCTGGTACCGGACTGTCGGCTGCTTATGCGCCCCTTTCAGTGGCACCTCAAACGTTACTTCCAGCAGGGAGTTTCGTCTCCGAGGACTTGGGTCCCCCTCCCACCGGAGGTGGCCCGACTGCTAGCCCCGTGGAAGAGCCTGGTGTTTCTTTCCAGGGGCATGCCCTTTCGTGTGACTCTACCATCCGTGTCGATTTCCACGGACGCATCCCTCCAGGGCTGGAGCGGCCTATGCGAGGGTCAGTGGACGGCGGGGGACTGGTCTCACCTGACCTCCCTCCCCCACATCAATATGTTAGAGATGTTAGCGGTTCAGTCATCCATGGAATTTTTTCAGGATCGACTGTTAGGCCGCTCGGTTCTCATTCTGACGGACAATGTGAGCGTGGCGGCTTACATCAATCGTCAAGGAGGCACACACTCCCGGAGTTTGAACCGCTTGACGGCTCAACTGTGGAGATGGTGCAGGGAGAGAGGTATCCTCCCGTCTGCCTCGTATCTACCGGGTCGGGAGAATGTTATAGCGGACTTTCTGTCCCGCGGCAAATCTCTTCCCTCGAAATGGTCTCTCCATCAGACCCTCTTCGAGCGGCTGATGGCGAGTTGGGGCCCGTTCGACATCGATCTATTCGCAAACGAGTTCAATCACCGTCTTCCGATCTACTGCTCGAGGGCTCGGGACCCGAGAGCGTACGCTCAAGACGCGTTCTCGTTCAGTTGGAGCGGGATGAGAATTTATGCATTCCCCCCTTTTCCGCTGATCCCCCAAGTACTAGCCAAGCTAGTGGAGGACGGGGCTTGGATGATTCTAATAGCCCCGCACTGGCCGGGCAGACCATGGTTTCCTCGCCTTCGCGAGCTTGTGGTCGGTCGTCCATGGCCCCTCCCTCGATGGCGGGTCGTTGTGAGTCAGCCGATCTCCGGCGCTCTTCCAGAGCACCCGACTCGGCTTCGCTTGACTGCATGGCCATTGTCAGGTCGCAGGCTATCGCGTCTGGCTTCTCGGAGAGGGCCTCGGCTCTCATGGCCGGGAGCTGGAGGGAGTCGACGCTAACGGTGTATAACTCCCGTCTAGCTGCCTTTTCGGAGTGGTGCGAAGAGAAGGGTTGCTCCCCCAGAGGGGCCCCCTGCCCAGTCGTAGCGGATTTTTTAATCCACCTTTTTGACAAGGGCCGTTCTCTTTCGACCTTACGAGGCTATCGTTCTGCCATTGCGGCTATTCACGATGGTTTTCATGATGGGTCTAATGTTTCCAACTCTCCCGAGTTAGGCCGCTTGCTTAGGTCTTTCTTTCTGCGAAGACCTCAGTCTACTCCATTAGCTCCTTGGAGTTTGCCTAAGGTTTTGGAGGCGTTAGCGAACCCTCCTTTCGAGCCGCTGTCGGAAGCGTCTTTTCACCACTTGACAGTTAAGACTGTCTTCTTAGTGGCGGTGGCCTCAGGCCACAGACGAAGTTCGCTTCATGCCCTTAGT
Source organism: Paracentrotus lividus (assembly GCA_940671915.1). NCBI lineage: Eukaryota > Metazoa > Echinodermata > Echinoidea > Camarodonta > Echinidae > Paracentrotus > Paracentrotus lividus. The sequence goes on from CALNVZ010000218.1 coordinate 22,243,472, forward strand.
GTAGCTGAGGGCCACATCAGGTTCGAACCTCGGGGAGTACGTCTTCGCCCTGAACCTCGTTTCATTGCAAAGAATCAGACTGCCTCTTCGGGACCGGTGGAGATCTTTCTCAACAAGCTCTCCTCCTTCTCTTCGGTCCCGGAGGACAAGGTGTGGTGTCCGGTTAGGGCCCTTAAATGGTACCTTTCCAGATTCGAATCTCGTCGTAAGAGTGGTAAACTCTTCATCATCACTTGAGATCCCTTTTCTGCCGCTTCCCCCGACTCCATCTCCAGATGGATTGTGGAGGGAATTAAAGCGGCGGGTCCTGACGCCGTGATGTCAGGAAGGGCCCCCAGAGCTCACGATACCAGAGGTATCAGCGCTTCTTGGGCGCTCTTTGCAGGCGTTCCCACTGAGGATGTGTTGAAGGCAGCGTACTGGCGCTCTAGTAATTCCTTCATTTCATTTTACCTACGTGACGTTTGCATGGGTGAGGAGCGTTTTGGTGTCTTGGCGTTGTCGGCGGCCACCGCGAGACTATCAAAGTCCTCTTGGCCCCCCCCCCCTGCCTCTCTTTTTGTCCACCCTAATATGGTGTCGGTGGTGGTCTGTTTGGACTAAGCAAGGTAAGAGAGGGTCATGTGATTATTGAAGTAAATTAGTAAAATTAGCACTAATTTTATTATTTACGAGATAATCACATGACCCTCTCTTACGCCCCTCCCTCCGGCCCCCAACCTTGTCTCTATGACGAGTGTCGATTTGGTTGGTTCAGAATGAAGATATATGCCTTAGTGGTGTAGCGCCACCTCGTGTCAGGCAGGCGTGAGGCAGGGTATTATGGGAGGGGCAGGGAAGTAGGAAAAATGTTTGGTAGTCTATTGTTGGTTCGGTCATAGCATTGTTCTCGGGAACAAAAGCAAGGTAAGAGAGGGTCATGTGATTATCTCGTAAATAATAAAATTAGTGCTAATTTTACTAATCTTTGATATTCAACACCCATTTTCCTCCCTTTGCAGTGGTATTTTGGTACCTGGTGGGTTTGGTAACCGTGGTATAGAAGGCAAGGTAGCAGCAGCACACTGGGCACGCATTAACAAGAAGGCTTATCTTGGTGAGTGCTCTTAAATTGTTTACTCTCATTGTAGTTAAGTGATAGTATCATGTAGGTTTGGTAATCGTGGTATAGAAGGCAAGGTAGCAGCGGCACACTGGGCACGCATTAACAAGAAGCCTTATCTTGGTGAGTGCTCTTAAATTGTTTACTCTCTGTGTAGTCGAGTGAAAGTATCATGTGGATTTGGCAATCATGGACTATAGCATAAATGGTAGCAACAGCATCTTTTTGATAAAACAAAAAAAACTTTATTCATTGAAATTACATGAAAAAATTGGAAAAAGAGTCAAATTGTAAAAATTGTGCTTAGACATTCCACTTTGCATAGCCAATTTAGAAATTTTGAATTCATAGAAATTATAGAATGCAACCCCCCCCCCCCCCATCCCTCATAAAAAAAGCCAAATGGTAAATATACTGCTTGTACAGTCCTCTTTGCAGTGCTAATTTTTAATCAGACTCTTAATTCTTATATATTAACTACTTAACCCTAAAAAGACTGGGGGGGGGGGGGGGGGGGCTCATTCAGCCCCCTCTCGACATTTTCCGCGATAACTTCGCAACGCAGAAAAAAAAATTCGCCAAGACTTCATGACAATTTTCTTTCAAGTCGCGCGCAACTTTTGAGACCAAATTTGCGATGCCCGGGTACGCGGTTTCGAAATTACGTAACATTTTGTAACCATGCGTCAGACCCAAAGTTGCTCAAATACGTGATTTTGTGTACAAATCCAATGCAAATTGTGTTTTTAGCCAAAATTCATAAATGTATCATTATTTTCTCTTTAACTAATTAAAATCAATTCATTTAAGGTCATTTATGATTAAAATAGTGTCCCCAATGATTTCCATCGAAAAAAACAATAAAAAAAAAAGTCGAAAAACAAAGAAATACATAAGAAATTTTAAAAACAATAGAATACATAAGAAAAAAATCTTGATACAGATTTTTTTAAAACACATTTCACCAGAAGCCTACAAAGAGCCTGTAAACCAAATGTTAGCACTTTTAGAGCTTTATTTGATTAATTAGAGCAAATCTTAGATTTTATGCATAAATTAGCATAATTAATTAGTGATCAAATTTTTCGGAGATTATGACTCTTCAGTTTTGGAAAGGTTGCCCTGGGTAACGCGCGTGCCAATTTTTGGCGCGATCGCGCGCTCAGTGGCTGAGATCTTGGGGGGGGGGG
>CALNVZ010000218.1:22245786-22326947 GCA_940671915.1 Paracentrotus lividus
CCCCCCCCCCCCCCAGTCTTTATGTGTGTCCAAATAGCCCAGTCTTTTTAGGGTTAACATACTTTACCAGAAATTAATTCAGATTAAACTATCCTGTTGTTTGTTTGTCTGTGTAGGTCTGCAGGTTGTGGTGATTGACTTTACAGGAATGAACATTGCCAATTAAGATATTTCAATGATTAAACTATTTTATTATATGTTTGTAGGTGTTTGCGTTTTCAGGTGACGGCAATTGGGTTTACCAGGAATGCACATTGCCAATTTAGAGATTTTAATGATTATACTATTGTGTTGTCTGTCTGTAGGTGTATGTTTAAGTCTTTATTAGCAATGATAGAGTTTGCCAAGAATTTACATTGCCAATTTAGAAATTTTAATGATTAAACTATTCCATTGTTTGTTTGTAGGAGTATCTTCAGGTCTGTAGGGAGCTACATGTATGATAGAGTTTGTCAGGAATGTACATTGCCAATTTAGAATTTTTAATGATTAAACTATTCTATCATTTGTTTGTAGGTGTGTGTTTGGGTCTGCAAGTAGCGACAATTGAATTTGCCAGGAATGTACTAAAGTGGTCTGATGCACACTCTGAGGAATTCGATCCCAAGTCAAAGCACCAAGTGGTCAGTATATTACTTTTTTTTTCTTCTTTCTTCTGAAATTTTTATTGATCTTAACAATATGTGTACAGAGGAACAGCATTAAACAAATCACGCGCTGGTCTGAGTTCATTAGTCAAAATAACAAGCGCATGAGATGACTTTAGTAAATGTTTGAAGCCACGACGTGCACGACGCGCAGCGGAGTGGCTTTGGACAATTCTGAAGTTTACATACATTATAGACCAAGGTTTATGGGTTATAGGAAAATGAGTAAGATGGTTTTGAAGGAAAAAGCCTGTGGGTCAAAGTCATGTTATAATTGACCTATTCCTTCCCCAGGTGTTTGATTGTTGACTCTAAATGCAAGATAATGTATCAGGGGTGTGAGATTTCAACATTTTTTGTTTTTACTGATTTTCATTCAGCTTATTTGCAGCCTTTTAATTTCAGCTCTGCCTATGTACAAAAGTATAGGAGCTCTTTTCTGTTCTATTTATTTTTAGTCACTCACACCCCTCGGATGAATAATAGAGATAGTGTTTATTTTTGTTGTAGGTAATTGAGATGCCTGAACATAACACAGGTCAGATGGGTGGCACCATGAGGCTAGGTCTCAGGAAAACACTCTTCAAGACTAACGACTGTGTCATGAGTAAGTTCTGCTTTATTCAATATAGTTCCAAAGTGTTGTGTCATGCAGGCCCTTGTTTCTCAAAACCTAAGTTCTTGGACAACCCATAAGGACATGTGTTGTAGAATAAACAAGCATTTCAATGGGATGTCCATGAACTTAAACTTGACAATTTCGAGAAACGGGGCCCCTGGTGATGCTGTCATGGTTACTACTTCAAAACAATCTAATGTGAACAATAGCAACATGATCACATCAAAACCTGACCATGTCTGTGCCTGAGTCCAGCCCATTGCTAGACTGCATTAAAGCTATACCTCATGAAGAGGCTTTTTTGTTTAGAGCCAGTAACCATAAAACGGACAATATGATGTCAGCACTTCAGTACTCTGTGATGATAATGAGTTGCTGTAATACATAATTAAACTGATTTTGCTCTTAATATTTGTAAACTCCAAATAAATGAAAATTACTGAACAATTTTTTTTATTGTATACAAAGCTTGGTAGTGGAGAAAGAAAGATATAAAACTTAAAAATGAAATCAATTTGTTTTGTGACTACTAATAGTCCCAAGGAGGTTGTTTCATGTATGTACAGTTTCAGTTGTACATCAACTAGTATTGGATTTTTTTTTAAAGTTAGATATTAATATTAGTATCATCATCATCATCACCATCATCACCATCATCATCATCATCATCATCATCATCACCATCACCATCATCAACATCATCATCATCATCATCATCATCACCATCACCATCATCAACATCATCATCATCATCATCATCATCATCATCACCATCACCAGGCATGTCAACGATCATCATCCTTATCATCATCATCATCATTATTATCACCATCATCATCTTCATCACCCCTAACACCCCCAACATGATAGTCATCATCATCGTCATCATCATCATCATCATCACCACCAATACCACCATCGCCACCACCACCATCATCATCATTATCCTCATCGTCCTCCTTAACGTTATCATAAATTTATCATATTTATATCTACTCTTTCTCTCTCTTTATAGAAACCCTCTACGACAATCCAGAGTATGTGGAGGAAAGGCATAGACACAGATATGAGGTAAATAGTATATTCCATGTTTTTCTTTAAAAAAGGTTGACACTTGATAAATCTCCCAAATTTAAATTGTGAACAATGAAGGAAACTGACAAGAAATATATAATACAAAAAAATGAGCAAAGAAAATGGTGTACCATCGGGATTCGAACCAGAGATCTCCTGGTTACTAGTCGGGTGCTCTACCTGCTGAGTTATAGTAAGCCCCCGTCGGGTCGTCCCTGAAACCCGATTTCATGTCTTTTACTCCATCAACAATGGCTCCACTGTAAATTCCATTCTAAATGATTGACTGACTTCAACTATGGACTATTATACCCTACCCTAATCCGAGCCCTAAACCTTATCCTGTTGCCACACGTATTGTAAACCTTGGACGGAATGAAGCCAAAAAAAAAAAAAAATACAAAAGTGAAAAACAGACAAAATGTGTTCATTACATATTGTATTTTGAACGATTTGCATAGGTCAACCCAGACCATGTCGCAGAATTTGAGAAGAATGGTATGAAGTTTGTCGGCCAGAGTGAAGATGGACAGAGGATGGAAATCATGGAGCTTGTCGGTAAGTTTACACTTGTTTCTATGGCTACTGTCAACCTTATACCAGGGGTCCAAACTAACTATTCTCACTGGAGGTCCAGGTTTCTCCTCCCTACCATCGCCTCAAATCAATATTTACAATGAGTGTATCCATCTTGCTCCTGGGATGATACTTCGTTGCCATGAATTATCATCCGGAGTACATCTCTTGCCCCATAAAACCTCCTCCCTGAGATCAACCATTGGTTCAATTTGCTATTATTTTTTTTGTGTCTTGCCTAGTAGATATCCTGTACTTTGTTGCCATGCAGTATCATCCGGAAGGCATCTCTCGCTCCTATGAAAATCTCTCGTCTGTCCCTCTTCTTTCAGAGTTTAATGACTTGCTATTACTATATCCATCTCTATTTAGATCACCTACACCTTGTTGATGTGCAGTTTCAGCAGGAGTAAATCTATCGTTGTACCAAACCTTCTCCCCTCTACCTTTCCTTTAGGAATTTAATTATAAGATTGAATTTAATTGATCATTAATTCAATTTGCTATTAATGTATTTCATGAAGCCCCATAAAACCCCCTCTTACGTCTCTGTATGAAATAGTAATTGATTCAATGTATCCATCTTGCTCCTCAGATCATCCTTACTTTGTTGCCATGCAGTATCATCCGGAGTACATCTCTCGCCCCCAGAAACCCCTTCCTCCCTACCTCTCCTTAAAGAGTTGAATCAATCTTAAGAACAATCTTTCAATTTTCTGTTACTGCAACCATATCCCTCCTTAGGTCGCCCATATTCTTTTGCCATGCAGTATCATCTGGAGTACATCTCTTGCCCATCTTCTCTATTACAGAATGACCATCGATGCAATGTGCTTTTGATGTATTCATGAAACCCCTTAAAGCCCGCTCCCTAGGAACAGTAATTGATTCAATTTTGTATCTCTCTTCTTAGATCGCCCATACTTTGTTGCTGTTCAGTATCATCCGGAGTACATCTGTCACCCAATGAAACCATCTCCTTCCTACATCTCCTTTAAGAATTTAATTGATTAAAAAAAAAAATTACTGATTCAATGTATCCCCACTCCTTAGATCACCCATACTTTGTTGCCGTGCAGTATCATCCGGAGTACATCTCTCGCCCAATGAAACCCTCTCCTCCATACCTCGGCCTCATCCTCCAGTCAATCGGTCGTCTCAATCAGTACATTGCCCGGGGTTGCCGTCTCTCTCCAAGGAACTCCCTCAGCGATAACGAGTCGTCAGACACCGAGGAAGAAATGGTGCACCTAAACGCAACCGCCAAGAGGATGCATTATGATGTGACTCCATAGCAACCTAGATGGCTGCCATGTACTCCTAGTTAGTTACTTTAATAAAATGAAGTGATTTGTAAAGACTTTCCTGCAGTGCAAAGGGCATAGTTCATCTAGGTATCGAGGGCTGAAAGGTTGTTATCACTCCAGTTAAATGACATCTGTTAATGTCCTTTTTGCAACCAATAGACTAATTTGAGATAAATCTTACACAGTCTGCTCATTAAAACAAGGTCCTTAGGACCAAGCCAGTTACCTGGGTATAAGTAAATATTGTTGTATTCAACACATAGGTACATGATAATCATGTGCTTATTACAATGGGAATAGACTGTAGTTTAATCAAATATTTCTACAGGAAATTGTATAATTATCATCAACCTTATTGAGATATTTATTGTTTGTCGGGAGCTAGAACAGTATTGAGGATGTCATTTAACACTCTTTTAGTCTAGAGCCTTTTTGGCTCCAAACAGAGGACATGATTGTTCTGCTCTTACATAATAGAATTACGAATTTCAATAAATATGCCCTTTTTGTTTCAGGTCTGTCTTTTCATATCACTACATTTTGTTTAGCTGCATTAATCCATTTTGCTAAAGATTTGTACTATTCCATATGTCCTGTCATCTATTGTTGTATTAACCCATTGATAATGGGAACCCTGTGCTTCCTTTATTAAGCCTATAAGAATGAGAGAAATCGGTAGTGAAAAGGTTAAAAGACCTTCTCAGCATTCATGATGTAGTTACTAATAAGTTGATTTCCTACAATTCTTTAATTTTTAATTTATTGGTTATATCTCCCTGACATAAGACTAGTTTGAGCCAGTTTTGAGGCAATTTCATGACTCTGTCATGGAGACGTCTTTATAATGTCTTGGAGATGTCGTAGAGATGTCTCCTGAGTCGCCCAAACGTATCATGAGTCTCAAGAAAATATAAAATGTTCATAGTTATGACATTTCTCTGCGATGCCTCTGAGTCTCGGAATCTCAGAGACATATATTCAGGTGAGATACAACCTTATTCAAACAAAAGGAATAACTGACAATTCAAAGAGTTACAAATGTTCCTATCTATCTGTCATTAATGCACACTTTTTTGATGTTTATTCTAATTGTTTTTTTTTTAAATCCTGCACAAGCTGTCGAAGCACAATATATTTGTCTCGTTATAGAGAAGAAATGTTGGATTAGTGTATCATCCTATGCATTGTACTAAATTGTCAAATATATTTACCGATTTAAAAATCGGTTTTAGTAGAACGCTGTACAGAAGAAAAACTCATGCAGGGCAGTGCCTCAAATTATTTTCTAAATGTCAGATAAACAAGTGAAATCTTAATAGTTTAATGAGTTACTCTGGTATGTACATGTAGTAGGTGGGAGAAAGAGTTGAATATATCGTTGGCCTTATGCCAAAGTTTGCTCATTTCGTGCCATTTGAGATTAAACTATTTTTCGTGGTTCAACAAGTTCCTATCCGGATATTGGTTATAAAGACATGGTCAGACCTCCCAACCTTTCCGCTTTTGGCGGAAAGATTACGCTTTTTTTAAGTGTTTACGATTTTCCGCTTTCGTCTATTAATTGTTCCGGACAAAATCATTCAGATTCAATTGGCATTCCATACAATGTGAAATTGCGATTTTGACCTTTTCCCAGGCTTTTTATGAAAAAATGATCGCTTGTGCAATTAAGTTTGTGTTTATCGGTGCTTGAAATTAGTTTAAAAAAACTTGATACAAGTCTAGCGTGAATGGAAATCTAAAAGCCTAGCCCTGCGTGCGATGATTTCAAGACTGCAGGAATAGGCGTAGGGCATTCTAGCTGTCTGTCAGCCCGCTAGTCCCCATGATTGAGAGCTCAGTGTTTCCATGGCAGTACGACCGGCGGGAATCAAGATCTAGGATTATTTTTGAGCTCTCTTCTGGATTAATTGGATATTATCATGCCTTGAATTGCTTTACAACTAAAAAGACAGCAAATGAGAGTAGCATCATTGATTCTGGCTGAGGAAAAAGAATTGTCATTGTCATTCGATTTTCAAACTGCAGACATGTTAGGTCATTTCAGCTTTCTCTCAGCCAGGTAAGTGTCTCCATTGCCATTAGCGGAAGGCTTCGTGCGGTATTATCTGGATCATGGATATTTTTAGTTCTATTGTGATATTATTATGCTTTGGATTGCTATAGAACTAAATAGACTAGCAAATATACTGTAGATCTACTCTGTTAGCATCATTGATTTGGGAGAATTTTTTTTTTTTTTTTTTTTTTTTTTTTTTTTTACTGTTCTTTATTTTCTGCATCAATTGTGTCACACTGGGTATATATGATCCTTGGTAAGTGTGCTGGAGGATGATGAGGTCAAAGGTATATAGGGGTCAAATGACCGCGCCGCTCGGACGGTACGCTCCCTCGTAGTCGTACAGTTGCAATCTTTTAGAGTGATTTTCTATTGTTGAAATGTTGGGAGTGCTCATGTTGTATCACAAGATATATTGCCACAAAACGAGCGTAGCTTTGTTATTCGTTCTATCACCATCATTGTGCGAAATTTGTTTGTTGATTTTGAGAAATTCTTGTCAATGTGTGATGCAAGTGTATGCCATGGGTCATGACTGTTAATGTGTCTTTACAGAGCGATCTCTGGGTGTCTGAAATGTTAGCATTTCGGCATTTGACTCGAGCAATTTTGCGAAATCTGACACAGCAGATGCACAACCGAACCACAAGTACTGCACGACTATTTGTGTCCATGCATAGAGTATCGAAGTGTTGACGTCATTATCACCCGTCTTCCCAGTTTACTGGTTCATGCCCGTGCAGAGGTTTAGCCTAAATGCTTTCCAGCAACGGGCTAGACTCAGGCACATGCACAAACAAGTTCGGTGCAATCATGTTGCTATTGTTCAACATAAGATTGTTTAAAACCGAGCAACCATGACAACACCATCATTATTTGTACTCTATAGAAACCCAACGGCCCTTGTAAGGCCAACCTGTGTTATGTAACACTGTTCATGACCATTGTCAGTACATTCATTACAGTGTAAATATTTACTATCATTGCTGTAGGTCAAAGTTATTTTTAATATGCACATATTCTGTTGTTGTATCAATTGTCAGTTTCTCATTCTAGATTTGTCAGTATACATTGTTTTCTATTTAGTTAAAAGTTTAGTTGATTAATGAGAAATGAAGTATTTTTATATCACAATAATTCAATTTTTTTTCAACATGTCCCTACTTTGTAACGATTTATATACACATATTAATTCCCTTCCTATTTGAGTTATGTGCAAACATTTACTACTTTCTACAGCAGTTGATATTTATCCAAATATAACTATTTTAATTTGGATTAATTTTTATTCAGATACAAACAATATCAATTAACTTAGCATGTGTATGTTATACAATTCCTGCTTGATACATTTTAACAAAATATTCTCTCTTGTTCATCTGATGAGAGTGAAAAGAATATAAGTGGCTTTGACAAATTTTTGATGAACATCATTTTTGAAACCAAATATATGTATTATATAAATAGTGTACAATCTATTGCCGGATATACTGGTTATAAGTACGGACAAATACTAAATTATCCCGAGTGTACATTTTGTTTCTCCGAGCCGCAGGCCGAGGTGAAAAGAGATCTCACGTGGATATTTAATTGAAGTTCATATTAGTCCATAATGTTGCAAGATGGAGTGTTCACTATATTATTATAGTTAAATGACCCCAAGATCTTTGACACTTGTCCTAATTCTGATTTTATGTTTACCAATTTTGGTGCTAATTAAGCTATTGTGACGTGATTGTTGCTCCATTGTTATCAACTTGTGCGCACAATTTTACTATTATACGGGCACTCTAGCGCTATCGGACAATCGAATAGAACGATAACCTCCATTCATTTAACACTGGCTTTACCCTCCAAAAACCGAAAGTTATATTGTACATATGTACAATATAACTAATTGAAGGTAGGTCACATGGTACTGACCTAGCCAATCGCAACGCGTATTTTCTACCACTATTTACTATATTCATATATTTATACTATTTGAAACTATTTTTTCTCAGAATCCTGTCTATGTTGAAACTTTAAAGTACCTTCCAGTACTGTAAATATGTACTCTACAGGATTTAGTCCTTAATATTTAAACATTCTCAATATGTTCATATTTAGGGCCATTCAAGAACCCATTTGGGAAGTTTGATATTTGCATTAGAATTAAAAATTTTGCAACTTTCATTATTTTGAATTTTCTTTTACCGATAGTCTCATCCCCACATTTAAACAATTTTCTTTACTGACTTTACTTTACTGTTATATTAATGCAACGGCATGCAATTTAGGAATGTTGGCATTATTTGAAACCATTTTAATTGTTATTAATAATTTCATGTTGCAAATAATTGGTGAAAGAATAATCAGTCTAGCTATTTTGCACAATATATGTTTCAAAATATCATTCTGACCGCTACATTATAAATTAAATCATATGTTAGTTACGTAACTATGTGCATTATATGCACACAATAGCCGTAGAGTATACTTTCACAAATGCTATAACATTTGCAATTCTGACATGCATGGCGTGGTATGAATAATCATTATAGATCTAACAATACAAATAAACTTCATAATAAAGAACACAGCTCAATTTAAACGTCCTGTTTATGGTACTATATTTTAAAACCTTGAATGTGAACAAAATAAAATAAATATGTCATTTCTTTGGTTCCTACAAGGTTGTTTCATAAGGCCACAATTAAGTAACTATAACAGATAGAAATTAGATCTTTAATTTTTTTTTTTAGGAGGCTTGTCTTCATACTCTACCCTATGTTTCCTGATTATTATTAAGAATGACATGCACTTCTCTTATAAGTTTGAATAAATTTTCTTCACCTCATTCATTTTCCTTTCCAATGTTGTAGACTTTATCTCCTCATATTTGTTATACATATTGATGGTACATTTTTTATTGGTTGGATTAATAAATATTTCTGTTTTTTTACAGTAACATGATAAGATTTCATTTTGTCTGTTCTATCAACTGGTGTACATAAATATCTCAACTGCTCTGGGCTTTATTTCATTTTAAGATGTACAGGGTCACAACAGGGTTTAATATTAGGTTTAGGGTAGGGTAAAACGTCATGTCTTGGGTTGAAGTTACTCATTCAATTTTACAATAGAGCAATTGTTGCCGAAGCAGATGTCATGGTATTGTATTTTTTTGACATATTTTAATCCCATGGCTTATTGATTTAATTTCGACCAATAATTGGATACCATTGTATCTGAGCTAATTATGATTAGTTTGCTCCTTGGTATAATTATAGAATAAACATTTAATTAGAACAAGCTTAGGTGGGATTGATGCTATGGGAAAATTGTCCTAGATTTGAAAGAAATCAATTATTATTATAATTAATTATTTGAAATCTAGGACAATCTTCCTGATCTGAGAAATACCAGTTTTCATAATTATATTCTGGATACTAGTAGTCATGATCATTACACATGGATTTAACGGATATGTGAGGGATTTATTTTAATTGCATTCGTTTGCTCATTTGCACCAGTGCATGTGAGAGAGAGGGAGAGAAAGAGACATCGAAAAAGAAAATACGTGCGTTATATAAAAAACGGAAATGGATTCGAAAAGGATTGGCCAGAATTTGTGAGAATCAAATGATTAAAAAAAAAATAATCATTTCCACTTTATACATGGATTAACAAAGAATGTGTAAAGGATTGCCGCTATACTTTACTTGCTCGAGTGTTTATGATAGAGACATCGAAAAAAAGGAGAATGCGTGCGGGATATAAAAACGAAAATGGACTGGAAACAGATTGGCCAGAATTTGTAAGAATTAAAAGATCTGATTTAAAAAGAAAATTAATTTTTACATGATCTGAAATACAATATTAACATCGATATATGTAAAGGATTTACTCGAATTGCCTCTATACATCAATTACGTAAGAGTGCGTGCAAAAAAAAGAGGGAGAAAGAGAGAATGTTCGAGATCGAACAGAAAATGCGTGAAGAATAGAGGGAAAGGGAATTTAAGTGGATGTAAGAAACAAAGAAGAATAAAAAAGAGAAGAGGAAATTAGAGAAAAGGAAAAATAGAGGAGAAAACGAGACATAAAGAGGTAAAGAAGAAGAAGAAGAAGGGGAAAAAATCTAGAAAAAGGAGCGAATGAAATGGAAATAAATGTCATAACTTCACGTTCTTGAAGATGAATTGATAAGCATCCATGTTCAAATTGGGAGATATTAGTAATATGCCATATATATCACATCGACTTTAGTTCCAATAGTATCAATTTGAATGCATACCTTCGATTTGATATTAGACCTATTTAAAATCTTTATTTATGATTTTTCTTTTTCTTTCTCCCTTATACATCCTCGAGGAGCAAAATAACACCCCGGTCATTCAACTTTCCAGGGGTTTAGTAGATAAATATTAATTTTAAAATCAGGTAATTCATTGTATCCTTGTATTAGAACTCACGCTAATGACTACACGTACATGCAAATCACCTATGTTTGAAGTTTTAATGATAACCAATAAATCATTATTGTTTCCTCCTTAAAAGCTGTCAAAATGGAAGGGAAATGAAATATGAAAACAGAGCATTGCATAGATTTTTAAACAAATTATACGTCTTGATGACAAACTCGAAATCCCCATTAAATCTATGGAGAAAAGTATTATATAGAACGGCGACGGCGACAGTACAATTTCTATGAGCCCGAAACATCGTCTGCGGTTGTGATTGGATAGCACCTGGTCATCACGTGATATAACTAGCTGACTGAAGCTGCGCTGGTTTCGGATTATTAAATCATATAGACGCATAACTCTCTTATGATTTAACTCACTCTACTATAAAATGCGTCTGCGTTGCAATTGAGGACACAAATTTCATTGACAAAAGATGCTTGTTTAAAAAAAGATCCAAGAGCGGCGTTGCAGCTGTTTGGCAATGCTATCACTTTTGAGTTTGCTTTCTGGCCGGCTGAAGCTAGCTACTCGAGAACGTGCATGATTTGAAAAGGAGAATGCCACGGAAGAAGTCAATTATTTAAGTAAAATCGATCGAAGGAATGTTGACATGGACTTCGAGAAAAATAACTTCTTTGACTGATGATCGTCGCCAGTTGGAGTTCAGTTCTCAGACCGCTTAGTATGTCTGATTGATTGTATTCTTGGTTCTCGGTTGTATAGTGCCTCTTGATAATCTTTTTATAAAAATAAATTTCTTTTTACTTTCTCGTCTGGCTGCAGAGGGGCACGCCAGACAACACGGAGCATAATTATTATTATTTTTAATAATGTGTTAATAATAGGCCTACCTATCTCCATTTTTCTGAACTGAGGTATGAAAGCGAATGACTCCATGAAAAAGACTCAACTTTCAAGGTGAAAGTGAAAGGGGGAACGACGTTATCTTTTAAGGACATCAAGTTAATTTAACGGGATATGGAAACTGCATTTTTAATTAATTACTCCAGAGGATGCTTAAAGAAACACTCCAAGATTTGACAATCAAGCTGATATTGAATCGCATTTTCTCTTCTTGAATTATCTTTTCTTAAACAAACCTAAAAATGTCGACTTTACCGGCAACGTCGCCTGCGCCGAGCCTGGCCGACCTAGCGACTACAATGACAGCAGGGATGATCAGCGGGGAAGTGATGGCATCACTCTCCAACGATCCATCGAGCATGGCAGCGACCACGGCTCTCGGTGATGTTGTGACCACTTCGGGAGGGTCCGAGGATAACTCGGGCTGGTCTTCGGGATTTGATGATCAGGTGAGAGGATAGTAAATTTTTAATTATTTTGTGTTATCGATATTTTGTGTCATACTCTTGAATTGATAGCACATGTAGGGCCGGTTCCTTTGTGTCAGAATAAGAAAAAGATGTTTGAGTTAGAGTATGAGATCGATGACGACATTTTTGTTGTATTTCATATTTTGTATTTAGGCCTACATTTTGATTCCATAGCCTAGTAATTATTTTGACGGGTGAAATAAGCTGACTAGTAATAAAACTATTTTGTTCTTCTGTATTGGAGTGCTGATCAGAGACCTTGACCTCTGATGAGTCCGTCTACGTTATTTTGTTTTGTTTTTTTGTTCTGTTTTTTTTTTTTAATATTTGTTTTTCATATCAGGGCCAGGAAGCTTCAGCATACGCTTTAACATCTGAAATTATTTGTACTTAACTTAAAACAAACAAAAACACAAACACAACAAATAAAACAAAAACAAAACCAAAAGTTGCAGAATATTAAGAAAGTGAAGGTGCGTGATTATGCCAGTCAATAAGGTTGTTTAGTTTAGTTTCAGTTTAACTTGTAAATTCACAGTAAAAATAAAACTACGTGGTCCATTGTAATGTATTTCATTTCTTATTATTTAAAATGTCAATTTATTTTAGTTTCATCGGCATTACTCTTTTTTCTTTTGGAGTAAATATGCATTTTGTTGGTTTATCATTTTTTGTTGTTGAAAAAATCATTACACCTATAAGAGAGAGAGAAAAAAAAAATCAATATACAACCGAATTAAATGATACGCGGCAAGAAGATCGATAATCACATTGCAAAGAAACAAACAACTGAATAAGTGAAAACTGGAAAAGAAGATGGTAAATAAATTTTGATAATACCTAAACAAAAAATGCTTGCATGAAGCAAATCAATTAATCAAACCAAATCAATTCAACAATCAAATATATGAATATGGATTTTGTTCGGGGAAAAGGGGTGCATATTTTAAAAGAATACGTATCTCGGAGTTTGAAAGAAATTTAGAAATACCGTATGTGAATTCTAGGCTAGAAAAATCCAATGACTCCGCTGACATTCCATTGGTAATAAATTGTATTGTATGCAAAATCTTTGGCGAGCGAATACAAAATACATCGTTGTTATGGTTTATGTATTTTTCATTCCTGTGGACATAGTCACGAGGTATAGACCAGTTTACTAACATATTCCAATTTTATGCATACTTTTATAAGAAAGGTTGTTCTTGACAACCTGAAAGCTTGCCAGAGACTTGCCCGACGTAGCAACTAGTAATGTATACAAAATGGATTCCATGTATTGTAGCTCATTCTTTTATTACCGGTTGTTTGAATACCTTGTTCCTATGTCGCCAGGAAAAAGTATGCACAAAATTTGAATATGTAAGTAAACTGGTCTATTCAAACCAAATATTATTAAAGAATGAACTATGTACAAGAAAATGTATTCGGAATTCATTTTGCATGTACTATTTCTTGCTATATCGGGCAACTCTCCGGCAAGCTTTCGAGTTCTGGAAAACAACACTTGTTTAAAACGTATGCATGAAATTATAATACCTTAGTGAAATTGTTTAATATCGTTAAGAGGCAACTCGCAAAACACCACCATCATATCCCTGTAAAATGTTATAGGAATGGTAGACGCGAGATATTGCATAGTTATACTTGGCCATGCCCTTTTGTACCAGCATCATTCATACCGGAAATATGTGCCTTCTTAAGGCGCGGTCCCACTGGCTTTTTAGAATGATTTGCGAATGAATTGCGGATTGTTTGTTTTGTTTTTGTTTTTTGTTGCGGATGAACGAAATTTGTATACGCAACTCATGCGCAATTAATCCTCCCGCCAGTGGGACCGGGCCTTAAATTATAGAAAGAGAGATCACATTAAAATAAGGTTCACACAAAAACAAACACTCTTGAATAATTACTTTCAGTTTCATGTTGATCGCACTTCACGAGTCACGTTTATTTGAAAGAAAAATGAATAATATAGGGTTTCCCAGTCAAGTTTAAACTATCTCCGATCAATTTGACATTTCCATGTTTGATATTAACTCTATCACGTCTATGTAAAGATATAAACAATACTAGATTTGACAGTAGCCTAAAAAACTCTTTGAACTTAAATCATGTTTAATTATCACCATGCAGCAGCGTAAAACCGTGTCGAGGAGTGGGGGGGGGGGGGGGGGGGGGATGAGCGAAATAATTTGCTCACTTTTCGCGATCATGTTTGACGTTATGCTATAGTGACACAAGGAAAGTTTTAAATACCCATATAGCACAGGCGGCGGAACGGATTTGAGAGGGAGGGGATGCGAATAGAATTTGTCTTTGAATGTATGCTCTTAGCTTATTGCTGCCTTGATTACTGTTCATTTTAGTAATATAAAAACTAATGCGAGTGCGAAGCGCGAGCCGAAAATTTTAAGCTAAAAGTTGGATATATTTGAGCATTATAGTTCCTATTTAGTATCAGCGAGCGCGAAGCGCGAGCCGAAAATTTTAAGCTGAAATTGGATATGTTTGTGCATTAAAGGTCCAATATAGTATTCGGGAGCGCGAAAAAAAAAAAAAAAAAAAAAAAAAAAGCCTATAGTAGAGGCGGCGGAACGGATTTGAAAGTAGGGGTCTCGATACAAAAAAGGGCGCTTTTTCTGAAAAGGGGGACACCTTAGATCAGAGGTATAGACCTAAAGAGAAATGTATTCGAAAGAAAGAAAATTTGTCTTTGAATGTATGCTTTTAAGAATCATAATGGCTGCCAATGGCTGCCTTGATTCCTGTTCATTTTATTAATGGCAAAAGTAATGCGAGCGCGAAGCGCGAGTCGAATTTTAAAACTAAAAATTGGAGATTGTTTTTGAGCAGTATAGATCCTATTTAGTATCAGCGAGAGCGAAGCGCGAGCCGAAAATTTAGTATCCATTTAGAAGATACATTTTACATGATTTATTACATAACAGCGATAGAAAACATTTAAAAAAAATCCGCAATCTTTGCTATGTACATTTTGTGGGCTGCAGGCCCAAGCCTCCACCAACCTAGCCCTCACTCAACTACATTTTTTTTTTTGATTGTCAACAACACCCTTTCCTAATGCTGCTGTCACACAGACACTTACGTAACACGGGAAAGAAAATACATAATGAATTATAGAATAGGAGATGAAATATATAGGATAAAACAACATAAACGTAACTAAACGTAAGTGACATGTGTGACTGTAGTATTACGTTTGTTCCCAGACGAGGGCATTTATACTTAGGTTACTGTTTGTTGGTTAGTGCGAGGTCGCATAGCGACCGATCAGGAAAATTTTGGGGGTTTTGGAGTAAAAAAGAGGCATTTTTTAGTATTGAAAGTGCTATTTTAACCAATAACACAATTATCTAGTGTATTCTTTTTCCATTTCGTTCTTGAAAACTGGGGGGGGGGGGGATGTTTGTAAAGGCCACGCCAGTGTCACCATGTAATAAAATGTAAGTTAATTCTAATAATTTAAGAATGCTAAGTAACAATAAGAATTTTGATGGAACATAATACTCTTTCTCAATTCAATGATAAATGTTTAACTTTGTAATGTAAATCATGTGTAATTATAATCATATTATGAGAATGTTAAGTGACAATGTATTTTGTACATGCCATAATCATATAAATTCTCACATGCGCCAGGAGTGTCAATTCTGACAGACATGGCGCGGTATAAATTTTCAATATTATTATTATTATTATTATTTCTTACCAGCACTTTCGTCCGAAATGTGATCGCGATCAAAAATTACCGATAGCTCCGCTCCATGAGGTATCGTTTCAATTTAATGAACATTTTAATGAATTCGATTGCTAAGAGTTTAAAACTGACCGGGAAAGCCTATCGTACGAAGGTATATATAAAATATCAAATAAGATATCAAATCTGTAAAAAAAAAAAAAAAAAAAAAAAAAAAAAAAAAAAAAAAAAAAAAGGATTCTGTTTGCTTGCTTTTGGAAGACCAAAATAGGAAAATTATTAACGAATTATTGTTCATGCATGGTTCGAATATGCGTATTGATGCGATTTGATTCCTTAATCCTCTGCAAAAAATAAAACAGCATAATTATCCAGATATTAAATTTCAGTGTATCTTAAAAGTCTTAACTATTTTCCTCACCACTGTGGAACCTGAGTTTCACAAATTGATACAGGAATACAGTGACAGCAAAAAGCAATTTATATAAGCTATTCCGGTTTATTTCCTTTTTTAATAAATTGCTGATAGCAATGTTTCAAAGGAGTTAATACGATAAGTTAAAGCATTGTAATTCATGCGTTAGTAACCTAATCATGCTTGAAACCTTTTCCTTATACTGCTGGTAAATTCACGTCGATGAAGAAAGCTACTTATAAAGCTATTATCATATGTTTTATGTTTTCAATCTAAAATTTAATAATGATTAGAACTGATTAAAAACAGACTTACTATTTATTCTCTAATCAACCAAAAATCTTACTACGACGTCTATCCTACTCGTATTGGATGGAGGGGTGAATAATAATAATAATAATAAAACACATCTCCTTTTAAGTAGACGCACGGCAAAGAGAGCATTTTAATTTTATATATTTTTTTTGTTAAAAAAATAAAAACAACAACATGAAGTTATCAGAATTAAAAGATATCCATGAAAAACGAACTTGAACTCCAAGCTGGAAAAAAAAACCCAACAAAGACAATTCCCTTGGAAAAATAGCTGCATCCTTGAATGAGCCTGAACTCACGGGAAAGTAACTTTGTTACTCAATCCTTAATACGATTCAACCTTCTGCTAATTAACCCGCTTGAATATTATATCAATGTGTATACAATCAATAAAAAAAACCCCAGTAAGACAAAAATTGTGATATCTCCTTTGCCATGAGACGGGTTCGAGACGAGTTTGACACTAGCAGCGGAGACGTCTCCGAGAGGTCTCATGAGTCTCCGTGACGTCTCATAAGTCGCGGGAAAATCGAATAAGTTCATATCGATGACATTTCTTTTCCATCTCGAAGTCGTCTCTAAGACTTCTCTGAGACGTCTTTGGGTCTTGGAGACGTCTCCTCAAGCGGAATACCACCTAATGCTGCAGTCACACAGACACTTACGTTGAGTTTCTTCCGGTTGCGTCCAAAAATTATTTTCTTTTCTGTGGATCCCCATGAATGCCTTCCCGTCATATAGTCAGCAGTGGAAATAGAGATAATTTCGTTCATCCAATGAACAAAGAAATACATAAGAAATGATAAAATAGAAGATTAAATCAGATTAAAACAACAATAACCACGGCTGACAATAACGTATAAGTATAAGTGTCTGTGTGACTGCAGCATAAAGTGACCGCTTTTTCATGAAGTCAGTGAGTAGGCATCGTATAAAGATTCACGTTTCCAGATATTCTAAATTTACTTCGTATAGAAAAATACCATGCAAACATTAAAGTTATTTTTGTCTATATTGTGATCTTCACTAATCGAAAAAAGCAATAAAAGTGACATATTACGGCGATCTACAAAATCAATTGTGACATTAATTACAAAGTATAAGATACCGGTGACAGAAAATAAACATTAAAATGAAACAAATTGAGGGCATGCTTCTGAAACTAGAGAATCGCCCCGTTTATTCCAAGATTAATAAGAGCATTGATGGTAAGTCTGTCATACTCTACAACTTTATTAAATAGAAGTAATATTCTTGACAGTGAATGATACTGTATGCCACATCATGCGTTATAAAATAATATAATTGATTATCATTATGACAAAGCATAAAGTTGAAATTCATTCTTATGCCTTCCGTGAGTGTCTTACCGACGTGAATAAACATTTTTTTGCTGTTTCAATACCCCCAAAATGGCATTTTATATACGCATATAGTTTGCAAATGATTTTTTTTTTTTTTTAATTTTAATTGTAAAATGCTTATAGAAGATGTTGACAGAAAATAGTTATCGAGAAGGTATATATTCAAGATTAAATGATATCATCGTCATCAGTTGAATGTTAGTAAGAAGAACAGTGTATTTTTTCTTCAAACATTAGTATTAGTAAAAGTATTCGTAGTAGTATAGTAGTCTAGTAGTATTAGTAGTAGTAGTAGATGTAGTGAATAAACTAAAAAAAATGTATATTAACAGGTTTCGACGCTTGTAAAACCAGTTTGTCTATATTTACGGTATTTTACTTGTAAAATAAGGGGAAAATTTTAGTTTTCTAGGAAGTCGTTTGAATTTACAGTTCATGCGACTGTCAATAAACCTTAACCAGAATTTCCCTGTAAAAAACAGCAAGTTCTTTCTGAAACAAAATTACTGTTGGATCAAGTTTCGCTCTGGTGTGATCGCATTAGTATACCGAGTGAGTCGGAAAAAAACTAAACACCTAGAAAAATGTGAATAAAAAGAAAACAAATTTATGAACCCAAAATTATTATACACAGTCTGAAAGAGGAACTCCCCCCGCATATTTTGATACCTTTTTTGTGTGGTGTGTCTTTACGCTTGGATGAACACGATGCATTGTTTGTGATGATGTAATTTCGAATTGTGCGAAAGTTGGGATAAAATGAAAACAGCAAAAGCTAACAAAAGCAACTCCATCCTGATTAAATTAGCATAACTTTATAACGAAAATGGTTTGAGTCAAATAACTTGGCTATAGGGTGTTGTTACACTAATCGATTAGATTCTATATTAGAGTTAAATTGATTCATTCCGTAATCCATAAGTGAGCACACATCAAAGAGTAAATCGTCACTAACAGACCTAAAAAGGCCTTTTAATACTTTTGAAAAGTGATTATTTTGTCTGTGGGAGGAATTACTCTTTTAGAATATGTATATCAATTTGGGGTTTATAAATGAGTTTTGTTTTTATTGACATTTTTCTAAGTGTTTATTTTTTTCTGACTCGGTATAAATCTTCGATAATTTTATGAGGATGCTTAAGAACGCTTACAAACGTTATCAATATTATCATTATCATTATAAATTATTACCAGCTCCATGAAGTTGTTCCTTCTTCTCTTTGGTGCAGGTATATGGTAAAGATTTGCTATGGTGTGATCGCAGTGCTAGGAATCTTTGGTTATATCATGGTTATCCTCAGGAATTCTTGCTTACATTATTGCTATTATCATTATCAAGTCTAGTATTATTTTCATCAGTTTCATGAAATTGTTTTCTTCTTCGCTTTGGTGCAGGTATGGTAAAGATTTGCTATGGTGTTATCGCATTGCAAGGAATCTTTGGTAATTTCATGGTTATCCTCAGGAATTCTTACCAACATTATTGCTATTATCATTATCAAGTATAAATTATTACCAGGTCCATGAAGTTGTCTCCTTCTTCTCTTTGGTGCAGGTATTGATCAAGTTTTGCTATGGTGTGATCGCAGTGCTAAGAATCTTTGGTTATTTCATGGTTATCTAAGGACTCTTACCAACAGTATTGCTATTATCATCATCATCATATACTATTATTTTTATCAGTTCCATGATATTTGTTCTTCTTCTCTGCTTGCAGGTGTGGATCAAGTTTTGCTATGGTGTGATCGCAGTGCTAGGAATCTTTGGTAATTTCATGGTTATCATCAGGAACTCTTGCCGACATTATTGCTATTATCATTATCATATACTATTATTTTCATCAGTTCCATAATAATTTTTCTTCTTCTTCTCGTTGTTGCAGGTTTGGATCAAGTTTTGCTATGGTGTGATCGCAGTACTAGGAATCTTTGGTAATTTCATGGTGATGTTCACTGTGGCTCGGGTTCGATCATTGAGAACTCTGACCAACATGTTCATCGTCAGCTTGGCTGCTGCAGATTTCATCACGTCAGTCTTTCTTATTCCATTACATCTTGGTGAGTGTTCATTCAATTTATTTTCTCTTTTTATATACTAAACCCTACATCGATCCATAATGCAATGTATTATAGAACCATTAACAAATTAACATTATACCAGCATGACATAAAGTGTGCCAAACTTAAGAAACAGAATGGCGTAACTAAAGGGTGGTATCTGATTCATTTCTGAATATGAAATATATTCTGAACAATTTTTGTTTTCCTGATTTGATCTACTCAATAATTATGCATACCTAATTGTATATTTATAACCTTTTTTCTAGTTTACGGCAGTTGATTATTATTTTATATTACATTATATAATAAATAATTTTTCACTTCACTGATTTCTACCTATATGCATTGTATTGATACAATTGTGTTATGATGAATGTTACTTATAATACTAAAGTTTTCACTTTAAAAGAGTTAAATTATTGAATTTGAAACTAAGTTATTGTGTGTGTGTATACAGTGGCGTATCTAGGGTCAAGTGCGCCCGGGGCAATTGTTGACTTTGCGCCCCCCCCCGTCTACTCCAGTTTTGCTCAACGATTTGTTTTAGTTTATTGTACCAGTGGCATATATACATGTCCCCAGACTTAGGGATGATTTGCTGTCCATACATACACGTAGCTTATCATTTTTTTTTATTTCCTCTCAAATATTTTAATTTAATGCGAGCGCGAAGCGCGAGCGGAAAATGTTGAGTTCTTGCATTACTTGAATCTTGCTTAAGAACATGAACAGATTTCGTTATCAACGAAGGTACAATAAAAAAAAATTAAAAAAAATGCATTACCTTCAGGGTGTCAAAAGACCTATTGCACAAAATTTTGGAGTTGTCGGCCTATGCATCGGATTCGGTTTTTTTTAGTAGGAAAAATAATTTAAACCTTTTTGTTGGTCCTCCTCAAATGATTCTGAAACATTTAATATAATGCGAGCGCGAAGAGCGCGAAGCGCGAGCGAAAATGATAGAGCTCTAAACTTGAATAAACTTTGCAAGGAACAGGTCTTGATACCGAATGGTCATAAAATACGGAAACAAGACAATTGACAATGAAGAACAAAAAAGAGTGTAATTAGCAGATTAGGCAGCGAGAAAAGCATGGACAGAAAAAAAAATCCTTTTACTTAGAGGGCCTTCATGTTTATCCGAAGCGGGAGGGTGGGGGGGGGGGGAATTGATCTTGAAATTTAGGCGCCATATTGACTTAAACTATTTAAAGGGGGCTCTAAATTAAATTGAAACTCAGGGGATGTCAAATTGGTCTTAAAATTAGGATTAGGGGGGCACACACCGGGGGCACACAATTGTCTTAATATTCATAAAAGGACGCTAAATTGAAGTTAAAAGCGCCGATTTGATCTTCAATATAGGCCTATACAGGGGGCGCAAAATTGACCGAACTAAGATAGAAGTACTAACCTAAACAAATTATAGAAACTTTGGGGCGCCAAAAAGTTAAACTTAGTGGTGCTATTAGGGGGCGCCAAAATTAATAATGGGAGGAACATGACCCCAATATTCACTGTGGATCACCGATCTCCTTTTCTTCTTCTCCTCTTCTCTTCTTCTTTCTTTTTTTTTTTTTTCCTTTTCCCTTTTTTTGCGCCCCTGAAGCTCCGCCGGGGCACGTGCCCCCCTTGCCCCCTAGATACGCCACTGTGTGTGTATATATATATATATATATATATATATATATATATATATATATATATATTTGTTTTTATGTGATCAGGACCATGTTGAAAAACAGTTTGTCTGAACATGTTCATCATGTATAAAGATGTTTTAATAAATAAATACATAAAAGTCTTACATTTCGGAGGGGTAGCCAATAAAATTACCCCTTTTCCCCAGGTTATTGGACAATATTCGGAAGCCTATTGCAGGATTTGTCTGCGAAGAATTGAAAACTACCCCTAATTAAAGAATTGGTCGAGGGAAATGTTAAAAGACACCTATTTCAACGATTTCTCGGGTCCCCCCCGACCTGAGCCACTAAAATATACCCCTTTCCGGAGAAATCGGGAACACGCGTACGTGTATGGTTGACCTCCTGAGTGGGGACCGGGACTAGACACTATTCGGACTTTATTCTGAACCGGAGGTTAAGTTTGCACGGGAGGTATGAGACAATTTAAACATTTCTATTTTTCTTATAAAAATCTGCCAGAGTTGGATTCACTATTTTTTAACCCTCTTTTCACCCTCCGAAAGAATGTGCTATGAAGTTGATGATTTTACGATGTGACAGCTTTATTATCCAAATGGGTGAATTGGATGTTAAAATAAGGTGAATTTTGTTTACTAATCCCACTGGCCCTCCGTTAGCAACAGAATTCATCTCGGTGGGCTGTAACCCTTTATGCATCCCAACTCTCCCCTCGTTAACCATTTTATTATCCCCAAACAACATCAAAACCAGGTACGACATATTTTCATAGTGAATGCGCAATAGCACCGCACAAAATACAAAGCGATTCTAAACCTCTTTTGCAAACTTAACCTCCATTTCAGAGTGCGGGTATATAAGCTGAAATATTGTACAATATACAATATTTTTTTCTTGTCATGGAATATTTTTCGATGATGACGTAAGCCAATAACTGAAGAACATGATAGGTGCGTGAGCAATGAATAGAGCATCAAAACTGTATAGATGAGATTACGGAAATCAGAGGTGGCACTCTTTCCGTAAACAACGAGGAATTCCGAAACTTCCATAATCAAGACAATACAATTTATCTAGAGGATTCTTTTTAATTAACTATTTTTGGACAACATTATTTTTTTTTTATACCATTCATTCGTTTTTACCTTCTTTCGTCGTTAGTGTAGAAGAAGGTCGAAAAACCCCGCACAGCCAATATTAATTTAAAGGATGTAACAATCCCTTCATGAAATATTTCATATTCCTTTTTAACCTTCTGGTGTATTGTCGGCAGGGCAGCTTTCAAGATCTTGAATTATATTGCTTTCCCTT
The DNA here is from genome assembly GCA_940671915.1 of Paracentrotus lividus. Taxonomy (NCBI): domain Eukaryota; kingdom Metazoa; phylum Echinodermata; class Echinoidea; order Camarodonta; family Echinidae; genus Paracentrotus; species Paracentrotus lividus. Next base: position 22,268,704 of record CALNVZ010000218.1, read on the forward strand.
TATGTCTCTCTTTTATTTAGCAGTGCAGTATGATTTGGGTTAATCATTGTTTTTGCTTCTTTTTGTTGGTGATGTGAGGACTTAATTAAGAAATGACGATACATAATTATATTACAGTGAAAATTCACGTTTACGTATAAAAGGATGCAATCTAATGCAACCATGGCAACAAAACTAAGGTCACATCATCACAAAATGTTCGAGAGATAGAAAGGGAGATGATAAAACGCCAATCAAGCGAGAAAAGATGTTCAATTTATAAATTAGCACACGCTGAACGACGGATCAACCCTAATTCGATTACCACCGATCGGAAATGATTTAATAGTCATAGCTTCGAGTTTGTCAGTCAGAATATTTCGTCTGCTGTGTATATAACAGGAGGAGGTAACTCATGTTCATAACATTGTGTCAGTGCCTTTTTGGCCCTCACCGTATCTCATCTCATCTGACGTCAGATATCAGGAGAGTACACTTTAAAATTTTTTTTTTTTTTACAGAAATGAAAATACAGATTTGCTAAATAAAAATACAGATTTGCTCCATTTTAACCAAATACAGCAATTCTGATGTTTGTTTTTAGCTCACTCCCGGTAATGTGTATAGGAAACAATGACAGCAATAACTGTATTTTTACATCAGAATCGATGGCGACTCTGCTGCCATTAGATTTGCTTTAGATTTACGCAGCTTTTTTTACAGTGTATTTTATCAACATTTCCTGTCTGACGAGTAGTCATATTTGGGATTTTTACTCGATTTTGATTGACTGAGAAGCATTGTTACTATGGTAACTGTCGGATAAAAAAGGACTTGTCAGACAAAATATCCGACAAGTCCTTTCATGAAGCACAATCATAAGTATAAGTATTAACATAAGTGAAAATGTGTGTTGATGATTTCCTGTGTACCATCTTTTAAAAAAAGAAAATAGTGATCCTGTCGTGGTTGGAATTTTTTTTCGTTTTTCGTTCATATCCATGATTGGACTTCTATTGTAAATTGAAGTCCTTTTAGAATTTTATTTATCCACTGGACCATTAAAGTGATTTAAAATCTGCCTCTAGGCCAATGCCGTCTTTTACAAAAGAAAATATAAAAATGAATGACAGATAAAGAGCCACCTGGTCATGGCTGCATCTTGGAGGAAGAAGACTTGCATAGATGATTTTCGTTCATTTCCATGATTGGACTTCGTAAATTGAAGTTAATTTGGGATGATATTTAACCAATGCCCCGTTAAAGTGATTTAAAATAAGATGGTAATTATAAATATATGCGAGGTGAAGTGGGGTAGAGTGGAGGGGGAGGGTGGTAACAGGATTTGCCTTATAAATTAAAATGTGCCCCGGCTTTAACGTTTTTATGATAAATATAATTGTTTAATTCTTTTAATTAGCAAAAAGAACTAAATGTTTAATAGATTGTAATGCGTGCTCTATAAGTGCCTAAATGAAGGTTTCAATAATAAAGGTAATTGCTAATTATCAAAAATACCACAAATAATAATATTAAATGATCTTGTCTAGCCTTGGTAATATGCTCATGATTTATATATTAACATTTTGAATGCATGACTACGCTCAAGGGTAAAAAGAATACAAACGTCAGTAAGAATGGCAAGTACGGATTTATATTCATTTCTGGTCCACAAATATATCTCTAGTATCCCTTAGAATACCAGATGATAGACTCATCGCTTGATTATAATATCGTCTGATTATTAATGTCAACATGTGATTGTCAATATGGATTTAATATGTCGTAGTGCTTCCCCACATACTTTCAAATGAGTTTGATTGTCCGTGGTACACGTTTTCGAAGTGAATAATAATGTTAGCTTTGTCAAATGGATTCGCGGAGATGATAACGTTGTTTGCAATGTCAATATAGACATGTTGGCCATCTATTGCTCGGGGGGGGGGGGGGGCATTTCATCAGAGGACTTGCCGGACATTTATCCGACAAATTTGCTCTCAGCCAATCAGATGCAAGCATTTCAGTAGCTTATAACAGTTTGTCGGATAAAACGTCCGACAAGTCCTTTCATGAAACGCCCTCCAGGTTGTTAAAAACAAAAAAGAACGACAGAATGTATTGGAATGATGATCACTTTTTCCAAGGAGAAATTGATCGTTTCCGAGTTGTCTGATTAACTAATCATTTTGTGTTGCTCGGAGACAAAAGGTTCTTATTACGTTTGTAATTTAGACATTGGTTTGGTGATTAAATTAGTAATTTCATCTTATTCTTTGTCTTTCTGCCCCGAGCATGGCAATGACTTGAGTTGCGATATTATCCTTCCGATTAAATGTGTGCATTACATAAGGTGTCTTAAAATGGGAACAGACATTTTCACCAGCGACAATTGCTTCGGGCTTAGCAGTCGTATCCCTTAAAACCAACCAACCCTACTTATTTCAAAGTCATTAATCCTTCGCAAGCCGATAGTTAAAAATGCAATGTTGATTTAATAAGTATTGGAGAAAATCTCTCAAAAGTTATAATAATAGATCTTCACGGAAGGCTAACCAGATTATGAAGACTCTTATATCTTTAACAGGGGCCGCGGAGTGTTTTTGAAAATGGAGGGGCTGAGCCGAAATTGTGTGTACACATGTGTGTGTGTGGGGGGGGGGGGGGGGGGGGGGGGGGGGCTGAAAACGATAAATCTATTATTTTTGCGTTTTTGTACACGTTTGCTGACAAAAGTAGAGGGCTGCAGCTCCCCTAGCCCTCCCACACGGCCCGTGCAGTCCTTTTTATATGCAATATTGAGGAAATGAAAATTAAATCACTTCACTCGTAATAGATTTGGTTACTCAACACAGTATTGTAACTACATCAACTCCATAATAATTATAATACTGTAAAATGCATATCTTTGCATACTGGTGTCACATATCTAATATCGTAAATCATATTACCATTAGCTTCCAATCGTGTGGATACTGTTATAAAACTGTTGCAAGCTCAATCTCACGCATGGCATATCACCTATCTCGATTTTCTATCAATCCTGATTTGAGGAATTTCCTGAGTGTTTTTTAGCATTCTTTTGCTGCCACCATGGTAGGGCGAGTCACGTTACGCGTGTCTTTGAGCGCGAACTTGTTTGGACTATAAATTATGACGAAATTGGTCTTGAACGGCAGACGACGATTATCGCGATTACACAATGTTGACCATGCAGTTTCCTTCACTATCGTAGAAAGAGTTTCTTCCGACATTATTTTTGTCTGAATGGCATTTCGACATCGTGGGCTGCTCCAAGGTGACATAATATTCTGTAGGTTAAAATATTGAAGTTGATTATAATTAAGTTCACAGGTCATTTGCATACATGCTTATAGCTCTACTCCGGTCCGTAACTGAATTGAGAACGCTTTAAAGTTGCCGTCTTTCCAGAAAGACTGGACGGGCAGCACGCGCGTCATCAACATGCGCATGATAAACCTATGTACTTAATAACACAGACCATGTTATATCATGATTTATCAAAGCTTTAATTTTTTTAACCTTTGGAATAAATTATAACGCAGCATTCTATGAGATAATTTGTCGGTAAAAAATTATGAAATCCAAGAGATTGCTGTTGCTGCTGTTGTTTACTTTTTTCCCCCCAACTTAATCCCCCTCTTGCCGTGTGATTGGGATAAGATGTATGTATCTAAGAAACTCTGCTGAATATAGCTTAAGTAGTCTAGAATGACTATGCATGCATAAAAAGACATGTGTGATAAAAAGTGTGAAATTCCTTTCACGAATTCTGTCGACTGTAGCGTTTGTCCGAGACGGACGCTCTAACGGTCAAACTCGGCGATACGCTCGTTATACATCCGCGCAACGAGTTCAGCGCTTCCAACGCAGACAACTGGAATTTGCAGAGGTTTTACATGCGTGTACAAAATCATGATCAAAATTTATGTGTATCCATGTCCATTTCGACAAAGTTTTAAAATTATTACTATTTCAATTATATCTGGATCACATTTGCTCAAATAAACGGTGAATATATATATATATATATATATATATATATATGAATAACACAGTTGATAAAGAAGAATGCCAAACACATAAAATCATAGATTTTATAATAAGGAGCATAGCTCTCAAAATTGAAAGGCGAAGTCACACTCTTCGTCAGTGCTCATGGTGTGACAAAAAGTGTATTTCAAAATCCGTTTCTGAAACAGACGAAAAACACGACTGTTCATGAGCAGACGGATTGTGAACTCACCTTTCAAAGAAATCATCGCGCTGAAGATGGAGATGGCGCGAAGAAAATAACGCATCCAAAGACGCGTAGTCATGACTGCAAGATGACAATGGCGGATCTCCGACTCCAAACCAGGAATATCTGAAAAGGGCCTCACCGCCGACAGTCAAGAAGTAGCAGTAAAAATACCTAAAAAGAATTCAACAAAATTGTCTGCTTGGCATCTGTATAATACATGAATAACACAGTTGATAAAGAAGAATGCCAAAAACATAAAATCATAGATTTTATAATAAGGAGGCAAGCTCTCAAAATTGAAAGGCGAAGTCACACTCTTCGTCAGTGCTCATGGTGTGACAAAAAGATGTATTCAAAATCCGTTTCTGAAACAGACGAAAAAAAAATTAAAAAAAAAAAAATCTTAGATCATAAAATGTACTCATTTTTCCCCCCTCCAAATGACAAAGAAGTTAGTTATGTATATCCACCAGGCTATCTCTACCACAAATGATTTAATCCCTTTGAAGCCCAAAATGACAAGATCGTTCGTTCATATGTAATAGTGGAAATCAACGTACTTAAGCCCGGTTCTGGTGGGGGCATAGTATAGGCCTTCTGTATTAATTTCATAATTTCATATTTATACGTGTAGGCGCAGACGAAACCTACATGTTTCTTTATTCATATTTATATATTGTCATCCTCTCGCTCTATCGAAATACATATGTTGTACGTTGTTCCATTAAATGAATTGTAAATCATACACGCAGGTGATTTTAGAGCGTAAAATGATTACAAAGCCCTTAGAATAATAATAATAATGATAAAATCATTCAGTGGCGAACCCAAGGCGAGTTGGCATACATAACACAATCTGACCGAAATGAAGTAGGAAACCACGTTTTGCTCAAAAACCTTTTACACTGCATATATACAAATCAAAATTTATAAGTTAACAGGTAAAAAGAATGTCGTTGTCATAGCACAATGCTTCGTTTGCATTTCATGCAATTAGAAATGACTGCCCTAAAATCAACTTTGCACGGGTCTCTTGTCTTTTCGTTATGTTAAAAATGGTTGCCATGGTAAAAACTAATTTCCATCATTCACGAAAAGCAAGAGAAAATAAAGCCTAAAGAGTATATGTGTCGGGATTCAATATCTCTCTGTTCCATCTCTTTTCAGTACCATTATTCTATTCAAACTGCTTCACCAGAAATTTTCTAATTAGCCAAAAAAATATTTCGGGTAGAATGTGAATAACACATTTGGAATTTGGAAGTATTTGGAATGTGACGCGCATGTATATATTACATGCAAGACAAAACACGAACACGATCAAGCCTATTTTAAAACATCCTATAGGCTAATTATAGGCCAATACAGCTTGGCGAATAATTATTAGACTAAATCAGATGACAGCTTAATTTAGTCTAATAATTAGTTCCCAAGCTGTATGTAGTTACATTATACATTCTTCAAACGTTATTGAAGGTGGTCCACTTTTCATATTTCCCTCAAAATATTGATAACCATTTAAATGTTCGATGGTTGATAGATATTTATTATAATTCATCTAGATTGACAATAGTTTTCGCTGGTGGTTTCGACGACAATTTTCTGGTTTTGTTTACAAAACCCACATATGATATTTAATTGAGTAAAATAGTATACGGACTTGCACCTTTTAAGAGATTCGTTAAAATCTGACATCCGTTCCATTTCCTGATACATATTATAGGATTGATTCGTGTAATATCAAGTCACTTCGATTTTCATTCCCCAAGAGAATATTTTAAGATAAACAATCGGATTTTCAACTTTTAAAATATACGTCAGTGGTCAAAATTCCGGTCATTTTTATGTACTGTTATTATTGTTTTTTTTTAATTCCAAGTACAGAATAGTATGTGTCACCTTGACCGACTAGAAATAAATGTATATTTTCAAGATTGTTATGAGAACACGAATATGCCTACCTTTTTATCAAATTTAATACTCTTCTACGGAAGAACTCCTATTCACCGAGAAAGCTAAGTGATGTCAGAAGTTTAAAAGAGACTACAATTTAGGTCAATTCCTGGTTTTTTTTTTTATTAAAAAGCAAAGTGAAAATCTGAAACGAATCAAATTAAAACTCCTCAATTTGTACTCCGTTTTGAAATTCTTACTTTATACACAATATCATCAAAGAACATGTTGATATCAAACTGTCATTCTACTATAACTATGTCGAAAACGTTTTTGGCAGTTAGGGTATGCTGACCGAGCCCCTATATTAATTATGTTCCCAGGAAATGTTTAAGAATGATGTGGTAGATGTTCGTTGTGAAGGTTAAGTTTTCATTGATGTTCGCATAAGACGCTGGGTGGGTTTTTAATTTTGAACGTTTTCAAAAGTCTAAAGTTAAGCCTAACGTTTATCTGCTTACATTAATGAAAACTTAATGAAAACCCAACCTTACAACGAACATTTACAATATTATTGTCAAACGTTTCATGAAAGCATGGCAAATAGGCCAGCGAGAGGCTAACGTGTGCAACGTTTTCTTTTTTTAAACGTCTTTTTAACGTATTCCAACGTTTGCCGAACGTGTGTGTTTGTGTGTGTGGGTGGGTGTGTGTGATGACGCCTCCATACATCGCTATGAATGATTAACAGTAATTCTATCTGCAGATATTCGTAACTATAGGCGTTGTTACAACGAAAGTAAAAAACTGGACCCAGGATCGAATCTCTGGCACGTCTTTTGGATGTAAAAGTTCGGCCCCAGACATAAATTATCATATCTGATTGATATACATCTGTCAAAACCCAACCAAAACAGCGGGGGAAAAAAGGTATTCTTGATTTGAAAAATCGATCAGGATAATGGCAAAAGAAGGAGACTTGGGCAAACACATTTACTCCATTTTCCATATTTAATCTCTTGTGCACACATTATTGAGAATGTACTCATGAGCATTTTCATTTTTTTCTACATGAATTCTATATATTCGACTACCTGTCTGAATCTTATTCTTCAATATTTGCCCATGGTATAATTCTCGCATCATTGTCACACTTATTACTAGAAAATGTATGTTTTACTCTGCTTTTGCCATTTTATAAAAGCAACTTGAAAATGTTTCGAGAATTTTTTTAATTCAGACATTGGTCAGATAGCTTTTTTCATTTCGAACAATAGAGACAAAGGATAACTTCACATCTTGTCTAGATAGCAAGCATAAATATCGGTTGTGAGTGTGTGTGTGTGTGTGTGTGTGTATGTATGTGTGTGAGGGTGTGTGTGGATGTGTGTTTGTGTGTTTGTGTGGATGTGTGTGTGGATGTGTGTGTGTGTATGTGGGTGTGTTTGTGTGGATGTGTGTGTGTGTTTGTGTGGATGTGTGTGTGGATGTGTGTGTGTGTGAGGGTGTGTGTGAGTGTGTATGTGATGACAATTTCTCCGAACTAGCAAGCATAACATTTCATTTTCTTTTTGAACACTAATGAGTCGGCTAATGCCTTTACAGATTTAGCTTTGACCATAACACGTCGGGATTTTTTTAAAATGTTGATCATTAATGTGTCAAATAATGACTATTATGTGTAGTCATTATAAAATATCAAGATTTTTTTTGTCTACGTAGAACATTAAGAGTCAGATAATGATCTTTCACAGTGAGCCCAAAGCCTATATGGATATTTTTTTTTCTGTTTAAAACATTAATGGGTTGAATAATGACTTCGCACAGCTGGTTAACATGCATAACATGTCTTGATTTTTTAAAATAAATTCGAACATGATAATGAGACACATAATGTCTTTACGTAGATATTTCATCAGCTGTCTCTCTCTCTCTCTCTCTGTCTTTCTTCCCCACCCTCAACCTCGGCCCTTACTTTCACCTTCCCTCTCCCAACTCCTCGCCCTACCTCCTACCCCCTCTCTGTGTCTCTCCATCTCCCTCTCTCTTTCTTTCACATTTCGCTCTTTCTTCCCTCCCCCTCACCCTCACATTCACCCCTCTCACATCTCCTCCCCATACCTTCTCTCTCTCTCTCTCTCTCACTCCCTCTCCCCTCTCTCTCTCCCTCTCCTCTCTCTCCCTCTCTCTCTCTCTCTCCCTCCCCCTCTGTCTCCCTTTCTCTCTTTCAAAATCTTTTCTCTATCTTTTCCTCTCCTTATTTAGTACATCTTCAAAGAATTTATATTTCTACCTTGCATTCATTTGTTACTATCTTGCTCAATACTATTTTTTTCTCCCATCTCATAGCTTCCTTCTCCCAACTCTCTCTCTCTCTCTCTCTCCTTATTTTACATTTCAACCAATATGTCTTCTTTCTTTCTTTTCCCTTTCTCTCAAGGCGTAGCTTTCTATTTCTATCATTCATTATGTACTCTCAGAATCGTTCTTACTTCCTTTCTCCATCTCCTTCGTTTGTATAAACCTACTGGGGGGCATTTCATCCAAGGACTTGTCGGACGTTTTATCCGACAAACTGTTATAAGCTACTGAAATACTTGCATCTGATTGGCTGAGAGCAAATTTGTCGGATAAAATGTCCGACAAGTCCTATGATGAAATGCCCCACTGGTCTATTATTCTCCAACTTGGACTCCCATTTATTATCTCTCTGTCTCTCTTTCTCATCTTCCGTTTGTACTTATTATTGATGATAAATAACCTTTAAAATACAGCGCTCGACCATCACTTCATAACTTAGACCGCCATATCTTAATTGCTTCTCGCAGTCCGTTCTCGTCTTAGATACGGACAAGTGTTTTCTCTTTCTCTGACTTATTTAGAAAACCGCCTTTTAAAAGCAACAACAAATTGCACAATTTCCCCTTTGCTTTGAATTGTATACTTTATGTTCCTGGCATCTTGATTAACGAGTGATGAAAGAAAATACTTATGCAAGTCGTATATGGAATATAATAACATTTGTGTAAATGCTATAGAGATGACAGGTACCCTTTTTTTCTTATTGTTTTTATTCTATTTATTTATTTATTTGTGTTATAATTTATTTATTCATAAATTGTTTGTTAAAGCATAAGTTTTCAACCATGAAAAGACAAATTACAGAGCGATGCTTCCAATGTTGATGCGTAAAAAAACCATCACATTCCTCAACATCATTTTCAAATGAATCGACAATTGTAATGAATAAATTCCTTGAATATTTTTTACTATTTTTATATATACCGAGTGAGTCAAAAAAAACTTTACACCTAGAAAAATGTCAATAAAAAGAAAACAAATTCATAAACCCTAAATTATTTTACATATTCTGAAAGAGTAACTCTTCCTGCATCTTCTGGTACCATTTTTGTGTGGTGTGTCTTTACGCTTGGATGAACACGACGCATTGTTTTTGAACATGCAAATTTCGAATTGTGCCAGGGTGGGGAAGAAATTGAAACAACAAAAGCGGACAAAAAAGAAACTCCATCATGAATAAAATACCATAACTTTTTAAAGAAAATGTCTTCCGCTTAATAACTTGGCAGGGGTGTTGTTACACATATTGACTACATTCTGTATGAAAATGAGATAAATCTGTAGAGTCAGGCATGAGTGAGCACACGTCAAAGACAAAATAATCTCTTTTCAAAAGTATTAGGAGGTCTTTTTAGGTCTGTCAGTGGCAATTTACTCTTTCATGTGTACTCATTCGTGCATTACTTGACGAGTCAATCTTATTTTCATACAAAATGTAGTCAATATGTGTAACAACACCCCTGCCAAGTTATTAAGCGGAAGACATTTTCGTTAAAAAGTTACGCTATTTTATTCATGATGGAGTTGCTTTTTTGTCAGCTTTTGTTGTTTCAATTTCATCCACACCCTGACACAATTCGAAATTTGCACGTTCGCAAACAATGCGTCGTGTTCATCCAAGCGTAAAGACATACTACACAAAAATGGTACCAGAAGATGCGGTAGGAGTTACTCTTTCAGAATATGTAAAATAATTTAGGGTTGATGAATTTGTTTTCTTTTTATTGACATTTTTCTAGGTGTAAAGTTTTTTTTTACTCACTCGGTATATATATATATATATATATATATAACCTTCGTTTTAGTCATTCTAAGTCATTTTATAAAGCCTTAAAAAGTCTACTAAGCAACTAAAATGCATGAAGAGTGTATGGATCTTGGTTGCCTTGTTTTATGAATTGACACAGAAATACACTTTATGCTCTCCACTTTTAACGAACAATAAAACATTTCACGAGAAGAGAGTGAGAGGGTGTGGAAGACACAGAGTAAGAGTAAAAGTGAAAGGAGAACAAGAGGGGAGGACAGAGGGAGAGAGAGAGACCAGGATGGAGAAGAATGGAAAAGTCTAATACAAATTCATATTTAAAAAAAAGTTAATTAAAACGCATAAATGTAAATTCGAAAATATTGGTTTCAATGAAGAAATTCCCAATCATCACCTTCACTTCAAATAATATAATAATTATGTATACGTATTGCTTTGAATATGTACATGTATACATGACATGTTGCATGTCACTGCATGCAATACATTCAAACAAGGTAAAGTACGTGGTACAGTGTTATATAAAGGTTTGAATACAAGAACATTATGCAGAATAGAACCCCAAAAAATAAAAAAAAATAAAAAAAATAGAAATGCAGGAAATAGCATGTATCTGAAGTTCAACTTGTCTTGGAAATTTCAGCAATAACAAATAGCAAATATTCCCCCAGCTCAACAAAGGTACAACTCCATTCAATACTCTGAGAAAGTCTTAAATCGTCCGATAGCACGTTTTACGTAAATCCTTGCTGATTCAATGCGACGTGTCTTGACTGTGGCGTGTGTGTGTTCAGTTGCTTCCAATGTACAAATGGTGGTATGTTTTAGTGTTGCTCCCCCTTTTTGCTCTTATGAGAAAACAACGATCAGCCATGACGCCATCGCCATGTTCAATGTGGTTCAAGCAACCAGATTCTTGTGTGATCTTTTAATCTGATTCACTACCTCCAAAGCTGAGAGAGAAAAATGAAGGTACTCCTTGGAAATGTTGCAACTAAGAGCTTGGGAGTATTGCGATGTTTATAAGATGACCAAGATAATCTCTTAGAACAAGGCGTCGATGGGGTTAAATATTTCAGTACACTCTATAATTGTTCTAGCGTTCTTGAAATATCTAAAACTCTTCGGAAGACTTGCCTTAACTTGTTCCTTTGTTTGCCATTTGATGAGAAGTGGTCGCAGTTTAAGGTCCAGAAAATTTCAAAATGTTCCAATTCCAAATGTATCTGCCAGTCTACGATTTGTAAAACCACGTCGAAGACGGAAAAGTGTCATAATGAATTCTTCATACACAGTGAATATCCTTGAACGATGTTCCTGAAAAATAAGGCCATTAAAATTAAAAGAATTATTAGACAGGCATTATAAAATCCCTGGAAGGGAATCTATATAATATTTGAAATATTTGTCTCTCTCATCATGATCTTTATTCCTTTACATGAATTAATTTGATTTTCAAATTTACTAAATTATTAAAATAGTCATTAAAATTAGTTATTACTATTATTATTATTATTATTATTATTATTATTCTATTCGGCAGAAAGATGACATACAATATAAATAAAATTGATTCCATATAAAAACATATTATTAAAGAACACAAAAATATTAAGACACTGTTTTCACCTCGCTGGGCTGCCAGGCCTTGGGCAAAGTTAACTAAATAACTACAGTCTGCGGACCGCTCTAACCTATTTTCCAGCCAGGTGAATTCAGTGTTGCAATACACATGTATGTGACATTAATAATTATAACATAACATTCATAACTTAAAAAAAACATTAAAAAAACTCAGTCTAAAATAGTACAAATTGTGTTTTAAAAAAGACGTTCAAACAGTTGTTGAGTCTCTTTCAAGTAGACATGACCACACCATATTGGAAAGGTGTCTTAATTCCAAACATAAAAGTATGAGACATAATGTACTATAAGCTAATATATAAGTAAATTGCAATTAAATATGTGAAACAATAAAAAAAAAAAAAAAAAATACCCTGCAATGACAATAATATTGCAAAGCTCTAATTAAAGAAATGTTGGCATTCAATTGGCGAAATAAACCATTTAATCCAATATCTAAATACACTCCCTTTAAAAGGTGAGATTGTTACTAAAAAATGATTTTCATGTACAGATTCAAGTACAAAATTAAAGAACATGAAGTGAAAATACCTCAGATCTAGCTGGAGAAGCTTTTGGTGTTTTGAATCCATTCCAGTACCTCATTTTGATGCCTTCTCTTTCAGAGAGTTGAATAGCTCAGCATGATCACCTTCAATCATGTAAAAGGGGGAAAATAAATTATGTTATAAATTAAAATAATAGGAAATATTGTTATGTACGTGTATACATTGCTCATGATCATACATTATTGCAAAATATGTGAACAATCATAAAAACAACTCACCGGTATAAGTCGATGGGTCTGTAAGCTGTCTATCTTCGTAGGATATATGCAAAGTGTTTGAGTGATACTTCTGTTTGCGAAGCTTCCTCTGTGGTTGACACTTCTGCTGTGCTATGTTGAGTGTGATAGAGATGTTGTAGATACCATGGAGATGTCTGGCATTCTGCATGAAAAATTAATGAAAAATAAATGTTAAATAAAAAATGTTTTTATTTATTTCATTTTTTTTTTGGGGGGGGGGGGCTGCACCACTTCATCTTTTATAAATTAAAATTCGATTCGGCAAGAGTTCCTTTTGCGACAGCTACCCAAATCGAAAAATATACATGTGGAAATTGTTTCTAATAATATTCTAAACATAGACTAGGGTTAGGGTTATGGTTAGGGTTATATTTAAAAAAAAAATATAACAAAATAATTATAATAAAAAAATTATAATAAAAAAAAAATATAATAAAAAAATAACAACAAAATACAACTTCCAGTTTATTTAGTCAAAAAACACAAGAGGAATAGCGGGAGTCGAACCCGAGTCACCAGCGTCACAGTCTTACTCTCATACCACTACACCAACGAGACGGCTTGCGCGCTGCCGAGGATTTTTTATATTTTTGAATCAATTTTGAATAGCAAAAGGTTGACGTCCGATAAATTATAGAGACGCATGCGCACAAGTGTGTCGTAATAGATTTTTTTTTTTTTTTTTTTTGAGTGGCTGTCGCAAGAGGAACTCTTTCCTTTGATTCTTTACATGAATATATTCAATGAAACTAATTATAGATCATCATATAATTATAATCATTCAGCACACCATCCGAGTATAGAGCGTGTTCTGCAACGTACTACAAATTACTAGTATTCCATGATATAAGCATACAACTACAACTAACATGGAATTGAGCATGTGGGGCTACAATAAAAAATTAACATAAAAAATTCTTCTGTGTTCGGGATTCGCGTTAAAAATAGAATATGACATAAACTTACCTTGGTCTTTAAAATCATTTTCAACGATATCCTGAGATGGATCTAATCCTTAGGCGTTGCATTCGATGTTGTTTTGTTTTTACCATGTCGGCATTTCCGTGTGGTTTGACCGCGAATCACTGTTACGTGCGCCGTACGCCTAGCCTCTGACCATAAATAAGTCATTTGCAGGCTAGGCCTATATGTCATTTATTAGTCATTTGACCAATGTAAACAAGTCATTTGTTAAATGTCTTGTATATATTGGTCAAAATGACTTTCGTAAACTAGTCCTGACTGAGGTAATTAAGTCACTGAGACTGGACTAATATAAATTAGTCGTTTTGACTAATTTATAAGCACCAATGACTAATTTATGTTTACAGTGTGAAGCTAATCCAAGACCGGGTGCGCGGCGGCCTTTATGGGCGGATATTCTGACACTATACTTTCGTCACCATTGGTGTGAAGAAACGCGCCAAATTTGTCGTTCTCACTTTTTTTCGCCATCGATTGGTACGCTCTTTCTATGTTGGCTCACTGAAACAAATATTTGACTTTAAAGGACGTGAATAAACACTCTCTCTTTTTGTTCAAACCTGACCTTGGGGGAAATGAATGGCTTTACTGAATTTGTTCTTCAATCAGTTATGGCATGGTCACACTCAGTTGTGCGTCGATCGTGCGTCGTTCATGCGAAGTCTCTGCGTCTGGTCTGCGTAGAGATATTTGCAGAAAATCAGTGAGCCATCTCACATTTATTCAACGGTTTATATCCACTTGGTCTATCAACATTTTGGTCCAATTTTCATATTGTCTCATACAAAACGGGCTAAACCCATTTGGTTTACTAACTAATTTCCCCTTGGTCTAATTCTTACTTGGTCGAATTGCCAAATTTGTCCAATAGCCAAATGGTCTCATTGTATTTTCGTCTAATTCCCAAATGAGCAGGCCTATTTGGTCTATTGATTTGTTATAGGAATGGACTAAGTGGTGATAGACAAAGTGGACACTAGACGAAATGGGAAAATAGGCGCAGTGGCGAAGAGACCAAAGAGTTATCAGACGAACTAGTTATAGACGAAATGGAATTCGACCATGTGGAATAAGACCTAATGAGCTTTATTTACTCTACGTGAGTTTGGCTATAATTGGTAATTTATCGTTTCAGTAAAACAGAAGTAAGGTGACCATAATATTGATACATTCATTTCGAAGCACAAAGATAGAGTTTAAAGCTACCATACGCTCGCAGGTTGTGGAACACGAATTTGCCAAAATACGAAGGGTCAGTTGAGACCAGGGCATGCATTGTCAATGGTACTCGAGTCTGATGAGCTAAGAGTGATTACTGAAAAACAAGTGAATTAGAGACAGGTTAGCAGTTTGGAAAAGTGCATATTTTGTTTGAACTTCAATGTCATGAGGGATATTCTCATGATGACGATACAGCTCGTTTATTACCAAGCATGTCAAGAGGCTCGGACATTATATTTCCGACAGTCCTCCAAAGCAAATATTATACAAAGCAAATCGAGTAGCCATTGTTGACAGACTTTGTTAACCAATATTATTCCGAGTCAACAGACAATCGGTATTGTCATAATAAATCAATATACATTAACTTAAATTTTAAGAACCGACTTTTTAATAAAATTATATAACCACTTAAAATAATAATAGATATGAGCACTTAATGAGGGAAAAATACCACGTACTTTGGTTATCTCACAGAACAGAATTTCGCATTATAGCCTACATATAAAAATGAGTATAAAGTATAGAGTATATTCAGATTTAATTAATTTCGTATGTAGATAGTGTAAATACTGTAAAATATGATGTAATAATTTGTACGTATGTTTTACTTTATGTAAATGTATATATAATCACAGTAAGCAAACTGGACGGGGCCAACCTAGACTAGCTTTAGCTATTTGTTGGCTCCATTTACCAAATGCATATTTATACTGAATTCTGTTTATGTATATTTTTTGCAATATTGGTAATAAATAAATACAATACAATACTTCAGGACTAAATTCCTTCTTGGCTTTTGTTCGTTTCATTACGGTACTTGTAATTCATGTTTAAAAAAGAGACAGTCGGCATGCACATTTTTGTGAGGTGTAAGTAAGTAAGGGGACAAAATGACTGTTTTACACACCACACGGGTGGGTTATGATGTACACTGTAAAAAATATTCAGGGGCGTATCCAGGGGGGGGGGGCGAACAGGCGCGCGCCCCCCCCCCTATTTGGCCGACTAAAAAAAAAAAAAAAAGGAGGAGAAAAAGGGAGAAAGAAGGAAAAAGGGAAAGAAAGAAAAAGAAAGAAAGAGAAGGAATAAGGCTCGATGCTTGTAACAATTTTCGACACCCAACTTTTATTCAATAAAAAGCCGAAATAGGCTTTAATTTGGTTCTAAACGACCATAACTAAGGCCATTTAATAGTGGGGAGGGCCCACGAGGCCGACTTTTCTCATATTGTATTTTGCAATAATTGCTCAACGCCTTTTTTTTAAGAAAAAGAAATACATTAGTGACGAAAAGTAAAAATAATTTAAAACTAAAAGTTTCAAAATTTCACAAAGAAAAAAGAGGCCTCTTGGACCCTCTGCCTCCTGGGCCCTCGCCTCCTGGGAAACATAGTTGGCTCATCGGGTTTATTTAGAAAGTACCCCTTTATTAATTCAAAATACTTTTTGAAACCCCAAATTTTTGGCTCGCGCTTTCGCGCTCGCTGATTGCCAATCAAATGCACAATAATAACTCTAAATTTTACTTAAAAATTCTAAACCCCAAATTTTCGGCTCGCGCTTCGCGCTCGCTGACACCAAATCAAAATGCACAATAATAGTTCTAAAATTTTACCTAAAAAAATTTAAAACCCAAAATTTTCGGCTCGCGCTTCGCGCTCGCTGACACCAAATCAAATGCACAATAGTTCTAAATTTTTACCTTAAAAAAATTTTAAACCCCAAAATTTTCAGCTCGCGCTTCGCGCTCGCTGACACCAAAATCAAATGCAACAATAGTTCTCAAATTTTAACCTTAAAAAAATTTTAACCCCAAATTTTCGGTCGCGCTTCGCGCTTCGCTGATACCAAATCATAATGCACAAATAATAACTCCAATTTTTTACCTTTAAAAATTTTCAGCTCGCGCTTTCGCGCTCGCGAGATACTAAATTGGGTCTATTATACACAATAATCTACATATTTCTAGTACTAGAAATGCCCCTTTATTTATTTCATATAAACTTTATAAAACCTCACATTTTCGACTCTCGTTTCGCGCTCGCAGATTCCAATTCAGAAGGGTATATAATGCACACATAATAGGTTTCTACGCAACATACATTGTCTTAGGGTATAGAAACTAATGTTAACTTTTGTGATAATTGAAAAAAAAATGGGAATTTCATGTACAAATATAATTAGAAGAACCCCCTCCCCCTTCCCCTGACGGCGATAAAAATTTCCTTGCGCCCCCCCCCTATTGGGAAATCCTGGATACGCCCCTGATATTTGTATTTTTACAGCAAATCTGCTGTCAGCAGAGTCGCCATAAAAAAAAACGTATTATAAAAAAAGTTTTGTTGTAAATTTCTCCTGCAAATAATTACGTGAGAAATACAAAATATACATCAGGAGTAACACATTTATTCCGTTTTAACCAAACGTGTAAGCTTTAGAACTCTAATGATTTTTCCCCCTTCTCTTTCATTGATTATTAGAGGAGAAATTTACCGCAAAACTGTTATTTTAAATTACATTTTTGTATGGCGACTTTGCTGACATCACTTTGCTGTATTTTTTTTTTACAGTGTGTGCCTAATCCAGGTTTTTAATTACTAATTCAACTATTGCAATGTGGAATAATTTGAGTAAAATCATAGTTATGGCGAGTAATATAAGACAAGATGTTATATTACGATTAATGACAAGAGAGTGAATACTATATTAATTTCTCCGTTTGGCATGTGTCGAAAAAAGGAGCAACAGCGTAAAAAAAACAACAACAACAACAACATCCCCCAAAAAAAGAAGAAAAAGGGGCAATAACTATACACTGATTCAAAGGTCAGTAAAAGAGATAGATAGAGGAGGGATATAACATCATATGGCATGATCACGAATGTTTATAAAGGAAAATAAATAATCTTAGGAGGAATGACGGTAAAATAGGGGCCGCGGAGTGTTTTTGAAAGTGGTGGGGGTAAGCGAAAGTGGGGGGGGGGGGGTTGCTGAACAGGCTAAGATTTACAAATGTATGGTCATTTTCGCGTTTTTGCACACGTTTGCTGAAAAAAGCCCCCCCCCCCCGGTTCCGCGGCTCCTGGATAATGTTGAAGTTTTTCGGTTATTACCAAATAGATAGATGATTGGGAATGCATCATAGAGATGTATGGTATGAAATATTCAAAGGAACATGCGCCTTTTAGAACTAAATCACAAATATTATACTAGGCATGACATATTTTACGTTAATTGTACATGAAAATACTATTTTGTTTAAGTAGAAATAAATGTAGTAGTACTAGTAGGCCTAGTAGTAGTAATAGTAGCAGTAGTAGTAGTAGTGGTGGTGGTAGTAGTAGTAGTAGTAGTAGTAGTAGTAGTAGTAGTAGTAGCAGTAGTAGTAGTAGTAGTAGCAGCAGCAGCAGTGGTAATAGTAGAAGCAGCACCAGTAGTAGTAGAAGTAGTAGTAGTAGTAGTAGTAGTAGTAGTAGCAGTAGTAGCAGTAGTAGTAGTAGTAGTAGTAGTAGTAGTAGTAGTAGTAGTAGTCATGTAAAAGCGTTGAATCTTTCCCACTTCCTAAAGAGTGGAATCAACTCTTTTAAGAGTGGAAAATTTTCATGATGAAAGAATCTGTAAAATGTACGGTATTCCATTGATAAATGGCCAAAATCACGAATGCGAAACAGCATGAACAGTGTACAGAATGCCCTTCTTGGTTGTTTATTAAGAATACACGCAAAGCGATGTGGAAAATTAGGCACGCTATATACGGGCAATTAATAATGTTCATTCGCGTCTCAAAATCTTCTCACCGAATGCACTTCCCGCTCTGATTGCGTGTGAATCGAGCCTTAAAGATTGGGCTACTATCAATATTGGATTTAATACTCAAGAAAATCCCCTCAGCACGGGCCCTTCCTGTTTTATTCATAGAGAA
Source organism: Paracentrotus lividus (assembly GCA_940671915.1). Taxonomy (NCBI): domain Eukaryota; kingdom Metazoa; phylum Echinodermata; class Echinoidea; order Camarodonta; family Echinidae; genus Paracentrotus; species Paracentrotus lividus. The sequence continues at coordinate 22,287,526 of CALNVZ010000218.1, forward strand.
ATGAGCCGATATATAAAATTCCATTCAACCTAACCTCGTTCAAGGTTTAACTCGACGACAAAAATTGTGTTGTAGAATTTTTGGAATGACGTCACCGTCTTGGCTTAAATAAGCAGCTTATTAAACAGGAATTTTAAGACAAATATCGAACCGTTCGATACAAGATGACCTTTTACAGCAACCCGTAATTTTGTAAAGCATCTTTCACTTAAATGAAATGCACCAGTTTGTTGAACAATTCTAAGTGTTGCATGGCTAGGCCTACTCCTTTTCCGTTTTAATAAAGAAAATTTCAGAGAAAATGTCCATAATTTGTGCATTCTAACGAGACATTCTTTTGATGGATACTAGACCGCAAATGGCCAGAAAAGATTGATTTGACAAATTATATTTGAAGTCGTAAATTTGTCTAGATTGCAGCAATATCAATAGTCTGATAGTTTAGGGATTTAATCAAACCTGCGAAATTTTAGCACGATTTGATTTAAGTTTGGCAGATATTAGATCCAGTGTCGTCTTTTTGATTCGTGTATTAAACATTCTTATAAAAACGCTTAAAGGGGACCAATATCCAAGGAAATAATCATTTTTATAAGAAAAGGCACAAGCAGAGGAGCAATTTCAAAAAAGTTTCATCAAAATCGGTTATAAAATAAGAAAGTTATGGAAGTTTGAAAAGTCTCGTTTTACCTTCTATGGGGATCTTTAAACCTGCAACATGGGCTTCAAAATGGCTGATTTTATGGACAACTCTTCATTGGTTTTGTACACAAATTTTCAGATTTTCCCCATTTTCTTTCAAAATATGTCTTCTTTATTTCTGAGCTCAAAATATGTCATGGAAAAATATATTTCACACAACATATGTTGAGCTCAGAAGGAGGTAAGACATATTTTGAAAGAAAATGGGAAAAATCTGAAAATTTGTGTACAAAACCAATGGATAGTTGTCCATGATCGACCATTTTGAAGCCGATATTGCCAATTTGAGGATCCCCATGGAAGGTAAAACGAGACTTTTCAAACTTCCATAACTCTCTTATTTTATAACCGATTTTGATGAAACTTTTTTTTTTAAATTGCTCCTCTCATTATGCTCTTTCCTATGAAAGTGATTATTTCCTTGGGTATTGGTTTCCTTTAACATCTAAATCAAATTTTACATCATTAGAATCGAAGCTTCTTTTCATTTCCTCTTCTCCTATTCATTGACGATCATATAAATGTGTTCCAATCATATCGACAGCCACATTTCTTCATTTTAATTTTAAGGCCTTATTCTTATGACACACTTAAACCTCATCAAAGGTCTAGGCAAATGCATGCATCTAAAATGGGTCAATCAATAAAAGTTGACGACTTTAACGACTTGTAACCTTGCTTCCCTCGATCCGTTTAGCGCTGAGCCATCTGCCGATCCAGCCAATTTCATAAACAATATTTAAATCAATAAAAAGATAATTAATACTTACGATTATGCTTTTATTATAAGCAGTGTTTATTTACGTATAATTGACAAGAAATCGGAAATTGATATTCAGCTTGCATCAGTTGCACGATTGCACTGAATTATGAAAAGAGGGTATGAATAAATAGGAGATGAAAGTGAAATTGTGTGAAGAAGGAAATTGATATTTAAAATTAAGACAAGAATACAAAAATAATGAAAATAAGAGTTGAATGATAATGATCATATTTGGTGTAATTGCGGCCTATTAGGGTTCTCTTTAACTTTTGTTTGGTGGCTGTACCTATACAACGTGGTCACACTGGCTGGTGTCAGGGAGGCGACCAAAACTTAAGGTGAGGTTACTGAGGTATTAAAGGTAGTTTCATTCTTTTTCACAAATTGCGAAAACTAATGCAACTTAGCATAACTTTAGAATATGATCAACCTATACTGTATATTCAATCTTCCTGTAATATGTTGCCTAGATCAGTAATAAGAAACCAAAATCTGACTACCAATCTAGACCAGCTCTCCATCAACATCGTTGATATTACAGCGCGTGCAGCACGGACCACACACAGCAATATACACACGGCGCATCAGCGTGCATTATTCTCTGCGCTAACGGTCAACGGTTCGCACCATAGGGTATATTTTTCGAGGTTCGAAAAAATAGGAATGAATTTTGATAATCGCAATATAATGACAAACATACACATTTGAGCGTAATCATGTTGTGGGAAGATATAGTCATTGATATACTACTATATACTCTCAAAAACTAGAAATGTAATATTTTTGCCTGCAATAGGATGACACTACCTTTAAAAAAACATGATCTCATGAGCTTGCTCTAACTTTCTTTCTTTCTCTCTCTCTCTCTCTCTCTCTTTCTCTTTTTTTTTTTTTTTTTTTTTTTTTTTTTTTTTTGGGGGGGGGGGTGTTTTGTTTTGTTTTTGTTTTTCACAAAGTTTCAGTGTCGTAAGAATAGAGAATTGGCTCAAACTAAAACTGTAATTTCTTCAGTGTCGTCTTTAACTTTTATTTTTGAACAAAATTAATGTTATTTTAATTATAAAAAAAAAAGGAATCGGCTAAAACTCAGAGTGAGGCATTACAAAAGACATAACTGTAATCTCATTAGTGAACCCTTTAAATGTTATTTTTGCATAAAATGTTAGTGTCGTAAGAGTTGAGAATTGGCTAAAACTTAAATTGAGGCATTAGAAATGATATAACTACATTCTCATCAGCCTCCTCTTTAACTTTTATTTTTGCACAAAATTTTAGTGCCGTAAGAATAAAGAGTTGGCTAAATCTTAAAATAGGCATTTTAAAAAACGTGATATAACTGTGACCTAATCAGAGTTCTCTTAAACATATTTTTGCTCAAAAAGGTGGCAAAAATTAGTTTTGTGAGAATAAGAAGTCGGCTAAAGCTTAAAGCGAGTCATTAAAAATAAACATGTTAGGGTGTATAACTGTGATCTCATTAGAGTACGTTTGTCTTTATATTTTGCTCTTAGACTGAGGAGATGGCTAAAACTTAAAGTGGGGTATTAAAAAAACAAACGTGTTATGGTGTATAACTGTAACCTCATTAGAATGTTAGGGTTTGGGTAAAACTTTAAATAAAAAACATGTTATGTAACTGTGACCTAATTATTTTTCTCTTTATATTTTGTTTTGCACTAAATAATGAGAGTAGAATGGGGTTGACCAAGAGGTAAAATGCCTCAAAACTATTATTGACTAGAAATTAGTTCCTATTTCATGATGTCAGTGTACATGAAAACATAATGTCAAAATAAGACGACAAAAATATGAAAGAAAATGGCATAATCTGTAATGTAGACAAGGAGTGCTACCATTGTTATAAAATCAAAGATGTTTTTTTTTTTTTTTTTTATGAAAGCACAGCATTCCAGAATGAATAAAGCTATATCAATAATTTCCATTGGTCATATGACATTTGCACCGTAAATCCTGGATAACTTCAGACCTGGACTTCTTCTTCTTCTTCTTCTTCTTCTTCTTCTTCTTCTTCTTCTTCTCGAGTCCTTTCTCTCAATTTTTGTTTGTTTGTGAATTAGAATTCGATTCAGACTCTACCCATTAAATACTGAACGCAGGCGATCCCATGAGGCGAAAGGATTTGACCATTAGAGCCTTGCAGCGGCCAACTCCAGCTCGCAAGCTGTTTAAACACAGCCAGAAAGGCCAAGGTTCTTGGAATCCTGGTGGGAGGAACACGGTCTGTTGCTTCATAAGCTCTCAGCTTACGGGATCTCTGGAGAAGAACTCAAGTGGTTCGAAGCTTATTTGGTAAACCGCTCCCAGTGCTATCGTCGTAAAGGGGGTCAGGTCAGAAGTAGGTGTGATACAAGCTGGTGTTCCGCAGGGCTCCATTTTAGGACCCTTGTTATTTACCTTATTTGTTATGACCTTCCTGGCGTTGTAACGAAATGCAAGATTATGTTATATGCTGATGATACTGTTCTTCTTTATAGCGCTGAAAGTGCAGAAGAAATTTGCTCGGTATTGAACTCAGAAATGAAATTGATCAACAACTGGTTAAGACGAAACAAACTTACCTTAATCTTACGAAAACACAGTTTATGTTCTTTGGAACACCATACAACCTGGCACACATGAACCCAGTACAACTATCGGTAGAAAACCACCAGCTCGAAAGAGTATATGCCTATAAATATCTTGGAGTTTGGTTAGACCATCTATGACTTGGCAAAACACATCGAACAGACAAGCAAAAAATTGGTCAGAGATTAGCCTTACTACGACGCCTGAGGCCGTATCTTACCACTAACAGTGCCAACTTTTGGCCAATGCACTGGTTTACCCTTTTTCGATTATTGCAGCTCTGTATGGACAAATTGCTCCCAATCAATCAAGGATATTATCATAAAACAGCACAAACGAATGGCAAGACTAGTTCTTAAAACCATCCACAGACTCCTACAAGCTATGTTCTCTCGAAATTGAAATGGACACAATAGAAAAGAGATGGGCTTTCCATAAATGCTTAATGATCTACTCTGCCTCCACGGGGAGGCTCCAAGATATATTAATATATAATAATAATGGTATTTTTTGACAACTCAAGAAAGCATAATTACAAAAATATTCATTCTTTACATAATACAACATACACAATAAAATATTATTACAATATAATCACATTATCACGATGGCAGAAATTCTGAATTTGTCGATAACGTTTACATATAATAGATAGCCTGTTAAAACTTCACAACTCAAATTACCCTACTTAAACATATTCAATATTAGCGTAGAAAGAGAGAGATAGAGAGAGAGAGAGAGAGAGTGGGAGGGAGAGAGAGAGAGAGAGATAGGGAGGGAGAGAGAGAGAGGGGGGGGGAGGGAAGAGAAAGAGAGAGAGAGAGAGAAGGGGAGTGTAGAAAAAGACGGAAAGGGACGGAGTTAGACAGCCAAAGAGAAATAGGGAGACATTGACAGAGCAAGGAGAGGGATATATGGAAACAATGGAAAAGGGAATAACTTTACATCTGATATAGCATAAAAGTTGACAAATGGTTACATGACATAAATTTACCACTGAATGTATTGGCGTATTTGCTTTCTTCAAACAAGAATATAGTTGTTAGTGCTGAGACAATTATGCCAATTTCATCGAAGAAATGGGTGAGAAACATTTTGTTTTGAAAACTTATGAAATGAATACATGCTACTAATTGCAATCTGGAAAATGTCTATATGAATCAAAATATTATTTCAACATAAAAAGTTATATTCAGTTAAATAAATAAAGGAGTAAGTATACAATAAGCTAGTATGATATAATTCTCAAGGGTCATGTGATCAAAATAAAGGTTTGTTATGAGATGTCTAATCCAGCCCCCCCCCCGTTCTCCTCAGAATTACAATTCACTTCATATTTCATTCAGTATTGTATTAACGAGAAACGGGATCGACTTGATCTAGTCTGTGTCAAAAAAAAATGGTACAGTCGGGGAAAAATCATTTAGGTGTGAAATCTTTTCATATAATGTGTGTTTGTGGTACTAAATTAAAGCCAAAAGATTTTTCTTGCTGATGCACTTTGTCCTGTATAATTTGCTTTTGTAAACAAAAGTTATGCTAAGTTTTGTGCGACGAGGAACAATCGAAATTACGCACTTCTATTGTTCTGAGCGCTGAATTCACGGTCATGATGCGAATATCGTACACAAAGGCATGGGACGGCGTGCGAAAAATGGATTTTTCTTGATTGTAGAAAATTAGTCATATCTCAAAAAATGCTGCACCAAATGTGATGGAAAAAAATTGAAGAAGAAAGAGTGATATTCCTACTTTATGAAAATAACAAACAATACCACGTTGATATTAACCTTCACACTATGAAAAAATGTTTTCCAACCGTACCATTTTATTTGACACAGACTGTATATCTTTCAGTGCGACATTTAACTGGGATTAACATGTTGCTGTTTGCATTCCTTAACTGCCATCTAGTCTCTCCTCTTTCTTCAGGGAGCCACTGGTGGAAAGTGTCAGACTTCAAGAGGGATCTCTTTGTGAGAAGTGATACTGTCCACAGGCATAACACTAGGAACGCAAGTAATTTTGGTTTATGTGTTCCTCTTGTAAGGTATCGGGCAGGGAAAAGGAGTTTTTCTCATGAAGGTGCAATTATATGGAACCAGCTGCCAAACCATATTAAGAGTACAGCAACAAAACAAGCCTTTGCTCGTCAGTTCTTGTCATTAATTTGATGATCTTTTTATTGTAACTTTCTATCTTCCCCTATTTCTTTCCAAGTAAATTGACAAATTTTCCCAATATTTTTTGTAAAAAGCCTTTTACCAGTGGTTAATCATTTTGTTTTATTTATTAAACGGATATGTAAGATGTTTGATATGTATTTCCTCACATAATTATAATTTGTAACTTTTCAAACCTCCACACAATATTAAAAGTATCTATTTTAATAACCCAAATTTTCGTACAAACATACATTTTGATCATAATCTTAATTTTTGAAAATAACCACTGCGGAACTATTTGCAAATATAATTGAAACAACTTCTGTGTATTAACCTTGTAAGAATTAATTGAACTGATGTTTCTAATTTTATATGATTATAATCTAGATTTGTTGTGACAGTTATCATTTTTTTTCTTTTTGTTAATATTTGGTCGAAAGATGTTTTGTTATAAATTATGTATGATTTTGTTCAATTGTGTATTTTAATGCAGGGCCCTCCTGTAAAACAGTGCTGTGATCACTGATGAGGCCACCCTGGATAAATATTACTGAATAAATAAATAAAAGGTGTTGACACTGTGTGGTGCAGACGCAAGTCGGGTTGACCAAAGGTCTATCCTACGGTTGTGGGGGCTTTGGTTCAGGGGCACGATAGAATGAACAAAACTGTGCCTAGATCTAAACCAGGACTAAACGATGTTATATCTGATCCTAACCTCACATTAAAATCTTTTACAATCCTAACACTGACCCTATATTTGGGACGAAATAAAGACAGAAGCAATTGTCGCTGGAGCATTTTGTCCGTTCCCTTTTCCATTAACACTTAAAAATGCCCATGTCATTCCGTGACCTCTAATTTTCCATCGTGATAACCATGATTGACATCAGTAATATCTTTCCATCGATTAAACATTTCCTGATACGATTTGCTAACAGTCTGTTGAGAGCTAGAAGGGGGTTAAGTCTGTAATAAATTTCCTGTGTTAATGTCTTTATGACTCCTAAGACATGTGCCCTCGGCCCCTGTAACATAAAAGAGATACGACAAATCTTACGATCGATTTTAACCCTTATTACACAGTTTACCGTAGACTTACGACTGATATCAATCGTAAGGTTGATCATATACGCTATGCAGGACTTGTACTTCAGGTACCCAGTACCCTTCTTAAAAAATATGGGGATAGAGCATTCTCTGCAGTTACTCCACGTCTTTGGAACTCTCTATCTATCCAACTCCGACAGCTGAACAACATCGACACCTTCAAATCCGAACTAAAAAAAAATATATATTCCTGCAATTTTGTGAATAATATACATATTTGGGGAGCCAGGCGCCTTTGAATGTTTTGGCAGATGGCGCTTTACAATGCTGTTCATCATCATCATCTTTTATGTTACAGGGATATTATTAAACCTTACAAACCCTTAATGACCCTCATGTCAATTATGACGAATTCATCGATTAGCCACTCAATCAATTAACACCTAGTCCTGTAGAAAGTATATAGATCAGGAGATGGATCGTACATTGAACAATGACAAGGACGGCTTTGTCTCTTATAATCAATCAATTATTAGGGAAGATTGGTTAGATTTTATTGGCATTGGTATTAATAATAGTGATGCATTCAGCACACGACGCCCCCATCCCCTTGAGCGTCTTCAAATGATAAACCCTTCGATGTGAATACTATACATATAGACCGGAACTCAATTGCTCCGTCATAATTGTAGAGGAGGCGATGGTTGATACGCACCCACCCCTATCATGCCTATCATGTGTGGATCCAAGGGAGTCGAGTAGCCCCTCCCCCACCCTCCTCACATCCCCACTGAGAACATTGAGACTTTCCAGAGTCTTCATTGTGGGACATTCCAAAAGACGGTCTAAGAGAAATTACGCCGAATATAATTCTTGCATAATCATCTGTGCTACACTAGCCTTGGTACAAGTCACTTGTGGTGTTTTCATATCTACGCCAGATAGCAATATTGTACATGTTATATTGTAGTCTCGTAACTCAGACTGTTCTGTGATAGATAGAATACGCTACTGACTGTCGATTCTGGGACAACTTCCTTTTCCCAGACAACTAAAAAAACTTGGACAACCTCCCTTCCCCAAGCAACTTATCCCAAGGTAACTACCACAAATATACCGCACAATGACCAACAGGAAAATTGCCCCAAACAACTTCCACCGAAACAACTTTTCCAGGGAAACCCAACGATAACTACCCCCTAGGAATAACCCCAGACAACTACCCCTAATCCTTTGTATAAACTTCGGGGTAATTGTCTTGAGGGTTCTTGGCTGGGGCTTGTTGGCACGATACGCTAAATACCATCGTAGAATCGAAGTGTGCATGTCTTTTAGAATAATCAAACATACCAAATATGTGACTTAATTATCTAGTTCCAGATACACACAAAAGGAAATAATCAAAATAATGATAACAATCGCTATTACGCCATAAATAGGTCACTGTAAACATCTACATCCAGGTCGACTAACTGGATAAACAAAACGAAAGATCAGGATGAAACAAACTGGAACAAAATTACAATTCATAAATGGTCCTTACTCCTCTGAAACGGTTATAACATTGTATTGGTATAAAGGGGCGGTGGATCAAGGACTTCATGAGTTGGGGGCTCAAAATTGAGAAGTCAGATTTGTGTACTGTCGATTTTTAATGTCACGCCGGCCGAGTCAAACAGTAGGCCTACAATCACTTTTTTTAAACTGGGCTGGGGGGGGGGGGGGGTACCGGGCCCGTTGGACACCCCTAGATCTGCGCCTGTTAAATATAGATGCATTAATTAGCTCGTCAGTTGGCACGACTGTTCAGTTATTTTGACTAAGCATTTTGCACCATTTATTAACGTCTTGTAAATTTTACAGTATCGCTCGATTGCATTGCCAATGTCCAGCCGTTACCATAGTAACCGTACCAAAGTAAGCACTTCATTCATATATCCGGATATTTTTCTTTTTCAGGACATGCGATTCCTGGTAAGCAAGAGCTTCTACTTCTTTGCAAAACTATTAAATGTTATGGTCGGAAAACTATAAAAGCTAGAAAACAAATAAATTTGTTTTTAATGCGCATAAAAATAATGTGTGTACATTAGTATAGATATTTGCACAACTACAGTATTCGATTATGCAGCGTCAATCCATATTTTGTATAATGGTGTTTTATAACAAAATTAATTCATTGCTTATTCAAACCTTTCCTGTAAATTTTGTCATAGGGTGAGTCTATACCTTTTTTTTTTTTTTTTTTTTTTTTTTTTATAGATACAGGATTACTGACCTGGCGTGCGTGTGTTTGCTTTTGTTTGTGTTTTTTTTTTTTTAATTATTATCATTTTGCCTTTAGTAATATTTGCTTTTTCATATTATAAACTACAAGATTAAGCAAGAAACATAGAGGTAGTATAACAACTTCGCATCATCTTTACAAAAATTAGCTTCAATCAATTCTAATCCAGTGCTTTATGATATACATTCAATTTACGCAACCCATTGAAAACAAATTGCTCACTGAATGGTGATACTTTAAAGTTATCTTCACGTAGTCAATGTAGGCCTACACCTTTCCTTTTGTAAAATTCACGAATACTCTCTTGTCTTCATTGGAAAGGTCTTGACTAGGGGTTAGGTTTGTTTGCTAATGATTTAGCAGCCACTTTTACAAAATAAAATTGAATTCATGAGCAATGTTCATCTTATCATAACATAACTTTGGAAAGGGCGCGAGGAAATGACACAAACAGACAAATTCCCTTGCCAGTTTTCATGGTGTTTCTGGAGGTACATTGCCACTTGGTCTAAATCCACTATGACTAATGCGGCGGTCACAACTCGCCGTACTACCTTCGACGTGCAACCCCCTACCATGGATTTCGTAGAAAATCGTGCAGCGCAGGTACCTCGCAGGCACGTTGCATGTACGACGTGCAGGAAGTTTTTCCAATACCCTTACCACAGAAACGCAGGAATCGCAAAAGTTGACCCGGGACCTGTGCATGCATTGTGCAATCAACGCAGGCTACGTTGATTGCACGTACCCCGTAGCCTACGACGAGTTGTGACCGCCGCATAATGCCCGTTTGGTTTCATCCAACCATTGTATAATTCCATTCATCTACAACAAGTTCGTCTAATTTCCTATGAGTCTCATTGCCACTTCGCTTATATACCATTTTCTCTAATTTCCCATATCGTTTAATTTTCATTTTGTCCAATGTCCACTTGGTTTAACGATACTTGGTCAATTACAAAAGCAGGCTGGTTATTGAACAAACATTCATTTGGAATTTAAACGAAAGAAACAATTAGGCAATTTGGCTAGTATGATTGAACGAACTGGTCATTAGACCAAGTATACTAGACCAAGTAGAAATTAGACCAGATTTTTAGTAGACAGAATGGGTTTAGCCCATGTGGTATTAGACGAACAGAGAATTGGTCCAATTCCTGTCGGAGCAAGCGGATATTCAGCATACCGTTTAAAAACATATCGATTAAACATTATTCAGCATGGGCGATCATTAAGGAGAAAAACAACCTTGAAATCGGGCAACTAAACATGTAAAGGAACTTTATAGTAAATCATCAATACTTCAATCATGCTTTTACATGAAGTGCTGTTATAAAGGGAATGTAGGGGATGTTTTTATTTTGTTTATAAAGTGCTTTTAAAAGGAAATTTAGAGAAGGTTAGAGCTAAATGTGGTGAACCATAGCGTAACTGAAATAACATTATTTCACCCTTTGCACAACCAAATGCACGAGTGACAAGATACGTTAGTGAAAAGAAGTTTTATGCAAATTCATTTTCAACCAATTGATTTTTCTTAAAAGTTCTTAGGCCCCAACAAAGCCTGTCAGTAAGTAATTGCCTTTTCACTGTTTTTTTTTTTGTTTTTGTTTTTGTTTTGTTTTGTTTTGTTCTTTTTTTTTTGGGGTGGGGGTTGTTTTGTTTTGTTTGTTTGTTTTGTTTTAACTCTCTCAAATCTTCCTCCTCGATACTCTCTAATGAAAAAAAAAAAAAAACGAATGAAAAATGAGCGAAAATGTTGATGCTTTTAAGGAGTGAATATCAGAAAGGAGTAAATTTAGAGTGAAATTCGAGTAAATTTGGAGGGAAAAAAAGCAATTTCACTTCGTTTTCACTCATTTTGGAGTGACTTTAGGGATGACTCGAAGATCTGAAGTTCACTCATAAATTCACTCTTTCTGAAATTCACTTCGTCAAGATTGAACTTTTTTACTTCGGGTTTTTGTTTTGTTTTGTTTAGTTTTTTATGTGTGTGTGTGTGTGTGTGTGTGTGTGTGTATTTTTTTTAAAAGTATATTTCCTTTCCTCTTCTGTATTTGCAAATTATAAAAACACTATAGTTTTGAAAACATTTTACTTCATTCACCTGCATCTGAAAGTTTTGATAAAAATATATCAATGATTTCTCCCCTTATTTTACACATCAAAGACAACTTAGAAAACGTGTGTTCTCATTGTTCATTATTGATATCCTATTCACCATTGATTTATTTACCTAATTGTTCAATGATTTTTGAATAATTTTTTCTGTAAGAACATTATGTTATGATATACATTTTGAGCATAATACAAGCAAAGGAAACAAAAAATTCAGGCTATTTATAAAAATAAATAATGGACATGTCGGATCCAGGGTAGTGGAAGGCGTTGTTGAAAGCTTTGGCGTAAGGAATAGAAATGATGAGGGAGAGATGTTGATAGATTTTTGTGTGAGGAACAAACTTTCAATCATGAACACCTTCTTCAAACACCAAGAGAGCCACCAGTATACATGGTAGCAGATACAAACTCGCGTATCGGACAATATGATGTGAAGAACACAATTGACTTATCATATTATGTACGAGAAAGTCTATTATCAAGGATGTGAAAGCAATTCCATAGTATCCCTTGACTCTGACCACAACTTGTTAAGGGCAAAATGAAGATACATCTTCCAGAGAAAGAGAAGACCAGAGTAAGGAAAAGGGTGAAAATAGAGAATCTTAAAACATCAATGCCAGAATCCAGCAAAGCATCTAGAAAGAAAGTGAAACATCAGAGGAGATGACGTAGAGGAACATCTGGGGAAACTTAAACAGCTTTGCATGAAATACAAGAGAAGATAGTAGGTGTTGTATCACTGGGCAACCACAAGAGAAAAGAACGGGTTGGTGACAAAAGATGTAAAATCTGCAGTTGACAAAAAGACAAAACTCTTCAGGGTTTGCGCTGAAGGATAGACCCCAGAGAACAGAACAGCTTATGTACAACAGAGGAATCGTGTAAACCAAGTGAAAAAGCAGGCAGAAAGGAAATGTGGTCAACGAATAGGCATGACCTGCAAGAAGATGTCAGGGGAACCAAAAAGCTTTTATACAGTATGTCAAAGTCGTATAAGAGCAAATGATGACAAACCCAAGAATAGCACCTGAAGGCTGAAACAGGGGGAGATAATAACTGGACATAGTAATATTTCAAAGAGATGGGTGAATATTTTCAAAACTACTGAATTGTTACGGAAGAGGGTAATCATCAAGAGATAAATGGGAGAGAACCTACTTCAGAGTTAGCTGATCTGACTGCTAGATGACCTATTCGCATGATGAACTAGAAGCCACACTAAAGCTCACAAAAAACAACAAGGCTCCAGGACCTGACATGATCCCAGTGGAAACAATCAAAGCGGGTGGACAAACCGCTGAAGACATGCTGTTGGAACTATTCAACCACGCGTGGAACACCGGGACAGTGCGCAAGAGGAATGGAATCAATCCACAATCTGTCCAATCTTTAAGAACAGGGGCGACCTTTAGAATTTAAGAACTACAGGGGAATCCTCATAATGAGTCATGCTGGAAAGCTATATGAAAGAATCCTTGAGAGAAGATTAAGAACCATGTAGAAAAAAACTGTCGGAAAACAATGTGGGTTCGCCCAGGCAGGGGAACTGTTGACCAGATTTGCTGCTCTTCGTCTTTACCTGAAAAAAAGCTGGAATATATGCAATCGACCAACACATATGCTTCCTGGACCTGGAAAAGCCTTTGATAGAGTCCCAAGGGAAAAGATGTGGAAGGAGATTGAGGGCACAGGGATAAGCAAACAACTACTAGTGGCTATCAAGAGTACTTACAAAGGTCAACAGAGTGCTATGATGGGATACACTAACTACTTGCAATCAACACAGGGGTGCGACAAGGCAGTGTGCTTTCGCCGCTGCTCTTCATAATCTACCTTAATCATGTCATAGAGATGTCACAAGGGAAGACTATTGTGCCGAACGCTTTGGCTATGCCGATGATGTTGCCCAGACTGCAGATAGCAGAGAAAAGCTACAAGACATCTTGAACCAATGGGTCAAGAGCTAACTAAAGCTGGACTTAAATTAAACTATCGCAAGAACTGAGTACATGCAAGTTGGAAGGGAGCAAGAGGAAGGGGATGTCACTGTAAATGGTCATGTGCTGAATAGGTCAAACCACTTCATATACCTAGGAAGCAAACTGACTTCTACCAACCTAATAGAGGATGAGGTCAACAACAGAATAGCCAAGTTTACTAAAAATCTGATGGCACTCTACCCCCTCATGAAAGAGAAGGAAATACCGAAGGAGGTCAAGGTTTGCATCTACACAACTATCCTTAGACCTGTACTACTGTATGGAAGTGAAACCTGGACTCTGACTACCAAACTAAAGAGCAGGATACAAGCAACCGAGATGAGGGTATTACGTCTCATCTATGGTGTAACCCGGAGAGATAGAATCCGCAATGTAAATATCAGAAATGCCCTCAAGGTGGAGTTAGTGCTGACCATCATAGAGAAAAATCAGCTACGATGGTATGGACACGTACTAAGAATGCCTGACACCAGAGGATGCACAAATGGAAGCCGAACAAGAAACGACCGATCGGGAGACCTAGAAAGAGATGGGAGGACCAGATTAAGGAGATAACCCAGAGGGAGGAGAAAGATTTTAACGCAGTCAAATCCATGCCCTAAACAGACCTGACTGGAGAAGACTGATATGGAGGTTGTCAACTGACAGGCCAACTGGCCTACAGGCATCCGGGTGAGAGGTGAGAGAGGTGAGAGAGAGATTATTGAATGACAATATTTCTACCAGGTTTATTTGGATAATTAACTGTATGGCATAAGAGTAAATTCAAGGTAAAAAAAAAACGATAATAACAAAATTCATTTACAGCCAAATTGCTTTGGTTACATACGTGCTTTTATACTTATAATTAATAACATTCGGTATGCTACATTAAGATCGAGCATATTAATCATCGCTTTCCCTTCTTTGACTTTCCTATCTTTAAATCCGCTCTATTATGCCTATAAAGAACATACCAAGATACCACTAATTCCTTCTTATATCAATATGAATATTTCACGAAGATAACTGGCGGATCCAGGTGGGGGCGCAGGGGACACCCCCTATAATCTTTTAAAAAACCACTCATTAACTGCACATGTTAAAATGGGAAAATCTTGGCGGCACTCCCCATATCGGGCCTGGCGCCCCCTTTATTTTTAAATTCTGGATCTGCCTCTGAAGATCAATACAGAAAATACACCGCTGAAGGTAAATCAAAAAATTATCCTGATAATGATTATCCATTTTACATGCCCTATATGACCCAGATGTCCTTTGTAGTTGTAAAAGAAAGACCACCCCTTCTCTCCCCTCCCCCCCCCTCTCTCTCTCTTCCTGGTTCAGAGCAGTCTGTATAAAAAAAAAAAATGGTACAAGTTTTCTTTTATAATTATGAAGATTAGTCACCATATGTAGTAGTTTGTTTTATATATTTCTTTAAAAGAGGGGGAAAAAAAAAAAAATCAGATTTTCTTGTAATTTTTTTCCATCGTGCATTAGATCTTGAGATATGATCAGCTTTGTATAATAAAAAAAAACTTTACTATACGCATGTTGCTTTCGCACAAGTTATATGACCATGAAGTCAGCTCTCCAAAACAATGGATTTGTGTCGTTTCGATTCTATTCTTGTCGTTTGTTTTACTAAAGAAAACTATAGAAAATAAAGTGTCAGTATGAGCTAGAAAAATCTTTTGGCTTTGATACAATATCACATCGTTTGATACTTTTTATTAAAGAATATTTTTTATGCTGTCTATACAAGCCTTACTTAACGAATGCTAGTAACGTCTTTTAAAACATATTCTCAAATGTTATACATGAAATTATTACTACCTTTATGGTATACATACGAAAAGTCGGAGGCAATATAATAGAGGTGAAGCAAAGATGTGTAAAATAACTTAATGACCGTCTTTGTTTACCTTGTTTATTTTGTCTATTCATTTCCTTTTCACCTCAAATGGACGGGCTGAAAAATGATATCAATTTTGTCCGTAGTCATTTTTCTAAACATGCGTTTCAAAACTTGAAATGATTTTCATACAGGTCTCTTAAAATAGGTCGAATCGCTCTCATCATTGTCAAAGTTATGTATGCCAAATAATCTTTGATGAGTTTGATTTTGCAGATTTTTTTCATGCTGAGCATCAGAAAACCTTAGTTATAAAGAACTCAATGAATCTATTACCTTTGTGGTCGCTTTAAAACTCTGCATTTATGTGACATCAAGGCCCTGAAGATTTTATCCTTTTCTTCTATATATTTCCATATATTGTATACTGTATACCGTGAAATTAAATGCACAAATTAAGAATTATCGCAAAGTTTTAATAGGGTACATGCAGGTAATATGGGCCAGCAGGTAATATGGGCCACCTGAAGCAAATCATGTCGTGACCGTCGACCGGTGACCGGTGACCGATGTGAGCACCGTAATGTTGTTCATATGAACTGTATACGAAAATATATCGTCGTGAGAGCATATGATGCCGAAATTTCTCTGAGAAAATTGCTGAAAACCAACAAGGTAGGTAAAACTTACGGCATTTTTTTACCCTGATGTAAAATTTGATATTTCACAGAATGTGATGGTGAAAGAGTGTTTGAGGGGGTAACCTCAATTGTGTTGTATATTTAGTAAGCTTATAGTTTCATTTTGATCATACTACAGTGTATAGGTCAATTTGTTTTAGTGAAGGGGTACAATGTGGCATTGAATGCTTGCCTGACACAGCAACATTAGTGCAGGTAATATGGGACATCCAAAATGGCGGAAATGATTCTGGTACTTTGTATTGGGATGAGGCATCAATCTCTTTGCTACGATTTTTTGGGATATATTCACAGTATATAATTAATATAAATAACTTATTGTAATCCTCTATTAACTTGCATTAATGAAAATAATATTTAAATAATATTAAAAAAAGAAATAATGTACGAAATACATAACAATGAAATATATAGTCAAAGGATTTACTGAAGGGTCTTATAATTTCAAGCTATATCTTAAAGTTAATGATTTTCAACATTCTAAGCAAATTCCAGACATGGTAGAGTCATTGTAGTTTTTAAAACATACATTAAATACATGTGACCATATTACCTGCACATGCAGGTAATATGGGCACTTTGGTAATGACGTCAACATTTGAATATTGCAGACAGAGGGGTTGGTGATAATTGTTTTTTCTCATAAAAGTTAGAGCAGTAGTTATTGATTCATATAAACAAAGATTAGACTGTGTGTCATTTCGTAATTTTATGCAAATTAGGCAAATGAGCTTAGGGGGCCCATATTACCTGCATGTACCCTACTCTAAAAGGGCCTTAACATTAACAATTTTCGAACATTTTTTTTTTTAGAGCAGGCCTGCAAATGGGATCACGTGTAATATAATGGGATGTAGCTACTGACCATGCAGAAATTTCATTAAAAATGATGAACGACAAATATATATATTTTTTTCAATCGGGTGATCTCTCCATTCGTCTATCCTCCTCCCCTTTCACCCACCCCTCTCTATCTCTCTCTCTCTTGCAGGAGAATCAATCACAAGCCAGTTAGTTATCAAAAAATGACCCTTCTAAAATAGAAACTGTTTAAACACCTGAAAGCGCTCGACCAAAAAGTCAGATCCTCCTTACGCCGTGGAAATTATTAATGGAGCTCCAATTATCTCCTCTATCCACATTAGGAATAGTCCATTAACCCATATCGAATCTTTTCGAGAGAGGGGGAGACCTAATTCATCTATTATACTCCGACCACAGCAAACAAAAGAATGCGTCGTTTTGTAATTAATTGCCGAACTCTGGTTATCTATATGACCTTAAACTCCATCTTGGAATAATACCTTCACATGGGTGACAATGATTACATTATATTTCATGTTTTTTCCCGGCATTGAGGGGAGGGGTGAAGGGTGTCATGGTATCTCAAGAGGAATGGAATGAGATTTGACTCTTAAGAAGGAAGAGGAGGAGGAACCTAGTCTCTTTCTTCCAAATGTGCCAGGACAAACGTAATTATACGTCCGTTGAAGAGTTAACCATGCTTCAATTACGTTAACGCTTGATCAAACAGTGCTTGGTTTACCGTGAACCTTAAAATGGAAACCCGCAAACATGTCACGCTAACCTGGAGATTTGATGAGATGGAGGAAAATGATGCAGTCCAAGAGATGATGACGGGCGAGGGAATGATTGACACATTCATGAGCAAGAAAATGAAAAGGGGCAGGTGGGAGAAGCACGTGCGGCAGATGATATTGGGTGATGATGATGGTGGTGGTTGTGGTGGTGGTGGTGGTGGTGGTGGTGATGGTGGTGGTGGTGGTGGTGGTTGGTGATAGATAGTGAGTGGTATTGGTGATGGTGATGATGATGAGATGATAGTGGTGGTGGTGTGTTGGTGTAGTGGTAGGTTGTGATGATGATGATGATAATGGTGGGTGGTGGTGATGATGATGATGATGATGGTGGTGGTGGTGGTGGTGATGATGGTGGTGTTGGTGGTGATGATGATAATGATGATGGTGGTGGTGGTGGCGGCGGTCGCGGTGGTGACGAGGATGGTGATAATGTAAATGGATAATTATTATCGTGATCTTGATGATAATGATGGTGATGATGATGATGATGATGATGATGATGATGATGATGATGGAGATATTGGTGATTTAAATATCGATAGAGAGGTGGAAAAGTGATGGTGATGATAATGATAAGAGAAACGATGGTGATAGTGCTTTTAAAAATATACACACAAAAAACAAGAACTAGTTTCCATGAGTAAAACCCGTTTGCTACTCTTGGAGGCGAGTGCTTTTATTCGTATATCACGTATTTTTACTTCAGAATCTGTGTTTCTGTTAAAAGTACACACCCGCTCTTCCAGAACATGTAAAGTTACTAAGGGATACTCAAGAAAAAAAATTTATTGAGTATATATACTCAATAATTTTTTTTTTCTTGAGTATCCCTTAGTCCCTTGGTGGATGATCGGGTGAAAACACTAACAATCGAGTAAAGTGATAATTGCTGAGAAATTCTATAGCCTGTAATTCACTAGATGAGTAAACTACGACACGTCTTCGTACGTCTCAAGTCTCGTGAAAGTTTTGAGAGTAATTTTATGGTATGCGGTACTTTTACATGTTGCGCCCGGTACGCCTACTCGATCACGAGTACGGACATTCAAGACTGCACACGAGAGTTGTTCTACGCGTACGTACGTACATGTATAGCGGAACCATAGAGTTACACTCTGTGAGCGGAACGGATCGAGAGCGGAGAGCCTGCATGCTCTTATTGTCTTTGGGTGAGTCCTATTCTTTTGTTTGTTTGTTTGCCTTTTTTATAATGATATTTGGAATGTTCGCGATGATATACATCGTCTGATAACTAACAGCTAGATTACATACATGGATTAATTCCATTACTTTGTAGTCATGTACACAGTTTGAGTAATTTGATGCATTGATGTGGTAATGCAATGTATTGGTTTGTGTGATTGATGCACTGAAGTGAGTATGCAGTGTATGCTTTGAGTGAATTGATCACTGATGTGTATATCATCGAACATTCCAAATATCATTATAAAAACAGGCAAACACAAACAAAAGGATAGGCCTCACTAGGCAGGGGCTGCGGAGCCGGGGGGGGCTGGGGGGGGGGCTGCAGCCCCCCCACTTTTTCAGCCAACGTGTGCAAAAATGCAAAATGACCATACTTTGTGATTTTTAGCCTGTTCAGCCCCCCCCCACTTGGCTCAGCCCCTCCACTTTTCAAAATCGCTCCGCGGCCCTGTAGTGAGTAAGCTTTACTCTCAGAGAGTCAGTAAGTAAAGGTTGCACAAACTCATCACAAGCAAGTTGATGAGTTTGTGCAACCTTTACTTATTGACTCTCTGAGTATGTAAGCAGCTTACTCACTAGATTAGTTTGTGCAATGTACTCAAAACACATTAGTTATGTTATCTCAATAAAATGAGTTAATTAAATAAACTCATTTTGGTGTGTCACTATATTGTCAAATTAAAATACTCGATTAGGTGCGTTTTCAAAGTAGCTTTATTGAGTTAAAGCACTCATGGATGTGTGTCACTATATTGTCAAAAATTACTGGATATTTGAGTGTGATCACTCATATATGCAGTTCTCATTTTTGTGTGATATACATATATGTAGTTTGGTGTTGATGGTGATGTCGCTGGTGGTGTGATGTGATAGTCGTAGTGCAGTTTGTGCAATGATGATCAGTCATAACGGAAGAATAACGGAAGGCAAAATGCACAATGCTTTACACGATCATATCCTCTTTAGTTTATACGCCCTGAAATACTGCTATTTTTAATACCTCTGTAAACCTTCATTAATCCTCCTTTCAGAACTATGAAATATTTCTATAACTGTTCACGGAACCCCTTGTGTACTCTGACATTACTTGGTCTCCTTCTCAGTAAGTGCATTTGAAAATACCGTTCCAAAAAAAGCGAAAATATATACTTACCATGCTTACAGCTTTAGAACTATACGAGCCCCTCATGTGCTTCTTAATTGGCAAATTCTGGAAATAAGAACTTATTTAGTTCGCATGTCTTAAATATTGCAAGATTAACCAATTAGACGTGCTCTTTAAATTGTTCTCTCCGAATGCTATTTTTGATTTTTGATTTTTTTTTCTTGTCTTTTTTTTATTATGTATTATTTATTGTTTTGTATTTTTTTTTTAACTAGATGATTTCAATGGATATCGCCATAGCAAACATATCGTATCAGTATATTTGTCAACAATTTAAAAATCAACTGCTGCATATGAAAACGTGAACAATCAAAAAGGACAGTGTTATTTTATACCAAACACGCACAGTTCCACTACAGTGCAACTAACGACCAGAAAGAATCTTACGGAAATGTGTGTATGGGTATGAGACTCTCTCTACGTCTGACCGTCGATATCGCGATAACAATGCCCTGAATAAAACCGTGTAAAGGAGAGTGCAAGCTGTGCAGTCAGGATCGAAGTATTTTATCATGATATTTTTTTTATGATATCAAAAACGCGGGGGAAATATTGACCAATACAAAGAAGTAAAAATCATTGGAAAGAGAAATTAATATATATTACTTCACTGCAAGCGTAACTAGGAAATCTGATGCGCTGCTGAATTTTACAGAAAGCTTTTAGTGACTGCTGTTTGACCAAAATATCATTTTCACACAGAAAAACGACCCAAAAATGACTAAATGGAGATTTAAAGCTCAAAACGCGAGGTTAGGGGTAAAAAATATTCTTCCAAGTTTTATTTGTTTTATATACATTAACCTTCATAAAAACCTGTGTAACTAAGTAAAGGATCTGTTCTCGATTTTTTTTTATCCAGTATATTTCAAACAAAACTTCTCCGTTTTTCGGGCATTCCTTCCATTGACAATCGGTGCGTGAAAATGGTTTTCCTAGAAAGAAGCCCCAACGTTTTCATATGAAATATCAAAGTACGAGAATAGCGCAATATCTATATACACGTTTATGATAACATGACGTATACCCTAGTTTATATTTTAGATACAGGTATTGCTATTATTATTATATTAACATCATATTTTCTATTCAATCATTCATTCATTTACTAATAAAAAAATAAAAAATAAACATCTTTCTTGGCTGATTTTCACAGTCCCGAAAAATTACTGACGTGAACTTTTACCAAACACAAATTTATTCTAGAAATTGTATTAATACTTTCCATACAAAGAATTCCACTTTAAAAGGGAATGTATAAGTGAATTAAATGCAATCTTGCAAGAATATTTCTATTTCTGGTGTGTGACCAGAAACACAACGAATGTATCGATGAAAAATTAAATACCACTATTTTAATATTATTTCATGTTGTTTAATTGCTACACTCTAAAAACTGAATTGCTAATTTATGGGTGCTCGTATAGTGACTGCACTTGAAGTGCTAAATCAGTACCTGAAGTGCTCTTTTAGCACTTACCCAAGTGCTAAATTATCAACAACAAAAAATGTTCATGGTCGGTATGGGATTCGAACCGGGCTCACCTAGACATGGAACAGTACCGCTGACGTTACCAATAGACCAAAGGAGATCTCCCTAACTTGACTGAATTATGAAAGCATAGTATATAATTATGGCAACTTTGAAGAAAGTTCATCATGAAACAATATGGTCTGCTAGCGTGAGATGTGAATTGGTCTAACGTGCTCGTAAGCGCTTTTCATCCAGGGGACCCAGGTTCGAATCCTAACGAAGTCACGCCATTTTTGCCCATTTTTGCTGAAATTTCAGCTCACGTGAACGTGCTAAAACAGCACTTTGAGTGCAGTCACTATACAAGCTCTTAAAAAGTGCTGATTTCAGCCTCTGAAGAGCTAAAAACAGCACTTCAGTTTTTATAACGATATTTGCATGATTCCACGACTTTTGCTCCGCTTTAAATTCCATTAGAACAATCAAATGATTAACTTTAGCACTGGATGTAATACTATACCTTACCTTAAACCTAACCTTTGACCTAATATAAAAACCCAATATTGACCCTCATCCTAACCCTAAATCTTAGACGAAATGAAGTCAGGTGAAATTGCCGCCAAAAGAAATGCAGTGTCACCATTTTGATTTCAATGTCGTCTGTGAGGTGCTCGGGCAATTGTAAATCGTTGTCTCTCCTCCTCTTTCCTCTTCGATAACTTCATTGATAATGGAGTACATCCATGCTAATGGGCAATAATGGACTGGTCATCTTCTTCAAGTGCGCCTTGTTCTTAAACTTCAAGAACCATGGACACTCGATTGGGGTCAAATACTGACCTCTTTTTTGACACGATTGCCAAATCAATAATGGATTCAATAATGCATATGTAATAAGTACATGTTTAATTGAGCATGTATAGGAGTCACTTGATCTTTCTTTTCATCTCTCTCTCTCTTCTCTCTTTCTCTCTCTCTCTCTCTTCTCTCTCTCTCTCTCTCCCTCTCTCTCTCTCTATCCTTTAGCACATTTTCTCTTTCGCTCTGACTTCTTATTGTGCTGTTCATTCTGCATTAGGCAGAAAACACGTCATTCAATAGATTCATGGATTTGGTTTAACGGAGACTCACATATACAAAACATTTGGAAAAAAAAATGAATAAAATCTAAACAATAAAAGCATTACAAAATCGACAACCTCGTCGACCCGATTAGACTCTCCGTGTTCGGTTGCATACTATTAGTTAATTCTCTAATAAAGAAAATAATAGATAGTAACAACAATGCTTTTGATTGTATTGATGGAGATAGAACATGGAAAATCAAAATGTATCTTTAATAAGAACTTTTACTGAACTCCCAGTGTGTTAGATCAGATGCTCCTTATAACCGGTAACAAAGTAAGAACAAAAACTTAAATTGGAAGTTTGGAAGAATGATTATAATTGGTTATATTACAGATCAGTCTTTTGGACAAAAAGCGCATGCAAAAACAATTTTGATTGGCTATTGCCACTTTGCGATTCACTAACAACTTAAATCAATCCCAACTATGGACCTATGAAATTATAACATGGCTATTGACCTTAAAAATGGATTTTATCCCAGTTGGGATTGATTTCAGCTGTAATGAATCACCCCCAGGAGGGATTCGATCCCGCAACATCTATCAATATTGACCCCATTTACCAAATGCTTATTCATATTCAAACTGAAAATGTAAATTTTGAAATATTGGTAATGAATGAATGCAACACAGTACAATGTGTGGGAGGCGACAACACCATGAATTATTATCTCTGGAATTTTGCTTCAAAGACAATGAAATGAAATCAGTTCAAAATCTACGCTGATCTTGTTCTAAGGGTGGTATCTCACTTCGCGGAGACGTCTCCGCGACGAATAAAAAGTATTAGAGACGTCTCCGCGACAATTTTCAAAAACTGTGGCAAAGCAATTTCAAAGAACCGCCTCAAAGTAGTTTCCGTGACTCATGAAACGTCGCGGAGGAGACGTCTCGGAGACGTTTCATGAGTCGCGGAAACAACTTTGAGACGGTTCTTTGAAAGTGCTTTGTCACAGTTTTTTTTTTAATTGTCGTAGAGACGTCTCTAATACTTTTTATCCGTCGAGGAGACGTCTCCGCGAAGTGAGATACCACCCCAACACTTATTTGGCGTTAAATTGTATAACAGAAAGCAAGCTATGTGATGTAATGTACACATTTAAATGTCGGTTATTTATTTTTACTCATTTCAACGTTCCTATTCTGCCAACGTACATTTATGATTATTATTTCTATCGCTAAGACTGAAAGAATACAAATTTGATATTGATATGGGACTGAGAACTTGAATAACAAGAACATAATAAACAGGCATCAGGTCGACATCAAAATTAAATAAAATGTGGAGGAAAATGCTCGCTGATTTTTAAGTTTTATACCAGTCCTGTCTTTTATTTGACACTTGAAATATTTAAGAGCGTGAATTAGAAAAAGGAGCTTCAATCATAAAGGAGGTAAAATGTCTTCAATGGGAGCTTGGCTTTCCCAACATCAATTCACTTCACAGCAAACAAAAAATTGTCATTGTCACTCAATGAAATTAAATTGAGCTTTTGATTTGTGTGACATACATTTATGGTTTGAATAATCAATTGTTTTAGTCATTTTCATTGTTATTGTCATAGAATTAAAACAATACTATATCTAAGTTTTTGATGGGTATGACACAAATTTACGTTTTAAGTAATAATCACAACGTCATGTAAACTGATTTTAGATATTGGATATCTGTCACCCACAGAAGCGTTACATGAAAAGACTTGTCGGATGTTTTATCCGACAGGTCCTCTTTTATCTGACAGTTATAACAGAGTAACAGTGCTTCTCAGCCAATCAAAATCAAGTTAAGACGTCAGATCTGACAATTTTTTAGACAAGAAATGTTGATGAAATGCTCTACCGGTCTCTTTTCAAACTGCAGTCTGTGTATTTAAAAAAAATGGTACAGTCGGGAAAAAATAATATTATTTAGTTTTGAAATCTCAAATGATGTGTGTATGTGGTACCACGTAAAGCCAAAAGATTGTTCTTGCTGATGCACTTTGTTTTGTATAACTTCCTTTTGTAAAACAAATGTTATGCTAAACTTTGTGCGGCGATAAGCTTATTGTTTGGTGAGCTGAATTAAAGGGGAAGTTCACCCTGGAATTTTATTGGTCTTAAATAATGAAGAAAAATAATAGAAAAATATTAGTGAAAGTTTGAAGAAAATCGACCAAAAAATAGCGAAGTTATGAATATGTAAAGTTTTGATTCTGTGACGTCAAGTGCGAGCAGCTCTCCCATTGGTTGTATATGTAAATTCCATAAATTTGTCTTTTTGTCATGGTTCTTGATAAAGGAATGGGTCAATTTGATATAGTCATGTATAAGAACATAATGTTTGATGGTATATCGACCGCACAGGTGACATAATTATTTTCTTCTGAAAAAAAATGACATTTTATGGAATTTACACTACATAACACATAGGAGATCTGCTCGCATGTTTTTATTTTATTTTTCTGCATTTTTTAAGACCAATAAAATTCCAGGGTGAACTTCCCCTTTAATGGCTATTATGTGCAAAACCCACAGAAAAGCATGCGCAAAGTACATTTTTCTCGATAACAGAAAACTGGTCATATCTCAAGATCTACAGCAACAAATGGGATGAAAAATTGCAGAAGAAAGCCTGATTTTCCTACTTTATGGAAATATCAAATACTTTTAGAATGTGATTAATTTTCATACTTAAAAAAAATGTTTTCCCCTTGTTCCATTTTATTTGACACAGACTGTAGACATGATTTTGTTTCTCTAATGATTATAATCGCGATGCATAAACAGAATGGTGAGCAATAGCTACGTTGAAAAGGGTGTCTTTATTCTATCTGATAAAATTGTTCAGAATCTCCTGTTTATCATTGCAGTTATATTTCTTCTCGTTTATTCAAATATTATTTCATATTCATAATTGTAATCAAAATTTATTTTTAAAAGTTTGTTGGTTTGTTAGCCTTGTTACCATACAAGTCTGTAATATACGTTTTATACAAAAAGTAGTCAATCATGTCAATTTTGTGAACAAATAAGACTAGATCATATCCTTCCCTCCTCGTCCCCCCCCCTTCTCTCTCTCTCTCTCTCTCTCTCTCTCTCTCTCTATCTATATATCTGTCACATTATCTCCCAATGCCTCCACCAATCTTTCGTTATAATTACTATGTATTACAGTTCATTTCATTTCACATTAATTTCAGCTTTCAAGCGATTGTTTTAGAAGGTTTACGCAAGGTAACAATAATCGTGATAATAGAAAAGTGATGTCAATCAAATTTCTCTGGTATAAAGAAGAAACTTTTTCTTAATATTTGTAATTTCTCTGGTATAAAGAAGAAACTTTTTCTTAATATTTGTAATTTCTCTGGTATAAAGAAGAAACTTTTTCTTAATATTTGTAATTAAAGAAATTGAATAATCTTGCTTTTAAGGAAATTCACGCATCTTCTTTTTATCCTTGCTTATAAGACGCATGAGTGCATTTGAATGCTGTAATGTGATGGATCTATTAATCAAGAAACAGAGTAGAATATATGCATTGTTCTTTGTTCCCCTCCAACTATTTCTTAATTACGGTTTAAGATGAGCACTTCTTTAATTATACATCGCCTTATGATTTTTGTTCTAGGTTTGATCTATGAGGAAGCTAGGAGTTGGGTTTTTAATAAATTGGTAGAATCCATTTTCGTTCCAGATATTAATTTGGCTTTTAAAAAGAAAGTAGTAGTTAAAGGTTAAGAAATCATGTGATAATAGGGGGTCAAAATAGCGAGACTGAGAGAGAGAGAGTGAGAGAGAGAGAGAGAGAGAGAGAGAAATAGGGGGGGGGGAGAGAGAGAAGAGGGCGGAGAAAGACAGATGGGGAGAGACAGAGAGAGGGGGAGAGAGAGATAGAGAGAGAGAAAAGAGATAGAGAGAGAGAGAGAGGGGATAGAGAGAGAGAGAGAGAGGGAGGAGAGAGAGAGAGGGAGGAGAGAGAGAGGGAGAGGAGAGAGAGAGACGAGTGGGGAGAACGATGATAATGATTGTAGAGAGAGATCCATGGTTATATTAAGAGGTAAATCTTTGTGAGAGACAGAATAAAGAAAGGGAGAATGAGAATGTTAGAAAAAATAGAGAAAGAGAGAGAGAGAGAGAGAGAGAGAGAGAGACAGGGAAAGAAAGAGAGAGAGAGAGAGAGAGAGAGAGAGAGAGAGAGTGAGTGAGAGAGAGAGAAAGAGAGAAAGAGAGAGAGAGAGAGAGAGAGAGAGAGAGAGCACAAAACATTGGAGATGTACATTTACTTCCTATTCAAGAATTAATGGTGAAGCTCTAAAATACACGTGATTGTCTTGGGTTTGCGCGTCAATAACATTTATTTCTTTTGAGCAACGTCACAACAGTTTAAAAAATTCTTACTTTACAATTTCCAATACTTTATAGTTATATGCCGTTTAAACAAAGTAACAATAACTCCAGTTTTCAATTTAAATAAAATGAATAAGATATAGCACAAGGGGGGGGGGGGGGTAACATGGGGTGGTGTGGTTGGTGGCAAGGTGTGATACAAAAACGAAAACATGAGGAAAAAAATTAATACAAAATAAGGAACAAAGAAAAGAAAAGAGATTCCGATATCTCGACTGCTCAGTGCAAAAGGAAAAAGATGGAAATGAGGATTGTGTGATGACTATGAAGATGAATCTACTTTTATGTTAACATTTACAACATGATTTTGTATGAGCCCATCACGTGATTTTTAATTGACTTATAATCTTCATTTATTTTTCATTGAATAAATAAAAAAATAATTGATACGAAGGATATAAAAGAGCGATACCATTCCAACATGATTATTGTCCCGTGTGACCATATTTACACGATGCCTTTTCCACTCTGTCATTAGATTGTTCATGTCTTATTATTGAACATAGAAGATTAATTTCTCTGTATTGATCGATTCTCATATGGTATCCTTCACGGTCACCCGTTGTTCGGAAACAACGGATGTGGTGT
Organism: Paracentrotus lividus; assembly: GCA_940671915.1. Lineage (NCBI taxonomy): Eukaryota > Metazoa > Echinodermata > Echinoidea > Camarodonta > Echinidae > Paracentrotus > Paracentrotus lividus. The sequence continues at coordinate 22,315,291 of CALNVZ010000218.1, forward strand.
CAAAGAATTATCATTTTCCCACCGGACGCAAAATTAGATTATGTTTGCAGAAGTTGGCGATCGTATAATTTGCTTTTACAATATTCAAGGTTGCAAATCTCCCGTCTTATAATATCATAGAAAATCACAACCTGGCTTTCTAAAACAAAAAGAAAAACAAAACAAAACAACTAACACACACACAAGAAAGAGAGAGAGAGAGAGAGAGAAAATTATTCATTCTCTTCCCTTTCAAGCTTATGTTTACTCTTTGCCGCTCTGCTTAATTTGCCCTAGTTAATTTTTTAAGAGTTTGGATGAAATGTGTAATTGTTAGGCTAGATTAATAGGCTATTGTTTACTCAATCTTTGTGAAAGTACAAAAACGAAACGCTTTATTTTATTTAATGTATTTTTAGCTCCCATAATTGTTTCGACTATTACTTAAATTCAGGGTTATAAGGCCAGATTGCATGACATTTTAGATGGGGGAGGGGGGGCGGCGCTGCCCAAATTTTTCCGATATAAGATGTGAAGCCTGAATGGTTAAAAAATGGGGGGGGGGGGGGGTTCCTGTTGCGCCCCCTGGATTAGCCATTGAAGGCCTGTATGATTAGAAACCTTCAAATGAAGAAAAAAAAATTGCTTACGCATGAAATATTTTTTTTCTTCAACTTTGTATTCTATTAAAATGCGGGGAATTGCAAATAATAATGTTTTCTCAACTTTTTTTTGGCGTTGGCGTATATTATTTTAATAATATCACGAATATGCTTAACAGCTCTCCTTACGTATTTATACAGTAGGCATATATTAGAAGAAAATCCCACAAAAGAAGTACAATAATAATATGCTTTCAGTGAAGAAGAATACATACCCATTCCTTCACCCATTAAGGATCGCGAATAAAATAAATCTATAGATCTGCAAGAGCGATGTTTAGCGATGTTCAGTGAACAATGATTGACCGATATAAAAATCGCACAGAGTAATCATGCAGTCCCATCTATTCGCTTCGATGTAGTGACCTTTGCTTACAGTTCCCATACAAGATGAATGCGTCATTAAGATAAGAGGTGCACACGTTACCCGTTTATTCACATTGAAGTTCACATCTTACGAAGATAGCACTGCCCTACTGTGACAAAAGGAAGCAAGTAACAAAAGGCTTATTTCATCTTAAATAGCAAAATGTATCCATCGTTTATACTGATGCCAATGCAATCTTATGATGTCTTACCTTACATATCTTCAAACTGGATAAACGTTTATATCTGGAATTTAATAACCAGGAGTAAGATGGCACTAATTGCGATGTGAAGACATCAAAAACTCAAAATTGATTGATATGTCACTTACTTCCTTTTTGTCAAAGTAGGGCAAAGAACTCATTCCTGTCACATCGTTCCTCGCCTAATTTGATTAAACGGTTCCTATATAGCTGTTACACATTCATACTCTTTGGTTTATTTTCCATCTGAGCAACTAATTTACATGCAACTTCTATCCCATGTTGTCTGATCGGAGGGGGTGGGGGGGGGGGGGGTGTTATACCCATTTTAAAGATTTACATCTATTCCCCTTTTTGGTGTAAAATTGAGAAAAACGAAGAACGTTCTCAATCCATATCCTCCACTGTTATCTTTCTTATGTCTTGGGATGCTAGCTTGCCCCATTTACTGATCATTTCATTCCCGTTGTCACTGTGTACAGTGAATTAAATCAATATTATATGTGTAATTTAGTATACATATTGGTGTGATATATATTTATAGAATATTGGATGGCCTTGAGGTTGATACAAGGAATATTGGACGAGCTTTTCACAAATATTGGACGAGTCGTAGACGAGTCCAATATTTTGAAAAGCGAGTTCAATATATCCTTGTATTGACCGAAAATGGACATCTAATATTTTTATTATTATCTATACAGAGGATTTTATAAATAGGGCCCCCACATTTGTTTAATCACAATTTTTTATTCATTTAGGATTCTCAACCCCATCATCAGGGTGCGGATCGGTCAGGTCTCCGACCGGCCGTGGCATCATGCACAAGTTCCTTCCATTTGACACGATCTCGGGCGGCTGCTATAGCCCTGGTTAATGTCATATTCGTGAGGGGACTATACCGTCTGTCACTCTTGTTTTTTGCCGTCCTCTCTTTCGTTTACCAAACACCATTCCTGACATCAGTCGTACTCGGTCTTGGCAGCTCGCACAACATGTCCGAAGTAGCGAAGCTTAAGTTGGTCAATGTGCTCCAACAATCTCCAGTTGTTACCTATCCTGTTGAGCACATATTCATTAGTTTTCCTCTCTGTCCAGCTGATCCGAAGCAAACGCCTGTATGCCCATAGTTCAAAGGCTTCGACCCTCTTTCTATCCGACTTCTTCATCGCCCAGGACTCACAACCGTATGTAGCAATGGGGAACACTAGTGATCTCAACAGTCGGATCTTTGTAGTCCTGTTGATTGACTTATTTTTCCATATTGTAGATAGCGATACAGTTGCATTCCTAGCGATGGCAAGTCTCCGCTTGAGTTCTGGGCTGTCGTCACACTGGTCGGTGACCATTGTCCCGAGGTAGCTGAAGTGGTGAACAACTTCAATAACTTCTCCATTAACCTGTATATTACTGTCATTGTTGATTTCACCTCTACCTTCACAAGGTTCCTCTCCCACATCATTACTTTAGTTTTTGATACATTCAGAAAGAGTCCTGCAGATTCACTGGTATATTGAACTCTGGTAAGGAGATCTTGCATTTCTTCCAAAGATCAGCAAGCAGGGCGACATCGTCAGCATATCTCAAATCTGTTATATATCTTTCCTCCAATAGCCACAGTCCCAGTAAGTTGTCAAGAGCTTCCGCATTATTAGTTCTGAGTATATATTAAACAGAGGTGGTGAAAGGATACACCCTTGTCTCACTCCTTTGCCAATTTCGAACCACTCTGTCATACCATAGCCAGTTCTGACAGCTGCCAGCTGATCGATGTACAGTTTGCGTAGGAGCTCAATGATGTGGCTGGGAAAGCCCATGTCGCACATTCCCTGATTTCTCTTACAGGAAACCACTAAGTGTACTGAGCTTGTCAGAAGCTTCACGACAAAAAGCATCATTTGCTTGCAATTTTCAAGATCAAACCTGGGAGTGCAGATGTCTTTTCTGTCCTTTTCAGATGCAATTTTGAAACGTGCACATAGAAGCTGATGATCCGACCCGCAGTCAGCGCCAGGGTAGGTGCGAACTTTGGTGATGCTACTCCTCCTCTCAACCCCACCCCACAATTTTTGTTCTGGAATACAATTCTATTTTTGAAAAAAAAAAAAATATATGTAAAAAAAGGTAATTAATGATAATTGCCCCGAAATCCGCCCCCCCCAAAAAAAATGCCCCAAATTTTTATTCTTTCTTTTCTTTTCTTTTCTCTCTCTTTTTTTTTTTTTTTTTTTTTTTTTTTGGAACAAATTGGCCCCCACAAAAAAGTGTCCCCCAAAAAAGACCCCCTTCCAAAAAAAGAAAATGCCCACAGAAAACATTAATTGCCCCCCCCAAAAAAAAAAAAAAAAAAAAAAAAGCTAAAAACGCGTACAAATAAAGTGCGCGCAATTCATTTGACGCGTAGGCCTAGCTCAAATGGGCTGAAGTGATTGTGACGTAACAAAGGAATTAAGATAATGAATTGTAACCCGTCGCTGCATTTTGGGGATTCCCCTCTCTTGCTGCCCAATATTTTCGATATTGGGCAGCGAGGCCACAGTATTGGGCGAGTTCAACGAACTTTGTAAAGTAGGTCAAGTTTATGAAATGCATCAACAAAATAACACTTGTATTTGGCTCTCCAAAACCCTCTGTATGGATAATAATTGGAATTATTATCCATACAGAGGGTTTTTAGAGGCCAAATACAAGTGTTATTTTGTTGATCGCATTCATAAACTTGACCTACTTTACAAAGTTCGTTGAACTCGCCCAATATTGTGGCCTTGCTGCCCAATATCGAAAATATTGGGCAGCAAGAGGGGAATCCCCAAAATGCAGCGACTCATTTATCTTAATTCCTTTGTTACGTCACAATCACTTCAGCCCATTTGAGCTAGGCCTACGCGTCAAATGAATTGCGCGCACTTTATTTGTACGCGTTTTTAGCATTTTTTTTTTTTTTTTTTTTTTTTTTGGGGGGGGGGTGCAATTAATTTTTTCTGTGGGGCATTTTATTTGGAAGGGGGGGGGTCTTTGGGGGGGCCACTTTTTTTTTCAAAATAGAATTGTATTCCAGACAAAAATTGTGGGTGGGGGTTGAGAATCCTAAATGAATAATAAATTGTGATAAAAAAATGTGGGGCCCTATTTGTAAAATCCTCTGTATAGATAATAATAAAAATATTAGATGTCCTATTTTCGGTCAATACAAGGATATATTGAACTCGCTTTTCAAAATATTGGACTCGTCTTCGTCGTCAATATTTGTGCAAAGCTCGTCCAATATTCCTTGTATCAACCTCAAGGCCATCCAATATTCTTTAAATATTTAGTTTTTCTCATGAAATATATATGGTCATATAAAATATCTGTAATGTATCAAAGTTAGGGTGTTATCGCACTTCGCGGAGACGTCTCCGCGACAGAATAGAAATTTCGTCTTCGCGACGAATAAGAATTATTAGAGACGTCTCCGATATCGCGGAGACGTCTCCGAGACGTCTCCGCGACGGATAAAAGTATTAGAGACGTCTCCGAGACCTCTCCGCGACAATTTTCAAAAACTAAGGGTGCTATCTCACTTCGCGGAGACGTCTCCGTGACAGAATAGAAGTCTCCGCGACGGATAAATAGTATTAAATAGTATAAGAGACGTCTCCGAGACGTCTCCCGAATTTCGGAGACGGATTTTTTTTTTCAGAAATTGTCGCGGAGACGTCTCGGACACGTCTCTAATACTATTTATCCGTCGCGGAGACGAAATTTCTATTCTGTCGCGGAGACGTCTCTGCGAACTGAGATAGCACCCTTAGACAAAGCAGTTACAAAGAATCGTCTCAAAGTAGTTTCCGCGACTTATGAAACGTCGCGGAGACGTCTCCTCGACAAGATTAAAAACAATTGTCGCGGAGACGTCTCCGAGACGTTTCATGAGTCGCGGAAACAACTTTGAGGTGGTTCTTTGAAATTGCTTTGTCACATTTTTTTTTTAATGTCGCGGAGACGTCTCGGAGACGTCTCTAATACTTTTTATCCGTCGCGGAGACGTCTCCGCGAAGTGAGATACCACCCTTAGGGTGCTATCTCACTTCGCGGAAACAAAATTGAGACAGATTTGCCCGCATGGCATTGCACTATATCTGTCTCCGCGACAGATTTTTGTGTGCTACAGGAGACAGATATAGTACAATGGCATGCTGGCTAATCTGTCCTTTGCACCACCTAACCTTTTGTACGTGGGACAAAAGATTTTGTCCCGGAAAAAGAGGAGACAATGCCATGTTGGCAAAACTGTCTCAATTTTGTTTCCGCGAAGAGAGATACTACCCTTAGATAGCCCAATCAGACCAATTCGTGCCTGAGAAGTTTCTCTTTGTCAAAATACTATTCACTCCTCAGACAGCTATTGTGTTTACTCCGGCCAGTGAGCCTTTTTAAACTTGACTTTAGTAAGAACATAACAATGACCCCCTTGGTAAATGTTCAGTCGTCCATGTAGTCTTGGCTTGCATTTTTAGTTTCAGCAAGAAAGCCAGTCAGTATGTTTGATCGCCATTAGCAAAGCATGTCGTATCTACGCAGTGTATCATACACCTTGTGAACATTCGATCCAAACCAGCTTCATAGTTCAAAAGCAAACTAAATTTAAGAAGTTTATATCAACAATTTCGTTGCTGAGAACTCCACACTTTATAATCACTAATAGGGAAAAGACAGGGAAACCAGAGTAAAGCGAAGTAAAGGAATCACGGAATTGAAAATCTGAGCAAGATGTTACCTCTATATCCGTTTGCTTTTCTGCGTAATATCGACCATCGAGAAGGAAAGAGTCTTAGGAACTCCTTGCAAAAGCACTATCATACTGCATCGTTTGTGACAGGAGCTGTTCAAATTAGTCAGGAGGTAACGGAGAGAGAGGTGCCTTCCACTCGGCTCCATTCGGGACTCCGAAACGGGAACGGTTACCATGACAACAATCACCACCCCCAAAATCATCATGTCAAGATTGAAAAATACCCGGAACGCCAAAGCATCCAGCCTCTTCAAAGCAGGGAGCCGAAGAACGCCGAATACAGTGAGTCCGCCTCCATCTCCCGAATCCCCGCCCACGGCCAACAGGAGCACTGCTACGGTGTCCGGTACGACAATCCTCGGGGATTCCGCGAAGAATTCCGAATGGTTCCGGGTCAGCCAAAACCGGGAGAGTACTACAGCACCTACACGCAGTGTTTCATCGGGAGCAAGTACCGTCGATACAAAGAAACCGTTTACATCCAACTCAAATCCATGCAAGTGAATTGACACCTGTGTGTGTTACCATATTAATGGACCATTTAACGATATGAATATTTAAAATGCTTTCTCAGACGTTACAGCATCGCTAGAAACATTGAGAAATGGATGCGGGTATTGGTGGCCGAAAAAGTGACCAGTGCAAAAGTTCGTTGCCATATCGATGTCATAGAGGTAAACACTGTCTTCCATTCGTCGTACAACATTGGTGTTAAGGCCAGGACTGGTTAAGGCCACGTCGAATGATCCTTCTTTGAAAATCAACATAACCTGTCCCCACTCTCCTCAATGTTCGCCCGGGACTACGCTTTGCAGGACTTGTACTTCAAGTGCCCGTCTTAAAATTTATGGGAATATAGCATTCTCAGCAGTTGCTCCACGTCTTTGGAACTCTCTACCCATTCATGTCCGTAACCTAAACAACATCGAAACCTTCAAATCCGAACTCAAAACTCATCTTTTCCAGAAATTTTTGTGAATGATATATTATGTATGTACATATTTGGGGAGCCAGGCGCCTTTGAATGTCATGGCAATGACGCCTAATAAATGCTTTTCATCATCATCACATGCATAAATACAGACATCGGTAACCCAACAGAAATGGGCAACAAAGAATATATCGGGGAAATAGCATTGTTTTGTTTACACTGAACGCAAGACCAAGGATTAAGAAAGACTGTCGTTTGCCCATCAGACGGTTCTTTGAGCATCTCGACCTGTCTGAACATCTTTACCAAGTGGTTTTTATTTCTCGATTCATTGTTGGTAAATAAAAACCTGGGATGCGGTTCAAAATGCTAGAGAGAGTCATGTTCCCCATTAATCTGCAATACAGAGTGAATATTTTTATTAGAGTAGAAGTCAATTATATCATGTTTAGATTCAATTTATTATGCCATTATTTAGTAATCAATGGGGCAATATATCGGTGACTAAAGTTATGTAAAGGAGGATCAAGTATTATTGATTATTATACCCTTAAGTTTATGACGCTCAATAATTGGTAAACAATATTGTAAAATAGAATTTATCTGAAAGGATGATATAACTGCATGTTACACATTGTCTAATCATAGTTTTTTTATCTGTTTAACTTTAATAGAGGATGATCAATTCTTATATTTAATCTTATATTTTAATATTTAATATTTTGATTTAATATTTTAATTTAATATTTTATTTTTCCTGTTTTTCGCATCTACTCTTATTCACTTTCTCTCTCTCCTTCTTTCCTGTCGATTCTCTTCGCTTGATATTTCTATGTTGACTTGTATCTATGTATGTATTCATTTAGTTATTAATGTACCAATTTTTAAATTAAACCTTTTGATGTTATTCTTTAGCTGTATCGTATATGAAAATCCCATGTCAAATTTCCATTTTGTATTGCTTTATGTTATGGACGAAATAAATTGAATTGAATACATTTATTTGCGTCCTTTAATCGTTTTGTGTATATATCTGCACTTAACAAGAGAGTGCAGCTTTGTTGACCATAGTCATGATATTCTTGGAATAGTTTTGGGCATACATTGCTTACAATAATGTCGCATTTATAATATCTTTTCCATTGTTAAATCCATCGTGAATAGTACCCTAAGTAGTTGTTTTATTTGTTCTATTTGTATTGCAGCATTTTATCTACTCGTCTACCCATCTGCGCAACTACACTACTCGACAACAAATAAGATTTGCAACTGAATAAAAGGTTTCAAAAACGAATAAATTCTGCTGGAGTGCCTTTGTCCTTCAAACCTCGACTTAAACTCCTCACTTAGGATGGTATCTCACTTCGCGGAAAAATTTCTCCTAAATTTCCTAAGTTTCGGACACGTTTCTAATACCTTTTATACGTGGCACAAAGGATTCCGTCGAGGAGACGTCTCCGCGAAGTGAGATACCACCCTTAACAACCACACAACCACACTCGTAGACTTAATACATGGACAATGTATTCATAATTCTACATCCGGATTAGATTTAGGGTCTGTCATCCGCTCATTGATTCATTCATGACCATGTCCTTTTCTTCACGGAAAAAAAAGCTCGATAAAACAACACCTAAACATGGCCACACCCTTGATGCTGTGACCCGATTCTGAGACCTAAAATAACAAGTTTTCAATTGCCTTTGTGATGTTTCAAAGTCACCATGTCATTTTAATCAAAGACCGCAGAGTTCCTTTGCCTCCTCTAAAATTGCAATCGATAATTAAACGCGTTTGGAAAAACATATCATCCGTATATTGATCGGTTCGACTTGTCCCAATGCCTTTTTACGTCAAAAGATAAAATGACAATGACGCATCACGTAAACATGGCGATGATTTGATATTATATTCATAGTTCAGACATTATCAGTGGAACTATAGGTTAAGGGCGGGGGGGGGGGGGGGGGGGGGGGGGGTCGGACAAATGCTTACTTTAGAATCGACTTTTCTCGCATGACATGGCGATATCGCAAATTTATTTTCTTCTAAATGTTGCATTTCAATTAAAAAACAAACAAAAAACAAATGAATATTTAGCAATAAAGTATCGGTATTGTTTACATCTTGGATAAGATATTCAACCCTTGATAGTCATTCGCGCCTACTTTTAGAAATAAAGAGAAAGAGAGAGAGAGAGCGAGAAGAAGAAGACTATATTAAAGAATAAGGAAAGAGCTAGAGAGAGAGAGAGAGATTGAATGAGATCATACCTCTATCTTAATAAATTTTCCATCCATTCACAGTTTACACGTTGTCATGGTGATGACTTCCATAGAATTGAAACAATTAATACAGTGATGTGCTCAAATGTATTATGCACTGTACCTCTCCAGCAATGCTGAGCAAAAGCTACATTTTTACTCACTCTTCTTTTTATTTTGCTGTCAACGGCATTAACCTGAAAAAAAACCCCTGAAAGTAAACACCACAATGTAAAGCAATTCACTGTGCTGCTTTTAGAAATATCTACTGGAAAAATATCAAAATGGTGTTTTCTTCTCTATATTAAAAGATAATTTTTTATGTTTCTACCTTTTTCCATTCATTCAAATAGTATAATGGTCAACGAATAAATACCTGTGCAGAAATTGGCAAAGATCATTAATAATTTCATCCAGCATTTAAATCGACGTTTTTAGTTCATCTCCCTCAATTAGGGAACTAAAGAAGCTAGGAAAATTCAAGGCTATAGCGGGAAATTGTGTATGCCGTAAAACTTTTGATGGATTTCCTGCCGTATAAAGAAGACGGAGGTGGATGAGAAGAGAGATATTCATAGCGATATTCTCTCTCACTTAACCCTAATCAGACTGGGGTGTTTTGGTAGCTGTCAAGACTGGGGGGGGGGGCCCGAACAGGCTAAAAATCACAAATCTATGGTCATTTTTGCCGCGGCCCCTGATAAGTGCTGCTATTGTGAAAATTATAACATAAAAGATATCAGTCCGGCAAGAAGATTCATTACCTTGCACCGTTTCAATTGACAAGGGATGAACATTTCCCAACTATAGATAGCGTTTATCAACAGTAATTCCCCTATGACAAACAAGAAATATAGTAGAAAATCCAGTTAATTGTTATTTCAGTACAATTATCTATATCTTATTATGTAATCGTCAAACATAACAAGAAATGATAAACATCCCACTGACATAAATCAAGCAGATGGTATCATACGGAACGACAAACTCTAGTAAATCCGTGACGTAACAGCTGCTGAATGACCAATCACAAAGCCGCGATTCCTCTTTGAGCTGTTTGCTCCGCATAGGGATGATTTCATGACCCGGCTTTTTATGACAGCCACGCACATTGTGCTGGCTGCTGACCCGATTAGTAATAAGTTTTTTAATGATGTTAGGTTTTTTTCAAAAGATCGAGAGTAACGCGCTTCACATTATGTTTTGTTCATTTGGGCCTTTTCATAAAAAGTCAAAATAATTAGGTCGATAGAAAATTTGTAAAAAAACGTAAAAATGTCAAAATATTAACCTAAAATGAACATTAAATTACAAAAATAAAAATCAATCAGGGTCAAAATAATGTTTCGATATTATTAGAAATTTCAGGCCTTAACTAAAGTGTAATTGAAAACTCCAAGAAATTTCATTAAATTTTAAGCGAGATATATTACTTTCCGAAGTAAAGCTTGCACTGATCTTCAAAAAGTAATTTTTCGGGGGTCAAGTAGAGGTCACGCATAATTTGGCAAAAAGTGAGCTCGATAAATTAAGCGCGTTTTACGCGGACCTGCGGGTGGCTGAAGTATGAACCATCATCCAATTAATCTATTTCTTTCTTTCTTTGTTGTTTGTTTTTAAATTTGGTCTGGTTTACAGAAATTCCGATACATTCAGATTACCCTCGAAACAATCGGCATCCTTATCACGTGCACTTTTTGGTTTTGTTCTCACTTCTTCTTTCAATCACATAATTTGGAGTTCATTTGCATTAACCCTAATCAGACGGGGGGGGCATCATGGCCCCCCCCCCTCAACATTTTCCGCGACCACTCCGCCGCACGAAATTTTTCTGATCGCCGCGCTTGCTGACTTTTTACTTTCAAGTCTCGTGCATCTTTTGAAACCATTTTCGCAAAAATCGATCGTACCGTTACGACGCTGCACGCGTTTCAAAAATATCCGTCAGACCGAAAATGGCTCAAAAACGTGATTTTGTGTACAAAAGTCAATGCAAATATGAGTTTTCTCACCTAATTCATAAAGATTGATTATTATAACTTTCATTGGCTGAAATCAATTTATTTTAGCATATTTATGCTTAAAAATGGTTCTTTAAATGATTTTTGCATTAAAAAAAAAAGAAAAACCAAAAGGTCAAAAAAACAAAAGAAATACATAAGAAATTCATAAAACAATAAAATACATAAGAAATTGATTTTGAAACGAGAATTTTTTTCTAGTACAATTGTAGGAATGCTATAAGTGAATAATAATACACAAAATTAGCATTCTAGGAGCTTTATTTTTTCAATTAGAGCAAAAAGTATGATTTCATGCATAAATTAGGCATAATTAATTCATATAAAAAAAAAATCATATTATTTTTGGAAAAATTAACAGCGCAGTCTTGTAGATTACATGGCTCACTACCATCGTGCAAATTTTCGCGCGCGGTCGCGCGATCGGCGGCCGAGATCTTAGGGGGGCCATCATGCC
>CALNVZ010000218.1:22327968-22382420 GCA_940671915.1 Paracentrotus lividus
AGAAATACACAGTCAAGTAGGTCGACAGTGCACTCGAACTGTGACGAGGTTGATTGGCACCAAGCTAACATATATCCAGATATCTTAAAAAGTTTAATTCAAGTGCAGGATCCAGGCGGGCTCGTTGGGGGCAGTGTATGCGCCCCCATTAATCGCCACAGTCATGTACTAAACCAATTTGGATTAACCCCCATTTGGTCTAATTCATTTTCATCTACAACCAGCTTATCTAGTTACCCTTGCAATTAACCGATCAACTATTAAAAACTGTGTCTCAATTCCCAGTTTCGTCTAATGTCCATCGTTATAACTTCTTTTTTTTCTCCACTCTTAACATAATATATCGTCTTCGCCTCTCTCCCACACATCTCCTTTGTCCCATCCTATCTCCTTAAAATTTCCTTCTCACTCAACTTGTATAGAGCTAGGATAACACTTCTTCGTTACTGGTGCGGGTATGATGAAAAGAATCGTCCCCCAAATAACAAAAGAAATGAATGCATGTCTAGCTCCTTCTCACTATATCTCACTTTATCCAAACTACAATCTCTATCTTTTATGTAACATTTACACGTTACATGGCACACAATTTGGATATCAAATAGCTTTCCATATAGAAAGGTACACTACATCAAGTCAATTAAGATATCGTTACGTAATATTTCAGGCAATTTATCAAAGCCTGCCATCTGACACAGAGACTGTAAGTTGCAATTTAAAGACAATAGAAATTATTTGACCAAAGAGATGTCTTTAATTACACTACTTTCAATACAATAACACTGTGAAACAGAATACAGTCTACTCCTGTTATAACGAATGCTGAGACAAAGCATTATCAGGGCGCGTATCAATGCAGGATTTTGCACCCGGGGGGGGGGGAGGCAACGTGATTTGATTTTGGTGCCCCAGTTGTTGATCGAGAATTGTTACCACCATTTTTTGTCCTGTTAAACGGGCGGCCAAATTTTTTTTTTCACGTCACGCTGCCTTCAAATAAAGGGGGGGGAGTGTTGATTTTTTTTTTTTTTTTTTTTTTTTTTTTTGGCCTTTGGTCGTCAACCGCCAACAAAAAAGCGTATTCCGTACTTTCTATCCTCTTTCGCTTCTTAAGGGGGGACTAAACGACATAAGATGTCAGAATGCACATCACCATACATAGCCAACACATGCACCTGTCCTTCATAGAAAAATTTAATTGTCCAATGAATTGTCTATGTCCCTCATTTTCCAGAACGAATGCCTTGGTGCAGGGATGACGCACTTGTCAAAATGTTTGGCATATCTACCTTGTTTTCATTGAAATATAATTAAATAATAAAAGGTTTTCAGGTCGACAGTGGATGGAGATTGACAATTTTATGATCTGAATAATTATGACATTTAATGAGTTTGGTACCCTTATCAAATATGAAAAAGAAAAAACCTTTTAGGTTGGCAGACTGGGTCGTCATGAGGTCATACATCAGTTATGTTTTGGGGGTCAATTGGGTATAAGCGGAAATTTTCTTACAATTTTGGCGCCCCTAAGTCAATTGCGCCCTTAAGGTCATTTTTCGGGCCCGGGCACCGCCCCCCTCCCCAGTTTGACATTAGTCCAGAAGAGAATTGACCTTTTGAAATAAAATCAATAAATGAGAGTATACTGTATCAGCTTCAAATTAGCAGCCTAATAATAAATGAAGTACATGTAAAAGTAAACAAGATTAGGAGTTCTATATATAATATTAAATATATTATATAATAGCACATAATATAATCATGTGAAGACCGTATTAATTTCATCTACTTGCAGCCAAGGCCCTCTTGAATATACAACTTGGATTGTACCATATCAAGCTGGTGTTATAGTTTTGGTAAATTAAAATATCTCAAACTTTCAAATTTTCCAGTATACTTGAAAGATAAACGTCCAGAGTGGCGGTCACACCAACCTCTATAATTAGAAACCACTACATTGACTACATGTAATAATCAGAAAAAAAATCAACACTGGATATGACACCCCCCATCCCCTATAAAAAATCCTGAATCAACCATGGAACAACAAAATGAATATCCTAAAAATCAATTCTACAATCATTATAAATTTAATAAATTAATATTTTTTTATAAACAACGTAATATATAATATTACTGTGGGTTTTTTCTTCTCTATAGTCATGGTTGGGGAGAAATTTCAAACCATAAAATTCATGTATAATACAGCTCTCTTGACAAAGATACTATAGCTGAAAATATGAATATTAATATCAATTAGAAGCCTGATTTTAAGGAAAATATTATCCTGGAGTCCCAGATCTCCTCAAAGTAATGTAAATTGTACCAAGATTCGCTTTGTTATTTTATTTTCATATCTTAGCAACACATTTGTTTTACGTGCAAAAACACCCCTCATGATGCTGAAGAATAAACAGGTGGTTATACTGAGATTTAAAAAAAATAAATAAAAATGTTAAAAAATGTCTATTTTTTTATAATTATTTTGAAAATCTACAAACTTTTTGACATGGTCTATGAGAATGGTTACTCAAATACCATATAATACAACATATACTTTCCACCTTCATAACAAAGAAGATAATGTTCTCTTCTTGGATGACAAGAGATTTCGATAATTGCAGCTCCTCTTCTTCTTAGTCACAGCTGTTTGTTTGAGCCGAGAAGAGATTAAATAATGATGACACGTACTGTTGGTGTAGAGTTAGACTCTACCAGTCGAAACACCTTCCCATGGTCTAGATGAAATCTCTGCTTGGTGATATTTTTCCCATCTGCGTTAAGAAGTACCTTAGAGAATTTCTCTCAACCAGTACCAAAAAGATCATTAGGTGAAGTAGCGTGCTTCTACTTGAGGCGAAAAAAGGAGAGTAATCAAAGAAAAGAAGTTCCAACTATAAGGACAATTGTTGGCCGGCCTCGAGACTGAAGATGAAGATCAGTTTTCCCTTTTCATTGATTTTCATTCCATAGCCCATCAGATCAGGTGTGTATACTCTCCTCCTAACCATCACTGTACATGGATTTCCGTAAATGTTGTCTGGTTGTCTTAGTGTTGCAGCACAGTCCAGTTTTTAATTTTTTTTTGAAAAACAGAACTGTTATCATCAAGTTGGCTTCCAAACAATGGAGTCACAACATGTGTATGTTCAATGGCGTTTAGTAAACTGGAAAAATCTGCAACAAAGAAAAAAAAAAACATTTAGAAGTGAATCCTACTTCAATAATGATGATGGTCAGTGCTCATTTTCTATGCACCAGCTTCATTGTATATCGGGCTGTGTGTCCGGTTAATAACACAAAAAGAAAGCCCATATTTATCTAAGGATTAAGTAAAAGTAATTGGTTGAATAAAGTGCTTTTCAGCATCCATCTTTATTTTCTACAATTCTTCTCAAATTTTGAGCTAAATACAAACTAAACAAATTCCATTGCTTGTAATTCATTTCAGATAGATGGTTAAAATCCATCTGTCACACATCCAACCTGTCCAATAACCTGAACAAATATCGATGAATAAAAAAATCATTCAACATAAATTGTGGCTTTAATCATCCTTGATTAAAAAAAAAAAATCAAAAAAGAAGAAGAAGAAAAAAAAAGGCTTCACTTTTGTTGATGTCGGACAACCCCACCCCCCTACCCATCCTGCTAAGTATATGTCTTTGTTGTATTTAGTACAAAATTTAGAAAAAATGATGATAACGAGTTTTCTAGAATAGATATTTTGGGCTATAATGATCCTCAGACAAAAAAAACAACAAAAAACAAACAGAAACGAACCAACCCATAATAACATGATTCCATTTGTTATTTACATGCAGGATTTCCATCTTTTACAATAAAAAATAGTTAAATATATTATCTAGATCTGGACTAGTCTACTAGACTAGATCTAGATATAATGATCGATCTAGAGTAGATTAGACTGAGTCTATCTAGCCTAGATCTAACGT
Source organism: Paracentrotus lividus (assembly GCA_940671915.1). Lineage (NCBI taxonomy): Eukaryota > Metazoa > Echinodermata > Echinoidea > Camarodonta > Echinidae > Paracentrotus > Paracentrotus lividus. The sequence goes on from CALNVZ010000218.1 coordinate 22,331,925, forward strand.
TAGATCTAGGCCAGATTCTAAGTTAGAATCTAACTAAAGTCTCTGTTTAATTGCATATCAAATACAGATCTAGATTCTATACTCTATAGAAATCTAGAGGGCAACATTGTTGTATGACTCTCGAGTACGAGTCTGGATAAAAGTTTAATGTCTAACTCGGTCAAACAACATTGCATTGAGAAACAACCGACTCAGTCCAACATGATTGAAGTACATGGGACCGAACTGAAAATCGAACGACTACCGGCAATCACCCCCAAGTGGTGTTAAAAATTAGATTTTCACTGTCTTTTAGCAAATATCGTGTTTCTCGTACAATAGAAGAAAATACAAAGCTTATATTCCCAAATTAATCTAAGTGTCTTCAAAAAGGCCCCTTAATTTTGGTAGCAATGAAGCGCAAATTTGAGTTATATCAAAAAATGTTCATGTCGTATGACGACGATTACTAATCGGGTCAGCAGCCAGCAACTTTCGAACGTTGCGAAAACGAACAAAAAGAGGCGTACACCAAATCATGCACCTCTATTCTACAAATATTTCATTAAAATGACATTTAAAACCTTTTTAGAAACTAAATAACCAGCACATCTACTCACCTCAACATTTCGACAACTGGACATCGTAATTTTCCGCTGTGATCGATTAGAATAGGTGCGAAATTCTCTCGCAGGTCGCGAGAGGGCCGAGTGCGCTTATAGGCGGTGACCTAGATCTCGATAAAAATCGCGGTTTGCTCTGTTTTGAGGGGGCTAGCACGATTGGCTGACTTGGGCAAACTAAATTCATTCAAACAGTTCTGTGCATCAGTATGTGTAATGAATAAATAAATGATGAAAAACATAATGAATGGGGGGGGGGGGGGGGGGGGGGGGTGGGGGGGTCGCCAGGAATCCGAAACCAGATAGAGAGTGCGCCGAAATTTTAATATTTTAACATGTACATCAATGTGTGGTGTTTGTATTGTAGAGCGGGCGTCCCCTGCGCCCCGCCTTGATCCCCCACTAGCATTTAAGGGTACACTTTACAGATACGTTGCAGATTGGCAAAATACTTTACTGAAATCGTATTTGTGTCCTTGATCACTAATCACTTTCGATATTCGTTCTTGATGCAAAAGCGCAGAAATTGATTGTCAAAAGACATCCTATAATTTAATTCTGGACAAAAACGGATATGACCTCCTTCTCGTGTTATTTGCTCTAACGACATCATATCAATTCTAGTTGTAAACTTAATGGGAAGAGGGCGCTATCACTCTACGCAAAGCGAACGCGGCCATAGACTTTTTGTATTTTGCACAGTTTTTTCACTTTGTTTTCTTGATTATGGCGAGCAACTATCTTTTCAAAGAAATGATCAACTTGAATAAGTACGCTAAGAGTCCGAATTTTTCAAAAATAGGAATAACTTATTGCAAAGGGAAAAAAAAGTCCTGTCACTTGTGTCAATTCGAAATCCTCGTAAGATCAAATTCCTGTACAATATGGCCAATTTTGCTCTCAAAATAGCTCATACGCTGCATATTCATCTTCCTCGATTACGCATAATTATATTACACCTTACTGATCAAGCAGTTGTTAAAAGCTTGAATTCTCAGCTTTCCAAATATGGTACATTCATTTCGATTGGTTAAGAAAAAGTCCTGTCACTTTGAACATTATCACAAACGAATCTTTACTCGATGGGTCAATATTTCCGCATATCACATGCATATCGCATGTGGACGGCGTCTTCGCAAGATGTGACAAGATCACTATTTATATCAATAATCGTTTGGAACATCAATCTATGTGAAATAAAGATTCTGATTACAACTTTAGCACAATGGTGTTATAGGCTTGCCAAAATGTCTTTTTCCCCAATCTGGTCTGAAGCATCTACCTACGAAAACTATGATAAAAGTTCAATTATTTATTTCATGTCCAGGACTAATTTCCTCGAACGGATCGACTGACAATTCCATTTTACCGACAGGGAAGTTTCCTTAGGCGAGTTTTTGTGCGCTAAGTAATAATTGCATGCAGTTGTCAATCGGTCGCTTCCCGCCGTTAGCGCGGGTTTTGTTTTTCAGCTGCGTGCATTTCCACTAAACTCATGAATGTAATGTCGCGTTTCCCCTCCTCAAATAATGGACGCGTCTTTATGTTAAGAAATTTAATGTCATACGTTAGATTTACATTTCACGTGGAGTAGAATTGATATGGATAATGGAGGCAATTTATCATAATATTGTTTTACTATTATGATAATTGTGCACTCCAACCTCTCTCAAATATGCTATTTCCACTAGAAACTGTGGTTGACTACGTGCATCATCTTTGTTACCAAACTCGAAGATAATAACTTAGTCACACTGGCCCAGACCGACTCCAAACGAACCATAATTTGACACAACCGCGAGTAGCAAGTTAGTGGTGAGTTTGGAGTCGATCTCACCGGTGTGACTAAGGTATTACCTTGTAACCGGACCTGGACATGTGTACTTGGATTTATGTTCATATTTGAGAAATATCCTCTTTCCCGTCTTTCGTCTCTCAGCGCATCGGTGTGTTTGCCCTGGCCTAGCTTCAGATCCTGATTGACTTCTCATCGTTTGTTCTACGGCTGATTTGTAATATTTGCGTACATTCCATCAACAGTTTTCACAGAACGTGTTTGTTTTTTGTTTCTTCTATTTCTGCATCCAGGTATTGACATCCCTGTCCCGGACGGCGCAGGAGGAGACACCCTCTGTCGACTGCTCCTGTCCAAGTTTCCTCTCTGGACCGCTTTTACAGCCTCGGTTCTCAACTTGACCTGCGTGACCTTGGAGCGTTACTTCAGCATCGTGCATCCGCTTCATTACGACGCCATCTTCACCGCTAAGAAGGCTGGCGTCATGATCTGCAGCATGTGGATTTCCGGATTCATATTGAACAGCTACATGCTTTACGTCTTCTTTAGCGGCGAAGGAACCTGCATGCTCATATGGCCGAACGTCGCGTACCAGACCTTTGTAGGCGTGGCTAACTTCTGCGTTATCTACGTCATCCCGATCACTGTCATGGGCATCTCCTATTGGTTGATCATGTCGAACCTCGCGGCCAGTGCGCGCAAGCTCCGATCGGAACACAGAGAAGGTAAAGCTGGCCCGATGTCTCTGGAGCTTCTGAGAGCCAGAAAGAAGGTTGTCAAGATGCTCGCCGTTGTGGTTGTGACCTTTGCTATCTGCTGGGCTCCTAACCAGTTCGTGTTTTTCGCCTACAACTGCGGTTGGGACCTGGACTTTGATCAGTGGTACTATCATCTCACTGTCCTGGTCGCCTTCTGTAATAGCTGTATGAATCCGTTCATATATGCCTTCAAGAGCAAGCAGTACCGGAAGGCACTTCGGGCTGCAGTGTGCAGTAGGAAATGGACAACTACTGTGAGTAGCTATGATGGTACCAACCCTAGTGCGATCGGGTCGTCGGTCGGGAAATAAAGCAACATGCAATAAACATGAACTGTCCAAACAGGCCTTTAGATGGTGTACATTTTGAACGATACATAAGGCAGAAGCACTAAATTGATATTACAAAGTTGAAAGAAAATAACGTATTTTGTTATGTCTATCCAGTTATGTCGTTGATTGATTCATTATCCGCTTTGGAAAAAAGAACCCTTACAATCATCCTCAGGTGTTTTGTATGAATTGTGTTAATTTTGTTCTTTTTAGTTATATTATATTGTTTGGATTATCCACAGGAAACGTTAATGTTAGGAGTAACTGCAAGATTCATAAAGAGTTGCAATCAGACATATACGAATGAAGACGTCTCTTTTAATAAGTGACGCTTTGGCATTATGATCTTTCGAATCAGATTGGTTTGAACCACTCAATACATATCAGCAGAGGAGCAAAAGTCACCGACAAATAAAATATTTATTTCTGGTGACATACATCAACATTTTACAAATTTGCTAAATGTGTTTTTCTTATATATAGTACATGAAGATGATCTGGGGGTGATTCACTAAGCGATAGAATCAATCCCAATTAGATCCTATGGATATGATATGTGGAATTATTCCTAACATTGATTTTCCCAGTTATTAGGGTTAATATTAGCTGTTAGTGAATCAACCCTTGATCTAACAAAACTACCGTACCATAAAGCATCCTTTAAGGGAGAGTTCACTTTAGAATTTTATTGATTAAAAAAGCAGAAAAATAGAAATAAAAATATCAGTGACGGAATTGAACTCATCAAAGAACGTCAAAATTATGTATATTACTACATTTTAATTTTGATTATGTGATGTCACTTGCGAGCAGCTCGCTCATTATTTTTGTGTATCCGATATGTAAATTCCTTATTTTCTTCATGGTTCTTGATGGAGGAATAGATCATTTTCTTAGAGGTAAATCATTGAACATAGGTTTTATGAAACTTACTTCTAAAAAATGGCAATTTATTAAATTTACATAACAGAACATTATATGGGAGATCAGACGTGCTCGCAATTGACATCACAATTTTTTCAATATTCGTATTTTTTTTTATTTTTTCGTGCAGTTTCTCCGAACCTTCACTGATATATATTTTTTTTATACAACCAATTAAATTTCAGTGTGAACTTTCCCTTTAAATTGCTTAAAACTGCCTAAATCTATTTCCCGTCTTTAGGAATTACATGAATATGTTTGTAATTATTTTATATATTAGCACTGATTGAATCTTACTTTCTAGAATAGGTTTTCCCGGTCAATTTTAAACTCTTTGCAATCGGATTCGTTTATGTTCATTCAATTTAAACGATACCTCATGGAGCGGAGCTATCGGTCAATTATATTAACGTTTAGATTTTTAATCGCGATCACATTTCGGACGAAAGTGCTTGTAAGAAATGTCAAATTGATCGGAGATAGTTTAAACTTGATCGGGAAAACCTATATTAAAAGGCGCATAATCAATATCGAGCTTTCTGCAAGAAAAGAATCAAGATTATCTTTTTATCACTTTAACCATTCTAATTAAAGGATATTATTACCTTCTAATGAAATCAACGCTAAAAATGAGATTTCTCTTGAATGACAGCACTATCGCTCCAAATAATTGGATGTGTTCTTATGAAAGGAAAAAGAAAAGCTCATTCGATTCGACCCTTATGGCCTTTAGCAGCAATTATGCTTAAAATTAAAAACCTTCACTTTGAGAATTCCATGATGTGATGTGATTATGTTAAATGAACCAACCTTAGCCTTAAGAGCCATAATGCATGACATCGAAAATTAATTTATTGCAAGAAATTATTCAAAAGCATCATTAACATGTGTCCTTCTGAAATCAAATTATTCGAAATCTGTTCTATAAAAGAAAATGAATTATAAGTTTAGAAAGGAGCAGCGCATCATAGGCCAATACATATCGGTATATTAGTCTAGTATATTAAATCGTATGCAGGACAATTACCCCGCCGGGGACAATTACACACTACCGTTGAGTCATAGATTACGACTCCCCCGGAACGACAAATTACCCCTATATCAAAGGTACAATTATATTACAACCTAACGCCCCTCCGTCACCAAAGTTACACCCCGGACAATTACCCCCTGAAGGACAATTAACCCCCGAGGACAATTACCCCACGGGACAATTACCCGCCGGACAATACCCCCCGGAGACAATTACCCCCCGGACAATATCCCCGGCCGGAACAATTACCCCCGACAATACCCCCCGGACAATTACCCCCGAGGACAATATACCCCCTCGAGGACAAATACCCCCGACAATTACCCCAGACAATTACCCCCTATAGGACAATTACCTCCCCGAGGACAATCCCCCCAACCAATTACCCCCTCACTGGCATCGATGGTGGAATCAAGGGGCGCCCATCTGAGTCTCGCTCGCAGGTTTTCGTAAAATTTCTACCGATTTTATCCTAATGAATTTCTCTTTTCTCTTTCTCTTTTATATTTCGTATCAGGACAACGTACCCTCAAGGACAATTACCCCTGAAGACAATTAACCCCCCGGACAAGTACCCCGAACAATTTACCCCCGAAAGCATACCCCAAGGAAATTACCCCCGAGACAATCCCCCGGAGCAATTACCCCTGGACAATTCGTCGTCCAGACGGCCCACGACATTTACCCGACAGTTCCCCCTCTTCCAACCTGGCAATTCATGTTGGAAGTCAAGCCCTGGCGCCATTGTGAGTCTCGACTGGTCTGTCGGGGGCAAGTTTTTCGGAAACTATTTTCGACTTGAATCTATACTCTTATGGGCTTCTGTTCCCTTTCTTCTTTTATATTTTAGTCGTTTCTCCTTTCTCTATTCTCCTACTGCTCTCTCTCTCTCTCTCTCTCTCTCATCAGCAACACACACTTTCTGTATGTTTCCTTTTTCTTCCTTTCCTTTATAATAATTTTAATAAATAATATTTCAATATTAAGCATTCATAATGCGCGCGACTAATCTAGTAAAAACATTCAGTGGAGCAGCATATATCCACGGCTATAGCCATAGCTGCCCTTATAAAGGGCGCTTTAGCCCATTCGAGGAATTTTTTTCCTACGGTACCCATCTTACCTACTTGGGTCAAGTCTGGCAAATTGCAGATTAATATCTTGCAAAGGACATTAGTGGAATGGACGGGATTCGAACCGCGTACCTAATGATCGTCATCTGCCGACTTATCCATTCGACACACCCCCCCCCCCTCCTTCCCCTTTTTGTTTTGTTTAGCGGCGCCTTCTGCGCCATGAAAAATGAAGAGGGGCGCTTGCACCCCATGCCCCCTGTTTGGATACACATTATATGCATCAGAAAATATGTAAACTGGCCCTCAATTCCCAACGGTAAATTCAGGCAAAATACGTGGTCCGAAACATGGTTTCTATTGGCGGTCATCTGGGCCATAACGAATAACTTATGTATATTTAATTTTACGCATTAACCTTATTTTTGCATAAATTGACATTAAGCTTTTAGTTTATATTTTCACATAATTTGTTATATTCATGGAGTTATTAATTATGACCTTTATTGCCGCCCTTAGAAACCATGGGTTCAGACCAAGGTTTTATCAATTTTCGTGAAATTAAACAAAAATAATTAAAAATCATATCAGTTGGAATAAGAGATAATCGGAGATATTCAACATGTGTGATTATTATGTGTATTTGTGTCCTTTCATGAATTTTCAAATTGTTTCTATGAAAATAAAAGGTATATATAGGGCCCGTTTACATATTCCTGATGCATATATGAGTATCCAAACGGGGGGGGGGGGGGGCTTGGGCTCAAGCCCCCCCATTTTTTTTATGGCGCAGAAGGTGAGAGGGGGGGGAAGCAAAAAAGAGAGAAAATGAGAGAGAGAGCAAAGGAGAAAGAGAAATATGAAAGAGAAAGAGAGATCATATATGATAAATCAAGTAGAAAATAATTAGAAAACGCTGCGACACCGGGCGAGACCCACAATGGGCGCGCTTGATTCCAACATCAATGCCTTGGAGGGGGTAATTGTCGTCGGGGTAGTTGATCCGGCGTAACTCTCCGGGGGTAATTGTCCTCGGGGGGTAATTGTCCGGGGGGTAATTGTCCGGGGGTAATTGTCCTAAGGGGGTTATTGTCCGGGGGGAGTAATTGTCCGGGGGGTAATTGTCCGGGGGGTAATTGCCGGGGTAATTGTCCTGGGGACCGGTAATTGTCCGGGGGTAATTGTCGCGGGGGTAATTGTCCCGGGGGCAGAATTGTCACATAAACTACAAACTAAGAATGAACCGTTCCCGGCGCTAATTGTTATCCGGGACATATATCTCGGGGGGTAATTGTCGGGGAAGGTAATGTCGCGGGGGGTAATTTGTCCATAGGAGGTAATTGTCCAGAACCATATAATAGTATATATATATATATATATAATATGAGGATATATATTTTGAAAATTATATATATAATTAGGATATATATATTATATATATGATTAGGATATGTATATTCTGAAGAAGACGGAGGTACTAGTCCGTCGAAAATTTGAGACTGAAAAATCTAATAAATTGGCGAAAATGCATTACTGGCCTACATTTTGTGTTTTGTTTTTTGTTTATATATATATATATACAGTGCGTATCAATAAAAACGGGACAGTTTTGAAAAGTCTGTCAAATATTTGTTTCAAATTCTGATGTCAATATTTTGACGTTAATAGATGATCTGAAGTCTTATCTTTCAAATGCCATTCCAAAAAATAAGTTTTGTTCATGCTTGAGCGAACACGGAACAATTATGTCGGGTGCTCAAAAAAAGGCTTGCGCACAATTCAAAGGGTATTGAAATTTGGTCATTATTCTGAATCAGGTAGGCCTGCTCCCATTCGGATTGATTGTTGCTTTACACAGATCAATGATTATGTTCGTCTTTTGAGTTAAGTTGATTTCATATAAATATTTTAATGATTTTTAATCAATCATTCGAACAATCAATCAAAAATTAATGGATCAATGAATCAATCATTCAAACAAACAATGAATAAATTAAATAATCAATAATTCAAAAAGTCAATCTATCAATAATTCATTCAATCACTAACTCTTAATTAATTATTTAATCAATCCATTACTCAAACAAACAAACAAACAAGGCAATCAATCCATCAATCGATGAATCAATCATTCAATCAATCAACAAACCCAATCAACCCTAAAATTACTCCAATCAGTTCTCAGTTTGAAAATAAGCGACAATCAACCTCTCATTCGTGAAAAACACATTTTCTTCTTTTCCGTAATAAACATAAGTAAGACAAGTGAATTCAAATTTTTTACCTTTTTTTATTTACAAGCGTAACCTTGGGTTAAAAAAAAAAACAAAAAAACAAATCATAATAAAATAAGAAGACAGATTGTGCCTCGCCCACCGTGTAACGGACGGACGCCAGACGATGGACAGACGGACGACGGACGGACGGACGCCAATTGTATCCGAATGCAAACCCCCTTACTTGGGTTGTCAAAAAAGTTTGTTTGTTTTTTTTGGTTTTTTTATGAAGGAATATTCAATGCTAAAAGATAACATATTTAAATGAAAATAAAAGAACAACAACAACAATTAAAGTAAATAAATAGCTTTTTAAATGCATTTTGAAAGCATAATTCGAAAATAATGGCAAAGATAATGAAAGGATTAAAAGGAAGTCTGCTGATTAATGAGAAGTCTGACGATCATATTTCTCATTTTCTGTCATTTTGTGCGCAAGCCCTTTTTTGAACCCCTGATAAAAACGTTCCGTGTTCACTCAAGCATGAACGAAACTTATTTTGTTAAATGGCATTTGAAAGATAAGACTTCAGAGCATCTTTCAACATCAAAATATAGACATCATAATTTGAAACAAACTTTTGATAGACTTTTCAAAATTGTCCCGTTTTTATTGATACGCACTGTATATATATATATATATAATATATATACACTGTTGCTCATAAAGGTTGGATATTTTTTTGTGTGAACCAGCCACATCTTTTTGCTCCGGCTTAGATTTCTTGAAATTGTTCGTCCCTACTATCACTTTTATGGGCCCTGGCTGTACCTTGGACACTCTCCAGCCTATTCCTGGGGAATGAAAATAAAAAAGAGTTTGTCAATCCCCAGAACGCCCATTTTTTCCATTTTTGTTTCATTTTGGGGCCCCTTTTTGTTTACCCGGCTGACCAAGGCCCCCTCCGTCATTCCCCCTCGAAAAGCGTCTGAAATATTGAGTTGTTATTGCTTCTTTATGATAAATCAAGGTTTAAGATCACAGGCGTTAGTCTCTTGTCTAGGGGAGGGGTTGAAGGAAAAAGTGAAATCGGTAAAAAACAGGAAATATTTTATCCAACCTTTATGGTCAAAACAAAGGAAATGAAAACAACTATGAACCCTTAATTATTGTCATTTTCCCCAAAATCTTGTTTCAGCCTTAATGCAAGGTTGTAAACGGTAACCACTGTCTATTTTTCATTATGATTTATGTTTGGCTGAGATTCTACAATACATTTTTGAGGAATAGAAATTTCTATGTTGTAAAAATGAATAAATTCAATTTTCAACCCGGATCGAAGTAAACTTTGACCTTCCCTAGAAAATAAATCTAAGTCTGTGATCATAAACTTAGATTTTAACTCAAAGAAAATAACCACCCAATACATCAGAACGCGTTTGGTGAGGGTGGGATCATGGGGGCTTGGTTAGCCGGGTAACAAAAAGGGGCCCTAATGAGAAAAAGTGACAAAAATGGGCGTTCTGGGGGTTGCCAAACTTTTGTTTATTTTCATTCCCCGGGAATAGTTTGGGGGTGTCCAAGGTATAGCCAGGGTCCAGAAAAGTGAAAGTAGGAGACAACAATTTCAAGAAATCTAAGCCGGAGCAAATAGATGTCGCTGGATTACACAAACAATATCCAACCTTTATGAGCAACAGTGTATATATTATATTAAATTGCAATAACCAGGGTGACTTTATCTGAAATTCCACCTGGAAGCCCCCCCCCCCCCCAAAAAAAAAAAAAAAAAAAAAAAAGAAAGAAAAGAAAAATGTGGCTTTAAAAGCTCATTGAGTGTGACAGAGCACATTATAAAATTGAAATAGCCATAGAGGGCTACATGTAAATTTACGTTGGTCTTAGAGCAACGCAAACTGTCATAATACTGAAAACATAAACTTAGGATTTCCAATAAGAATTAATTCACGATAAACTCGTTTGACCAATGCGCTATCAACTAGAGGACTAATGAAAACGATTAATTTAACTAATGTCAGTAATTTTGATTTTTTCAATATTACTTTTTAAAATCTTATCAAGCATTTTCCCATCTTCAAAGACTAAAACTTCTTTTAAATAAAACTGAAGTCAATCTGACTAACAAAAAGAGGAAATTAATACATTTATAATAACTCTAAAGTTAATTATACATAACTTTGTTTCATGCTACAAACATCGTATAGATAAGGTCTTTCATGCAAGCAGCGCTTCTGAAATTATTTTCCTTTGCACACATTTTGTTTCGATTTTTATAGTTGGGGGGGGGGGGGGGAGGCTGTGTGACATCTCTAATTAAATGATAAAAAAGACTTCTGGAAAATTGCAAATTCGTGTCCAATTATCAGTTTGTACACTGCATTTTTCAATCCTCATTAAAAAAAAAAAAATAAGAAAACGCCGCCAATAAAACTAAACAAAATCGTTACGCCTTGATTATTTAGGCCTTAAACGGGCCATAAGATTTCAGCACCACCTATCCTCATTTCTCCCATTATACGAACCACGCCCTTATATTAACGATCATTATTGTGATTATTGTTACCATTAATATCTTGGTCGTGTTGATGATTTATATCGCTGTATATTTCATACCCTTAAGCCTTGGATTATAGTGACGTGTTAAGATGGACGAAAACTGATGAGAGGTGTTATTATTTTTGCACTCTTCAGGGGTGTTACATTTTTAATTATTTCCTTGGCGGCAAATGCTTATTATCATTGCTATCACTACTTTTGTCGTAACAATATATTGTGAGGGTCTGTTATATCGTGACAATTATTCAATCCTATCATCAATTTGGTAGTTTCAATTTTTAACACTTTCTATATATTTCTCCAGAATATAATAATATGTTTGTTCCGAAACACTCAAAAGCGATCTTAAAAACAAACGTTTAAATAATTTAGTACTTATAAATAACAACTGAAGAGAAATAAAAATTATTTGAGGTGTGTATTATATTAGTATTGATGGCTTATATTGAAGTAGATAATCGAAACCTGTGTATATGCTTCCTAGAATAATTATATTATATTTATAGCATGTAAGATAGACTGTTGTATATAATGTACAGATTGATGATAAATGCAATTAACAGTTGGTTGAGTGAGTGCAATATTTAGAAGTTTTGTTAGTTTGTTACGTTTATCATGTGAGTTATAAAGAAACAAAGTCAAAGTTGTCTTTTAGTGGTATCTATTCTGAGTTTTTCATTATGAGTCCCTAACTACATACCCCTTTCCCCCGAGAAATCGGGAACGAGCATACGTATATTGTTGACCAGTTGAGTGAGGGGGGGGGGGGCGGGTCTCGGGAACCCTGTCTAATAAAGTAATGGAAAAAATTGGTAAAAAAGTCCTACATACATCTACAAGATTATCTACATGACTTATACAGTGTGTCCCACAAAAAATGCTAATGGCACTTTAGATGGGTATAATATTAAAATTACATAATTATATTGTTTAAATCTTTACACCCGTAAACTACAATTCGTTTTCTACAACTGGATAAAACTTTATGTGATATGGTCCAAGAATCACAAAGATATGAGCATTTTGTCATTACACATCAGGAAACCTCTCCATCCAAGTTTATATTCAGTAGTACCGGATGTGTCGAATAAAAGAAAACCCAAGTTTGATCATTAATAGTTTGGAAAATATTTCAGAAGTGATTATGAAATTTATATCACTGTAAAGTGCAACTCACTACCATTTTAATGATACCTCTCTCAGCTCACCATTATTATGCATCGCTGAACCCCATTGTTCTGTAAAAGTCTTGCGAAATTGTGAGTGCTCACTTTCATGCTCCTTGGAATGCATTATTCAAAGGTGCCTCAATGGAAACCCGACTTTGATCATCAATGAGCGTGAAAGTGAACCACTCACAATTTTGCAAGACATTTTTAAAAGCAATGGGGTTCAGTGATACGTGATATTGGTGAGCTGAGAGAGGTATCATTAAAATGGTAATGAGTTGCACTTTACAGTGGTACTATAAATTTCATAATTACTACTGAAATTTTGTTCAAAGTATTAATGATCAAACTTGCGTTTGATTTATTCGACACATCCGGTACTACTCAATATAAACTTGGATGGAGAGGTTTCCTGATGTGTAATGACAAAATGCTCATATCTTTGTGATTCTTGGACCATATCACATGAAATTTCACCCAGTTGTAGAAAACAACTTGTAGTTTACGGGTGTAAGGATATAAACAATACAGTTTTGTAATTTTAATATTATACCCATCTAAAGTGCCATTAGCATTTTTTGTGGGACACACTGTATAGTCACTGGAGTAAAATGTTGGCTCATCGTATAGTCAGGCCCTCATGAAATCCTGGATCCGCCACTGTATGTTCTTGGACATCATATAAGATAAATATATCTTATCATAACGTAAGTGCTTTATGTTACAAATATCAAACCAATGTGGGAAATTTTAATGCACGCTCAGGCTAGGAGAGATGAGCTATTATTATTGAATAATTGAAGTAAATCATTTTTCCTGTTTATAGCGGTGTTGTCATCATGCACTGGATATAATAAAGTTTTCACATAAATTATCATTGATCATTCTGTTAAGACTATTTATATACATTTCGTACTAAATACAAACTAGTCCTTTCTGTTTATAGTCAATTTACATTTTGTGAAGAGTGACAGATGACGTAATAAAGGCTGAAATGTGGAGAAAACATGAGAATATAGTCATTATTCTGGTTTTCCATTCCCCCTACACTCGAGATAATAAAGGGTAAAATACCATTAATCATGACTAAATACACAAGCCTACACTTCAAAAGCAATTACAATAAAACAAATCAATCATTTATTTTTCAATTCTATATTTGGAACACATTTTGGGAGAATACTACACATTTATTATCTGATTTAAAAGGTTGTTAATGCATTTAAAAGGTGTTAGTTGACCGATAATTTTAGAAGTATACAGGGGAATATTAACACACCCAGGCCTGTGTATACCGTAATTGGTAGTCAAATGCACCAAAGGAGAAAACGAGCAGCCGCCAATAAATATAAATAGGTTAATTGCCAATTGGTCTAAACCGGGTTCTGATGCCCGTTTGGTCTCATCACACGTAGTCTAATTCCATGTCGTCTACAATTAGGTCTTCTAATTACCTTTTGGTCTAATTGCCACTTCGCCTATTTACCATCTTGTGTCAGTCCCATTTACACACAAACCGATAGTAGGCCAAATAATTGGGAATTAGACCAATGGTGAAATTAGACAATTTGGCTATTAGACGAATTGGCAATTAGATCTAGTGGCCATTAGCCCAAGGAGAACTCAGACCAAATTGGTTTAGCCGATGTGGTATTAGAAAAAACAAAGAATTGGACCCTGGTTGTTAGACCAAGCGGATGACTATAGAGTGAGAATGGTTGAGTATAAGAGGCAAAAAGAATAAGGTGATAAGTGGGCAAGTCCACGCTATTTTGCAATGTAACAAACGGGATATTCAGAGACAAAGATAGGCTTTTTCGATAAATCTTAAATTGAAATCCCAATCTTTAGGTATATTTTTGAAGGTACTAAGAACCTTCAACAAAATAAAAAACAATAATTGAAATAAGTCAATTCATTTTTAATTTATGATCATTTATTCATTCGTAACACATGGGACCAGAAAAAAAAATTTGGTTTTAAATTTTGAATTTGTTCACATGATACTTGGAATTTAAAGAGCAGATAAAAAACTGGCATAGTCATATCCTCTTAACCATGTAATAAACTTGGTAAATACATATTTTAATGTCAACACAGCCTCACGTTTTCTGGCAAGGTCAAGTTTTATAAAATATGACATGTAACACATGGGACAGTAACACATGGGACGATTATTCCATGAAATATTTTCCATTAAATATTTGGTGTAGCCAAGGCGTAGCAACATGCTGTGTAAAAAAATCCCGCTGATAAAACAAAAGAACCATACTACAACACATTACTGTAAAAAGTAAATATTTTGTTGAATTACTTGAGGTGGGAGAGCGAGTAAGAAAACTATATTATTTTACATCAGCTCAGTAAATTTTGTGAGACTACTACTGAGACATGAATACTTTAAGAATAAAAATATGGAAAGTTATGTGCTAGGTTTGTAATATTTTCACCAGAGGGAGTCAAGGTGATATTGAAACAGAAAATATGTACTTTTTGGTTGTACTCCTATAATAAACCTTTAGATATAATGGTTGAAAATAGCATTTTTAATGCATTTTATCATTCTTTCATGAATAATAATGAGTCTTGTGACGTCATATGACCTTGAAATGACTTTTTGACCTCATTTGCATTAAGTTTATTTCATACTCTTTGTGGTGATGTATGATACATTATATGTACCTTTAAAACATCACTGACACACTTGACACAAAAATGGTCGAAAAGTTGAAAAATCACCACCTTGGGAACAAATAGCTTGGACTTGCCCAAGTACAAAGTACATGTAGTATCAAGTACGTAGCTTCTGTTTGAAGCTCCCTGGTAGTACATAGAATGACTTATATTAGGATGGTTAGTAGATAAATAGTATAGTATAGTATAGTTTATTCAAACCAAATCAAACTCAATAGTGATACAATGCATAACATCAAAGAACTTAGAATGATAGCGTTTGGGACCCCTGTGAAGCACAGCTTGTTGACGGGCCCTTTACACAGTGGTATATATAAAGAGTAACATATTTACAATGAGTATAACTTATGTACAACACACACACACACACCACACACACACAGCAACACACACACACACACACACACACACATCACTCCTCATAATTTATACCTTCATGTACTACCTGAATGTACCTGTCGAAAAAGTGTTTTTTACACAATAACTAAACCGAAGACAGTGTCACGCTATCTTTTATTGTCATGGGTAACTTATTCCATTCTTTAACAACTATACTATTCTAAATTGATTTTTCAAGCAAGTTTGGGTTCTCGCAATGGTTGATGGATTAAGCTTTCTTTGAACGAGTTATGATAATGATGGATTTGAAGAATTTCCACGAACACATCCCAAAAATGTATACTGCGCTTCCTGATTCGATATTTAACATTAATGTACACAATTAAGAGAACCATGTCATCAAATGGTAACAAATTGCAGTGTAAAAATAAAGGAGTACTGGTGACCTAAATCATGTATGTATCTAACAACTTTTTTGAAGAACTTGCAATTTAGTATATGGGTGCCTAGAGATGATGGTCTGCGGCCAAGAATATTTGCGGGCAGTCATCAAATGAGGCGACAAGGCATTGTATAGAAGTAACTGGGCGCTGGGGAGGAAATAACGAAGTTTGTGATATGTAGCCGAACACTCGAGACACTTAGTACATATATGCAAGGTTAAACTTTCCATGATAATATCATAATTCGAACACGAAGAAGAGATTGCACATTGACTGCAGTTGATCTTGTTACCAACAACTAGTAATAACATTCAGGATCACCCCCCTCTAGTCCTAAATAATACATATGTTTACCGGTGTTTAAAATAGTTTGTAAACAAAACCAGCCAAAGATTTTTCTAATTCAGTATAACTGTCGCATAAGGTAGAATATCTGTGAGAATAATAAACAAGTATCGTCACAAAGAGAGAATATAAATTGAAGACGAGTTGACGATATCATTAGTAAATCCAAAAAACAAACAATGGGCCAAGCGACAGATCCCTGTGGTACAACCATACTTACATCTTGATGTATTGACACTATAAAAGCAACAATGTAATCGATTTCTAGGTAACTTTTAAACCAATTTAGGGCTATTACCCGAACACCATAGTACAAGTCCTTAAGAGTATACTGTGTCATTTGTCGAATGCTTTGACAGTCTAAAAAATTCCAAGCAAACTTCCCACATCAATTGCCAGTAACTATTGTATTTACTAAATTAAAACACCCCATACAGTGTAGCAATTTCGGATCCAATGCGGAGGGATCAAAATATTATTAATTGCAAAGTCATTCAATCTTTGTAAACTATTTCCTAAATTCTTTGAGAATATGGTAACAATGCAATGTACTATAATTCTCAATGCATTGCGGTCATCTTGATACGGAACCACTTTTGCCTATTTCACTTGTTGGAACTACCCCTTGAGACAATGATATTGAATGCATCAAAGTGGATCTGCAATAACATAGCAATCTTTTTAATCCAGGAAAATATCATCTGACGATGACTTAGATGGTTTTAAAGCCGAGACAAATTAATTAACTCATGTACAATTTGGTCTAAAAATAAGGAGGATGGGTTACCCTGATCCAACATAATTGAAGATGTCTGCACATCGGAATTCTCACTATTGTGCAGGCAAATTTATAAAATACTATTAAAATATCGCTTATCTAAGTTTGATTTCAGCTGCGTTTCCCATGGTACATTTCATCGGTGGCGATCAGTTTTCCTCTTACCAAGTAATCTTTAAGGATACAAGCTTCCGAATTGTCCCTGTGTGTATTTCTAAAAACATCAATCATTAATAATGTTTTTATTATTGCGGACTAAATAGTCATGTGTTTTTATAGTCTACATATTCCTTCTATTGCACCTCATTTTATGTCTAATATATGTACATAAATGCTTGTTTTATGATTAATAGATTTCAGAAGACCTTGGGTGATCCAAGGTTTGCTTTGCATTTCTTTTGTCCACTCAAGCGAATCAAGGAAATGAGATTCATACAAGTTACTGATATGCTAAAGAACTTGTTGTAACTATCATCTGCATTATCAATATTATAGAAGTAAAGGACAATCAGTTGACAACAAAGATCTTGTTAGAATTTTCAATCTTTCCATTTGTTAATAACACGTCTATATACTTATCTCTTTCACATTTTCACTTGTGTAAGAGACTTCCCCTTTATTACATGCTAAAATGGGCTATATGATCAGTAAAATCTGGCAGGAAGATCCAGCAATCAAAAATCATCTTGAATACAATTTTGTGAAAATATTATTCTATCAATGTTGAAGTTGAATGAAGTAATACGAGTCGGTTTGTATATGCATAATCAACTATAAAAAATTTACCTCGCCTCAAAATTGATCATTATATAAAATCAACCCATAAGATAGACATCTTTCCTGTCATATTCAAATCCAATAATAATCAAGGATAGTATCGAGGTAGCTCTATTACACACCCAACAATGGATTGAACATTACCATGAGCTTCAAAATACTCAAAACCAGCATATCACCAAAGATAATGTCATCACGCAATTGGTAATTCGATACCATCTCTGATGCTATAAATAGATACCCACCCCTCGTTATTTGGAATACTACCAAATGTTAAGAGAACCAGCAGTACTAGTGCTATCGTGTTGAACCAGGTTTCTGAATCCGCATAAAGAAAAAGTGATTTATGGCCACGATAAGAAGACTACGATATGTCATAATCTTAAAAAAGACTTCCGAATTTATTATTAGGATAGAACTTTGTATATATCATTACACGAAATCACTTACAGTTATATCTAGCTGAAAACGATCAATGTGATCTTGCGAAGTTTGTTATCCATGAGAAAAATTTAGATGTAAAATAGGAAACCATTATGTATAACAAAAATTAGAGATCAGATTTATGCAGAGGACTGCCAATAGATAAAACAAAACAAGTGCCTACAATTTTGATTGTTTGAGGAGGAGCCTTCACACATTACACACACAAAGCAGCATCAACACCACACACAACATGAGATACAAAAAATTAAGAACAGTGTATTTATATTACAGAAACATATAATAAAATGAGTGTATCGCACATGATCAACACAATTCAACAACGATTGCACTAATGTAAGAAGAAAAGAGAATAAAAGAGCAAGAAAGTTAGAGCAATAGAGTCAATTCAAACCTCGGGATTGATGAAAGTTTTTTGGTGGTAGGCGTTTCCAAAAAAAGCCAAACCAATTATAAGGTTGACTTCTCGAAGGGAAGAGAAAGCCCTCTTCATAGAAATCCCCTTCCTCATTTGTTTTCAAGAACGGCCCTTATGACCTTTCCATCCATTGACCAAGCAGCCTCAACCTTTTGGATTGTTTGAGCAAGTGTCATGAGAAACAGCATCTGGTGATAATAAGAACTGTAGGTCAAGTCCTTAACTTGTAGGAAATATACGAACTCAGTTCCTTTAGTGTGCCGTTAATCCTTATACAGGGCTGCCGATTTTTCTATATTTAGTCACACTTGACAGAATTGGGGCGCGGCTTGGAGTCAGCTCGCGCTTGCACGACGAGGGAAACGGTCAATATCATGCTGAGGAGTATGTTGCAGGGGAGATGATCAGACACGCCTTGTGCGAGTTGCGTCATGTCTTGCTCCATTCTTCTCGGTATTCCAATCACGGCCAAGAATTCTCTCGGCTATGTATTGTCAGAGATCATCTTGCCCGTATTGAGTTGAAAAGCTCCACTTTCTGTAGCGTTTGTCAGGGGAGAGAGAAAGGGACTGAGACACTTCAGCTCCTTTCTATTCCAGTGGTTTGCATACCCATCAGCTCAGCATCTTGCCTCTCTGATCTGATCTTCGTTGGCCTTGATCGCTGGCCAGAATTTCTAACACACTTCTCTTGCGGCATTGTATAATTCATCCTCAAAATAGTTTTCTTGTGAGCATGAGTAGACTGTTGAAGTGTTTGGAACAAGACTACTTGCGAGAGCCCCGCATTTCATCAGTGGATTTGAACCTTCGGCAGCATGCGTGTGGTAAATACAGAATAATCTAAAGGAGAGAGGAAAGAAAGTCAGTAGAAAAAGCCAGGTCCAAATGAAGATGAAGTAGCAGGAAAATCACATTCACTTACATTTGGAAGGCATTAGTGGGCTTGGTGTGTAGAATGTTGGTTGAGAGGTGCGCATATGGTCAAAACAATAAGAAAAGAAACACATTCTGCATCATGGCTCACAGTTGTACAAAGTTACCAAAAGTCCTCAGAGGCTATAAAGCACAAGTTTTGTACAGATTACTGAGAATAAGTATTACTAAAGGATGAAAAGATACACAGAACCACCTTCAGACATTCTTCAGACACATCTCAGGCAATTCTCATTCACATAGAAAAAAATGCATTTAAAGGGTGCTCTGAGGGGGGGGGGGAAGGGTTCCAATAAGCAACTTTATATTGCCACATTAGCAGCATCGGGTGCCCATGAGCACTTTTATATCCATGAGAGGGTGCTCACTAGCAGGAGTGAATCCTTCATGATTGTATATGAACACGCAGTTTAAAGGTAGTGTTAGCCTTTTGCAGGCAAAAATATGAAATTTCTGGTTTTTGAGAGGATATAGTAGTATACCAATGACTATATCTTCCCACAACATGATTAAGCTCAATTGTGTATGTTTGTCATTATATTGCGATTATCAAAATTCATTTCTATTTTTTCGAACCTCGAAAAATATACCGTACGGTGCGAACCGCTGACCTTTAGCGCAGAGAACAATGCACGCTAATGCGCCGTGTGTATATTGCTGTGTGTTTTCCGTGCTGCACGCGCTGTAATATCAACGATGTCGATAGAGAGCTGATCAAGATTGGTAGTCAGATTTTCGTTTCATATTACTGATCTAGGCAACCTATGACAGTAAGATTGAATAGACAGTATAGGTTGATCATATTCTAAAGTTATGCCAAGTTGCATTAGTTTTCGAAATTTGTGAAAAAGGATGACACTACCTTTAACTGGAAAAGCGCTGTATAAATAACCAAATATTATTATCACTATTAATATTATTATTCATAAAGTGGTGGTGAGCATCTTTTTCTTTGTAACCAGTGGCGGGTCCAGAATTTTGAAATACGGGGGGGGGGGGGGGAGCATCCCGAAAATTTGAAAAAAAATAGGGAGCGCACAGCCGAAAATCTTCCGATTTTAACATGTACAGTAAATGAGTGGATTTCAAATTATCTGATTATAGCGCGTCCCCTGCGCCCCGCTTGGATCCGCCACTGGTAACGATAGATGCTTAATGGGGAAACAAAAGGGTGCCGCTATTGTAGAAAATCGAGCACCCTTCCAAGCTAGGTGCTCAGTGGAGACTTTTTTCTTGTGGCAGTACGTTGCGGATCCATGATTCGGAAAGGGGGAGGGTGCACCCCGGAAATTTGACAAAGGGGTTGGGAGTCAGGCGCGGATCCAAGAAAATCGAATTGAATGCATTTTATATAGGGGCCCAATTGACTGGGGACAAAAGCGGCTCTATTATGTTTACGCACGGGCCCGGTAAGTTCATTGTGTGACTCCGGTCTGCGTCCGCTACTGGGATTGGCATGCAGGTAAAAATTTAGGGGAAGGTGGGGGTAATCCCGAGCATGGCTGTTGTATGGGTGGCGCTATGACACTACCCTGCGGTAAGAACTACTACAAAGAAACCTCCAAATAATACACATTAAGGTCGAGAGCTTGGGTTGTCTTCTTTCGGAGTGCTTTTGAAGCATTAAAAAAAACATATATTTAAGTGATGATCTATATTTAAGTGATGATCAGGGACAGGTTGTACAATTAATAAGGCATGAGGACGATTCTTCAAAGGTAAGACGTGATCGTGTGGCGTCAACATAGGTAGATTATTAGTACAAGTAAGAACAAGTTATACATGAGGTGTGGGGGTACGTAATCCCTAACAGCCATAAAAAACAATGATAAACACTGTGTGTGCGTGTGTGTGTGTGTGTGTGTAAGTATGTGTGTTGTGTGTGTGGGGGGGGGGGCGGGGGAGGGTTAAATCGCGAACGGCTGCCGTGACTGTAATGTTGTTATACGTAAGTACTGATGAAACAGTGCTTCATTGTGGCACGAGATGGATATGAAATATATTCCTCCAAGGTTCTTCACATTACTTGGAAGGTTTTTAACCAAAGTTCACATGTTTTGAACATACCAAATAAAATTGCTGATTCGATGAAATTCGATGAGAACGTGGGGGTAATCCCGAACGACCGCCATGATTTTTTTTTCTTCTACATAATCATCAGAGCAGGTTCTCTCAATAAGAATCTTGATATTCATATGGTTTATTTCATCTTAGTTTGTTTTTAGTTTGTAGTGAGGGGCCATAATCAAAGAACGTTCGGGATTACCCCACCTTCCCCTACTGATTTAAACACATGACTTGACGTATAGACAATAAGTGGAAAAAATAATGAGTTTTAGTGTAACAGTAATTGGTTACAACGAAGTTTTTACGCAAAGATAGGCCTTATAGCAAAAGAATCGTTTTGTTTCACGGTCGAAATTATTGTAAACTAAATAGTACAAGATGAAACAAGTATAGTATTAGGGGCAAATTCTTTTTGTAACATAATGACAATTGTCTTGCGAAGTTAGTGAAAATGATTTTGGTGATCAAATAAAATTTTATTTCAAGAAGAATAAATCTTTATAGGAAAATATCCAATAATTGTAATGCAATATAACATAACAAATCAAATAAACATATCAATGAAAGTTTGAGAGATCGTTAGATCCTCACACTGGCAATATGTGACCATCCTATATGGTCACACATGAACAACTAACTCATTTCATGGGGGAGGGGGGGGGGGGGGGGGGGGGGGGGGGGGGAGGGCATCTTTTTTCCCTCATTCTATTAGTAGGCCTACAAATGCCTTCTCTTTTCTCCAAGATCTAAATCTAAATCTGTAAAACATATATCATTATATGTCACATGGAATTTTTGTATCTTGATATAATAATAATAATTAAAAAAAATAATAATTAGGTAGACACTAATTGGGGAGTTGTTCAACCATGTATGAAATCACACATATTTGGTCTAATTGCGAATGGGAGGATCTTCATAGCATTCATGATCTCAACATTCGATTGCTCATAACCTTTTTTTATTATTATTTAAATAAAATTTTCTAAAATTTTCATTGAGGCCAATCTGTTTCTTTAATTTTATGTTTTTACACAATCTGACCCAAATGGTTTCTTTTTGTAACATAATGAACTGTGTCGATATTTTTGTACCAGAACACATATAGTTAAGGGATCAAACGACCGGTGTCGGGTAATTTTGTCTCAAAAGTTTTTCATTCATTTTTTTTTTCTTCATTAAAACAAAAGTATTTGGTTAACATTTGGCACTTCATATCAATTCACAGTTCGGGAGCACAATGCACTAATGTAGAGGAACGTAAAAAATATATCAATTATTTTGTGTTAGGATTTTCGTATGACTTGCTTGGAATACAGAACTGAAAAGCCGGTAAACCATAGAAAGGGTAGGCGAAAGGGTGTGATATCACTATTCTCAGATACTCCATTCCAACCCAGGCACCTGAGATTCTTCCGCCGAGTCGATTGCGGCTTCCTTCAAATGGATTGATTGGTTTGGTATGTATGGGGCGCCAAGTGTTACCCTTATTATTCAGAATTCTGTATAAAACCACCTCATTTTCTTCTTCTTCCAATAAAGTACATCCCTCTTGAACGGTATAGTCGTACTTGTGTAGAACAGATCACAGTCACAGGAACATTTAAATCGAAAGTGCAGTGACGAACAAAAATAATGCAAACTATGGTGCAAGTAAAAACATGGCTGTGTCACGACACAAACTTGACAAAGATTCGGATTCAGAAGAGTGACTGTGGAGAGGGCCATAACTGAAGTGTAACAGAATTCACACAAAGTAATTTTTTTGTGACAAAATAAATGTTTATGAATAATTTTGGTAATGAAAAATATTCATCCCAACGGCATCCCAACGGCGTAAAAAATTCCTTGGGCTTTACGTTTAATATTCATTTTGTTACAATTTTTTTTTTTTTTTAAATTATTATTTTTATAATCATTATAATTATTATTATTATTATTATTATTATTATTATCATTCCGTAGACCTATTTTGTTCAAGTAAGGAATTTCATTCCGTCGACAGAATTGTTTCTGTACATTACAGAATTGTATTTCATCCACAAAATGTATTCTGTCTTCTTGTGTGTCCGTATGCAATTTTAAATGGTTCTGTCATCCTGTCCTTGGCGGATGCTACAGTACGATTGTCTAATTAAAGTCCCAGACCGGACCGAGAAATGAAACCCAAATTACATATAAAACGAAAGCTAATAATTTTTCATAATACAACAATTCCCAATTTAAGCGTTTTTATTGTCCATCTAGAAAGTATTTCATTAAAAAGGTGATTGAACCCCGACCAGGCCATCCCTCCCAAATACTCGAAAAAGTACCCCTATTTTATTGGCGCGGCTGATGACGTCAAAAAATGTTAACGGAATGCTACATGCTAGATGTTGAATGAATTTGCCCTTTTATTCCATAACAATAGAATTCTAGCACACATGGGGGCTATAGTTCTGACGTAGCAATACAAACGTGTTTTCTAAAGGCTAAACCAAATCATGCCTGGCCGTAGCATTCCCTTAAAGTTCTTTGACGTCATCAACCGCACCATTAAAATAGGGGTAACGTTTCAAGTATTTGGGAGGGATGGCCTGGTTGAGGTTCGATCACCTTTTTATGAATACTGTTATGAAAATTGAATTTATTTTTGGGGTATTTATGTTATACGCCTACTTAGCTTTCAATCGATGTAAGGTTGTATTCACTCCGTCCACGGTCTTTAATTTCTTCGTACACATCAGCAGTGGTCTCTTTCTGATCAAAGACACGATCAAATGTATACGGCTTGCCTATGGGCTTCCCTGTGGCACCATATTGCTGAACATTCTTTGTCTCAGTTGGGATTTTTTATTGGTATTTCTTTTCTTTTTATGAAAGATACGATCAAATGTATACGGATTGCCTATGGGCTTCCCTGTGGCACCATATTGCTGAACATTCTTTGTCTCAGTTGGGATTTTTTATTGGTTTTTCTTTTCTTTTTATGAAAGACACGATCAAATGTATACGGATTGCCTATGGACTTCCCTGTGGAACCATATTGCTCACTTACACTTATGCATGGTCAATTCATAATTGACCATGCACTGGGAAGTACCTTACTGCAGCAGTTTTCTTCCAATGGAAAGTCAATGCAGAAAAGTGTCTTGATCAGCTCTAGCCAAGTCAAGTTGGCATATCCAAAAAGGGTCTAAAAATTCTACATAACAAAATTAAAAATATCTAATGGAAGACTTATATTGCAATGAGACTATAGATTATCTCAATTTTTTTTTAAAGTCCCAGACCAGACCGACAAATGAAATAGCTAAAAACGAAAGCTAATATGCTATATAATACAACAATTCCAAATTAAGGCGTGTTTATTGTCCATCTAGAAAGTATTTAATTAAAAAGATGACCGAACCTCAACCAGGCCACCCCTCCCGAATACTTGTAAAATTACCCGTGATTTAAAAGTGCGAGTGATGACGTCAAAAAATGTTAATGGAATGCTACAGCAGTCCTGTGGCCAGGCATGATTGACTTTGCCCTTTCATTTCATAACAATAGAATTCTAGCTCACAGGGCGTCTATTGTCCTGACATAGCAATACAAACGTGTTTTCTAAAGGCGAAACGCAATCATGCCTAGCCGCAGGACTGCTGTAGCATTCCATTAACATTTTTTGACGTCATCACTCGCACTTTTAAATTAGGGGTAATTTTACAAGTATTCGGGAGGGGTGGCCTGGTTGAGGTTCGGTCATCTTTTTAATTAAATACTTTCTAGATGGACAATAAAAACGCCTTAATTTGGAATTGTTGTATTATATAGCATAATAGCTTTCGTTTTTGGCTATTTCATTTGTCGGTCCGGTCTAGGACTTTAAAGGTAGGTTTAAAGCTTGTTTCGCTCATTATTATTGAGAAGTTTCCTCAGCAACCAAAAGGGCGACAGACAGCCATTTGTCAGTAACTGGGTATACTGACTGATGTTGGTTTGCAGCTGTATTTGCATATTGCTGAACATTCTTTGTCTCAGTTGGGATTTTTTATTGGTTTTTCTTTTCTTTTTATCAAAGACACGATCAAATGTATACTGCTTGCCTATGGGCTTCCCTGTGGAATCATATTGCTGAACAATCTTTATCTCAGCTGGTGATGTGTATTGGTCTTTCTTTTCTTTTTATGAATGACCGCAGACGAATTGCCACAATACACACTATCTATTTTTTGCTCATTGATTCCGTAATTCCAAGATCTGAAAGTCTCTGTGAATGCACACATAAATACAGTATACATAGGTTGAAAAAGCCAACTTCAATCTAAGTGTTATAAAACCAAACATCTTTAAAATAGCAAGCTCTCATAAAAAAGTAAAATTTGGTTTGTTGGATTTATTTATTTATTTTTTTAATGTTTGTGTTTTGTTTTTTTAAAACAATTTTTACACAGGTGATCTTCTACTTTGAGTTACACTGCCTCCTTCAATTCTAAAGATTGTTGGATTAGAACCGGGGACCAACATGGATATTCAACAAGTTATTCAGGTGGAGGTGATCGAGGATGAAAAAGATGCAATGCAAGAAGAAAAGGAGGAATTAATATGTGAAGGTACATGTATGAGTTGAATTATTCTGGTATGTCACTAAAAATGTCTCATTTGTGCCATTAATTTTAATATTGCTTGTATGAGTTTGCGTAACAAGATTGAAAAATCTCAAAACAAACTGGACAATTAGGCCTAGGCATTCAGATGCCTGTGATCATCTTTGTTAATTTCAGGGTACTGTACTCATATAAATATTCACAGTAGATTAATTTTTGTAGATTCTGTTTCAAGATCTGCAGGTGCAAATAAAAAAACCCCCAAGAATATATACTTGTATGGTCAAGCTTATTCAATGCATATTGAATGGGTTCAGTAGCATGCCTCCGAACACGCAGCTTGAATTTAAAAACCTGTGAATGTGTTTTTGAGGTCGCTCAAAGTGGAAAATTAATTGTGTAAAAAATAATCAGGACACCTAATAATTCTATGTATATTATGATTATATCACATACAGGCAATATGAACATGGAGCAAGAAACAGATTGTTTGACATCACTCTCAAGTACAGAAAGAGGAGAAGGGGTACCTGATCAAACAGATTTTGGAGGTACATGTACGACATGTTTGTCGAAACGTTTTATATTTTTCCATGTCATGATTAATGTAGTTAATTTTGTAATCGGTATTTCCACTAAAGGAGTATCTGACTGCTGTGAAAGCTTGTGCACATATAAATTTTTTTTCTTTTGGTCCACTTTTCAAATGAATGGTTGTAAAAAAAAACAGGATTTCCTTTGTCATGAAGTAATAGATGCTTTTAAAAGTAATATCTGTAGATTGCACATTGGTTTGAAGGACATGTATTATGATGCAATAAGAATGATCATTATCTATATAGGGTGTTTTGGCTGTGCAATATAATGCCATATTGCATGGTCTGATCTAAGAGAACTGTTTTTCACATTTTATGCCTTCTGATTAATGATCATAGATAATAATAATTATATAGAGTGGCTTTATTTCATGGAATACCGGAATATTCCACTTGTTACGGCCAATATTGCACTCATCTTTTATTCATGCAATGGTGGCCCTAACTCGTGGAGTATTTCTAGTATCCAATTCTGAGCCATCCAATATAATATAAATATTTGAGGTTTCAAAGACCTTAGTACAAAAATATTCTGAGGGTATGATCTCATCAGATACAGGCAACATGAACATGGAGCCAGAAATGGATGGTTGGACATCTGCATCAAGTTCTGATGGAGAAGCAGAGGTAGTAGATCAAGCTAAGAGTGAAGGTATGATATGTTTGTCTTTTTATTTTCTATTTTATTATTTGCTCAGATAATGACAATTGTTGAATTATAGTCTGTCTGCTATAGCACCATAGACCAAGGGTCGACTGGTGCTGTATCCACTGGTGTATCCAATTGTGTTCAGGAAAAAAAGATTGAAGAAAATATATGAGTACAAGAGAGTATTATGTAGAAATGAAATATGGAAGACAAATAAATGCAACAGAAATCAAGCAAAAGCCCCTTCACATCTAAATGATGATGATTGTCTGTTCACAATATGATTATTTCAGATACAGCCAACGTGAAGGTGAAGCAAGAAATGGATGGTTGGACATCTGCATCAAGTTCTGATGGAGAAGAAGAGATGGCAGATCAATCTAAGAGTGAAGGTATGGCATGTTTGTATTTTCATTTTCTATTTCATTACTTGCTGAGATAATGATAATTGCTGAATAGTGAGTCATTTTTACTAAGCAAGTTGCTAAACTATGTTACCTGAGGTCTATCTGCCACAGCACCATATATATAAACCAAGGGTTTTTATATAACTTGGGTTTTAAAAACTAAGGGCCTAGAGGATTATTGGACTGGTATTAACCCATTGAGGACTGTCATCGCCGGAATCTACTCGGGTTGATGTCTATAGGAAGCATGTGTTTATCCAAATCAGTCTCCAACCTGTTAAAGTGTGATTGCCCCCTTAGAATGTAAATGATGATGACTGTCTGTTCACAATATGATTATTTCAGATACAGCCAACGTGAACATGAAGCAAGAAATGGATGGTTGGACATCTGCATCAAGTTCTGATGGAGAAGAAGAGGTGGCTGATCAAATAAGTATTGGAGGTATGACAGGTCTGTCTTTTTTTGTAATATAATAATTTACTGAGATAATGATAATTGCTAAATAGTAGTCATTTCCGCCAAGCAAATTTCCCCAATATTATCCCAGAGTTATCGGTTACAGCACGGTAGTTCTGTGGTCTGTCAAATAGGACTGAGGTTCCTTTAAAACATGTCTAAAGTTATGTAATGCAAAACATGTTTACATTTTGGCTTCTTTGTGTTTCATACGTAACGTTATGTACGGTACACAATTCAATAGACTAG
Source organism: Paracentrotus lividus (assembly GCA_940671915.1). Lineage (NCBI taxonomy): Eukaryota > Metazoa > Echinodermata > Echinoidea > Camarodonta > Echinidae > Paracentrotus > Paracentrotus lividus. The sequence goes on from CALNVZ010000218.1 coordinate 22,360,582, forward strand.
AAGTCCATAAATTCCTTTGTAATTGATTGAATGTCTCAGATCCTTTGAAATGTGAAAATACATTCATCTTTTTCCCTCCAGAGGAATTTTTAATAGAAATAATTAACTAACTAACCCTGTTTAATTGGCCTTTTGATTTATTTTGGGTCTCTAGTCCTGTATTGTACATGTAAAATTTGAATGATGGATTGAGATCTCACATGAAAATCAACATGATTTTTATTTAAATTTGAAAAGAACTTTTGATTTATGAACGTCCTTCGCATTAATTTGATGAAATAATTAAATACAAGACAGATGATCTGTGGTGTAGTTGACCAAATCTGAATTGGAAAACAAAGTATTTTGTTTTGTGTGTTCATTCTAGGTTATAACAACACCAAGGTTATCATCAAGCAAGAACTTGATACTGATACATATGAATGTGTCCCAAGTTCATCCGGTATAGGACCTACTGATACATATGAATGTCTCCCAAGTTCATCGGGTAAAGGAGAGGAAATGGACCTGAACAGACCTCTTGAAGGTAAGGTTTAGAGGGGCAGTCCACCAAGATAGCCAATTGATTTCAAGGAAAGCAGACAAATTATATATCTGTACTAAATTTCCCAAACATTTGTTATATGATAGTAAAGTGATGCATATCTATATGTTGTATGCCTCCACCACCGAAGATGGTGCCGGAGGCATCATGTTTTTGGGTTGTCCGTCATGTTTGATTATTATCGCAATATCTCTAGAACCACTTGAGATATGAACTTCAAACTTGATAATAGTATGTATAACCACAGGAAGATGATCTGGTTATGTTTTGGAGTACATAGCTTAAAAGTCAAGGGTCACATATGTCAACTTTGGAAAATACATGTCTTGAGTTCATTTTCATGATATCTGAAAAGCCATCTGAGATATGAAATCAAACTTGGGATATTGGGTACATGTGAAATCAAAAGAAGACGATGTGATTAGATTTTTAAGTACGCAGGTCAAAGGCAACAGAGACCACCTATAATAGTTACATAGCTGTGCATGTGAGGGCCCTTTGTAGGTATCTTCCAGCCTGCTGCAACCACTGTACTAGACCTCGCCTACCACCCTACATATATCAAAACTCTTTCATTTAAGACAGAAAATCAATATTATGTGATCATGCTTGTATTCTGGGGGGGGGGGGGCTTTACGGGCCTGGGCCCCTGGGTAGGCGCCCAAAAGGACGCCATAATGACCTTAGAGGGGCGCCAAATTGAGCAAAATATTAAAATATCAACAAAAAAACAAAAAGAAGGAAAGGAGCTGATTGACAACCTACCCCTTCAGCTGATATTTGACCTTTTGGTTGGCTGAAGGCCGAAATTGTTTTCAACACCTTGATCCTCTTGTGATAAGCAATTTTCTGATAATGGTAATCCTACTAGTACTACCCATCTGAGGAAACACACCGGAGAGAAACAAAATTGATGTTCCATTTGTGATAAGGGATTTTCTCAACAAAGTGATCTTATTATCGACTTTTGGATACACAATGGAGAATTTTTTTTCATTGCTCTCATTGTGTTCTCAAAGTGTTCTTACTGGGCATCTGAGAACCCACACTGGAGAAAAATCATATCAATTTTATTGTGATAAGCAATTTGCTGTAAAAATTAATCTAACTTGCCATCTGAGGACACGCACTGAAGAGAAATAATTGTAGTACCAATTTTTGAAAAGTTTTTGAGAGTCAACTTGCAGTTACTCAGCTTTTCAGGGCACTCACAAGACAGAAATTATATGACTGTTTCTATTGTGAAACCATACATGTATTTTACATGTAGCTGTTACATGTACATGACACAAGAGAACACATACTGGAGAGAAACTTTACCAGTGATGTTCCTTAACAAAAAGGTTGTAGTATTTATGTTCATCTTACATAGCATCCAAGAGCATTTATTACTGTAGGCACACCGGTGAGACTGACCAAAAAAATATGTTACCATGAATGGCAAGCTAGTGGTTGGTTTAGAGTCTATCTCGCCGGTGTTACTATGGTATTACAGTAGAGCATTATCAAGGTTCCAAGTGCAAGAATGGATTTTCTGAAGTCCAGAAATAGCCTGTAATGAATTATCTTGATTGGAAAATATTGGCCTCATTCTATTCTGCACACAAATCAAGACTACATCTTAGACTTCTTTGGGGAAAGCATCATACACACTGCTACTCATTGCATGTGGTATTTGCCTTGAGTACAGTAAGCCTCAACATGTGATAAAAGATTCCTCAGATCAGTAGTAGTCTTGCCAGTCATTTGAAAAGATGAACTGGGGATAGTGGTAAATTTATCCCACTTCGCGGAAACTACGCATTTGGGACCTCTTTGCGACAGTTTTGAAACTTGTCACGGAGAAGTCTCTGAGACGTCTCCTCAGTTCCCACAATGTTTCATGGGTCTCAGGAACTGCGGAAACAACTTTGAGACGGATTTGGGACTTCTTTGAGATGGTTCTTTGAAACGGCTTTGAGACCGTTTGAAAATTGTTGTGGAAAAAAAGTATCGGAGATGTCTCTCATACTTTATGTCCATCGCGGAGACGATATTTTCTTTTCCGTCGCAGAGACTTCTCCACAAAGTGAGATACCACCAGAAGAGACCATATCAAATTCCTAATGTATAGAGCAAAGTTTTAAACAAAACTATCTTACAAAGGTGACACAAGCACTCAAGATCTTGCATGTTAAATTCTTTAGATTGAGCTTACAAGTCGCTGAAATATTAATTTAAACAAACTCTGACCTGAAATATATAATACGAAAAATGATATTTGAAGCAGAGACCTCCTGATTGCCAGACAGGTGCTCTATCGACTGAGATATGGCAAACCCATTAATAAAGATGATAAAAAAAAATTTTGAACTTTCTTTTCTGATTCACATCAAAGCTCAATCATTGACAATACATGCTTTATACCAATGGAATCTGTATAAAGTTGTGTAAGTGTTGAAAAAACGACAAAATAAATTCCCCTGGGCATGCTTTGACCTGGATAAAAGATCCCTGCTTGGCTGCAAAGTTACAGGTGAATTTCAAAGAGAAATATTCTTTGTTTATTACTTTTCATTTCACTGGTCTGACAATGTATACTATCTGTGAGGGCATGCAAAAAGTATAATGTATATTTTCCTAGCACATTTACCTTGCACAAGTTTTGAGGATTGTACATACAGTTGCGCTTATAACTATTCATACCCCTGTCATTTTTAAAGTTTTTTTGAGTCGGACTGCTAACTGGATGTGTTTAGTCAAACTTTCTGGTGATTAGTATGCTACCAATAACTGAACAAATAGGAAAATTTTAAATTTTGACAAATTTTGTATTTCAGTGGTATTTTATTGAAAGGTCCATCTTTGCCCTAAACTCTAATTTACTCTAATCAACTTTTAAAATCATGGGCTGGAAATTATTATCTTTGTTTAACTGAGCTCGCTAACTGCCCAAAAGTCCCCTGGTCCCCTGCAAAGATTGGGTCTTTCTGAGACAGTTTCTATACAGATTTCCTCTATAGCAGTATTCACTTTGCACTACCTTCATCTCTGGCTGGTCAGTGATTTCCATACTGGCCTTAGTTTTGCATTGTGGGTAGTTTAGGGCCTCAAGGGAAGCCTTTTTAGCAATACAAGAAGAAATATTGAACTTCTTCTAAAGTAAAAATCAAAAGTCCTGACAAGAATCTCACAAGAAATGTGTCTGGGAAGGTGAAGAATCTCCTGATAGCTCAAAGATCATGCAACCTGAGTCAGCCAGGAGGTTATACAGAGGACTTCAGGGACCCACCCCACAGGAGCTCTGAAGAAAGGCTCTGGACACTAGCAAAAACTATTTCAGGTGGTTGTTTCGAGAAAAAACTTTACAATTTCTTACAAGCAATAAATTGGTCTGAGTAACCCTAAGGTGTGCATACTTTTCATATGAACATTGTGTTTTTCATAAATCGGTCGATAAAGCACCCCTGGAATACCAAATAATGAAATTTGTCAAATTTTTCTAATGGTGCAATTGTTGGTAGCATACGGATCACCGGAAAGTTTGATGAAACACATCCAGTTAGGAGCACAACTAAAAAAAAAACTTTAAAAATGACAGGGGTATGAATACTTTTGAGCGCAACTGTATATCCACTGTTTGTTTTTACAGTGTTAGGTTTTCATGCAGGAAATTAAAATTAATTTATTTGAATTTCTCAACTGGTTCTTGAGATTAGGTATAACTACATAACCTTTGGTGGTGGTAGCATAAAAATATTCTGTTTTTTCCCCCAGGTAAAGGATTGGACAGAGGACAAGAACACAAATGTTCTTACTGTGATAAGAGATTTCCTTCTCGAAGTAAACTTATTTGCCATCTGAGGATACACACTCGAGAAAAACCATATCAATGTTCCTACTGTCATAAGAGATTTCCTGCTCAAAGTAGACTCATTAGCCATGTGAGGATACATACTGGGGAGAAACCATTCCAATGTTCCTATTGTGATAGGAAATTTGCTGAAAAAAGTACTCTTACTGGCCATCTAAAGGTTCATGCTGAAGAAAAACCATATCGATGTTCCGACTGTGATAAGGGATTTTCTTGTCGGAGTGATCTTACTAGACATCTGAAGACACACGCTGGAGAAAAAAATCAATGTCCCTATTGTGATAAGAAATTTTCTTGTCAAAGTAAACTGACTTGTCATGTGAGGATACACACTGGAGAGAAACCGTATCAGTGTTCCTTTTGCGATAACAGATTTTCTGAAAAAAGTCATCTCACCAAGCATCTGAGAACACACACTGGAGAAAAACCATATCAGTGTTCACTTTGTAATGAAAGATTTGCTGTTACAAGTACTCTTACTAAACACATGAGGATACATACTGGGGAAAAACCATATCAGTGTTCCTTTTGTGATAAGAAATTTTCTGAACCAGGTAAGGTCACAAGACATATGAGAACACACACTGGTGAGAAACCATATCACTGTTCCTTTTGTGATAAAAGATTTTCTGAACAAGGTACTCTCACAAGACATCTGAGAACACACACTGGAGAGAAACCATATCACTGTTCATATTGTGATAAGAAATTTGCTGCACAAAAAAGTCTTAAGGCTCATCTGTGGATACATACTGGAGAGAAACCATTTAAATGTTCCTTTTGTGATAAGGGATTTTATAATAAAAGTAATCTTACTGACCATGTGAGGACACACACTGGAGAAAAGCCGTATCAATGTTCCTTTTGTGGTAAGAGATTTTCTAATCATAGCGCTCGTACTGTCCACCTAAGGATACACACCAGGGAAAAACCATTTCAATGCTCTCAATGTGATAAGGGGTTTAGGAAACAAAGTAATCTTACTTGTCATCTGAGGACCCATACTGGAGAGAAACCATACAAATGTTCCTATTGTGATAAGAGATGTACTAGTAGTAGCAATCTTGCTAGCCATCTGAAGGTCCATGCTGGTGACAAACCATATCTGTGTTCCTATTGTGATCAGAAATTTTCTAGTCAAAGTGATCTCACAACACATCTGACAACCCACACTGAAGAAAAAACAAATCGATGTTCCTTTTGTGATAAGAAACTTCGTTCTCGAAGTAAACTTCTTCGCCATATGAGGAGACATACTGGAGAGAAACCACATAATTGTTCCCTTTGTGATGAAAGATTTTATGCTCGAAGTGATCTTACTAGACATCTCATGACCCACAATGGAGGAAAACCATATATCTGTTCGTATTGTGATAAGGGATTTCCTTCTCAAAGTAAACTCATGGGCCATGTGAGGATACATACTGGAGAGAAACCATATCAATGTTCATATTGTGATAAAAGGTTTAGTGATAAAAGTAATCTTACTAGCCATCAAAGGCGGGTCCACACTGGAGAAAAACCATATCGATGTTCCTATTGTAATCACAATTTTTCTGGTCGAAGTGATCTTACTACACATCTGATGACCCATGCTGGAGAAAAGGCAAATCAATGTTCCTATTGTGATAAGAAATTTTCTTCTCGAGGTAACCTGATTTTTCACGTGAGGACACACACTGGAGAGAAACTACATCAGTGTCCCTATTGTAAAAAGGGATTTCATAAACAAAGCAATCTTACTAGTCATATCAGAACACACACTGGAGAAAAACCATATCAATGTTCCCTTTGTGAAAAAGGATTTTCTCACCAAACAAGCCTTACAAACCATGTGAGGACACACACGAAAGAGAAACCATATCAATGTTCTTATTGTAATAAGAAATTTTCTCAACTAGGTCACCTTGCTAGCCATCAGAGGACCCACACTGGGGAGAAACCCTATCAATGTCCCAATTGTGAAAAGGGATTTTATCAACAAAGCATTCTTACATGTCATATGAGAACACACACTGGAGAAAAGCCATATCAATGTTCCTTTTGTGAAAAGAGATTTTCTCAATCAACAAGCCTTACAAACCATATGAGGACACACACAGGAGAGAAACCATATAAATGTTCCTTTTGTGATAAGGGATTTTATCAACGAAGTCAGTTTACTCGCCATCTAAAAAGACACACTAAGGAGTAACCATATCCATGCTCATTTTGTTATAACAAATTTTCTTGTCAAAGTAACCTTACTTTTATTTGAGGACCCTAACTGGAGAAAAACCATATCAATCTTCCTTTTATGAAAAAGGATTTCTGAACAAACAAATCTTACTTATGTGAGAACGCACACAGGAGAGAAACCATTTCAATGTTCCTTTTGTGATAAGGGATTTTATCAACGAAGTCATCTTACTGGCCATCTAAAAAGACGCACTAAGGAGTAACCATATGCATGCTCAATTTGTGATAACAAATTTTCTTGTCAAAGTAACCTTACTTTTATCTGAGGACCCTAACTCGAGAAAAACCATATCAATCTTCCTTTTATGAAAAAGGATTTCTGAACAAACAAATCTTACTTATGTGAGAACGCACACAGGAGAGAAACCATATCAATGTTCCTTTTGTGATAAGGGATTTTATTAACAAAGTCAGCTTACTGGCCATCTAAAAAGACACACTAAGAAGTAACCATATCCATGCTCAATTTGTGATAACAAATTTTCTTTTCAAAGTAACCTTACTTTTATCTGAGGACCCACACTGGAGAAAAACCATAAAAAGTTTAAGGTAATCTTAATAGCCATCTGAGGTCCCACATTGTAGAGAAACCGTATCAATGTCCCTAGAAATTTCATTCCATTCATATCTTAAGTTTGACAGAGTATTACTACTGATGTCGAGATATCCCTGTGCTTCATACCAGTAATTCTGACCTTGTTATGACTTAAAAAAGTAGGTATTAACACTGATGTGAGTGAGAAGTATGGATCCTTGCGAGTTTCTGCGAGCTCCAACTCATGGAAACTCAAGTGTGTACTGAGCTTATTTTGAATTAATCAGAGCCCAGTACAAGTAGCAAAGACTAGTACTGAGTACTGTTCGAATGATTCTGATATTCTCTCGAATTTAGGTGTATTACAAGTAAAGTCATGTGATTACAAGTTATCAAGTTCTTTATACAAGTCCTTGTATTAGACTAGTTTATGAAAATTTATGGTAATTTATGCAAATTACTAGATTTTCATGAGTGGCAAGAGTACATTTTCAAGAGTTTTGAAAGTCTTGTATGGGTTGTTCTGAGTTTGCAGAATCGTTCAGGAGTTTTCAATTTAACCAGCTACACTGCAAACAACGTTATAGGTGTTATGTAGTGCTTGTGGTTTTGAACTCGTCTAGGCCTACTAGTTCGTTTTACGGTACACCACCAAGATCAGTCTGAAGGTCTAAAGTAGTTTGTAAAAGCTAAAAGTTTTCTTTAGTGCAGACTGATTTGGATTTACATGTAACTCCATTCTTCATGTGTATAACATACTTTACTGAAATGACACTTTAAATCACCCCTGATTCCAACACTAGTTATTTTATTAAACTCTAGAAGACACTCCCAAAATGAATTGTGTGTTTGAATTACCACCTCTCACAAAGACCTGGATTGATTGACTGCCTGATTTGTTCCTTGCTCAATATGCAGGGCAGCTGGCCGTTGAATGATAGATGCTCAATAATACAGAGGAATTGGTTAGAGTGTGTGACTAAAAAGGGGAACATTTTACATTGTATGGAAACAGCTTTGAATACCCGCATGCATGATCACTCATGTGTTTTTGTTTTGGCTCCCATGGCCAGGCAGCCTGCTTTCGTGGCATGGCAGACAACCCTGTCATCGACCCCTCATAGTGTACGTAAAACGATTTTCGCTCCCTTTACCAAAGATTGCACAAACCTATTATTATCGGAAGATTGTCAAGAAAGGGTTTATCAAATTTGAAACTTTTCACAAATTCGAACATCTATCTTGGAATTCAGGCAAATTCTATGAAAGGGTTATCAGGTTTGGTCAAATAGGAACCCAATGGGGGGGGGGGGTGCACATTTAAGAGCATACATGTATATTGGAGATAAACCATCATTGTTCCTATTTTGATGAGAACTGTTCTAAAAAAAAATAACTTCTAGACTTCTCAGAGCACACTCTTAGAGGAACTTCCTCTGGTGATATTTTGATTCCTCCAAAATCTAAACAGATCATGTTCCTCTGCTGATGTCATCAAGTATTTGAAGTTCATGACTCTTGAAGTTTCATCAAGTTCTTTTTTTTTTTTATAGATAACAAGACCAATATCTAGAATCTTTTATCTCTGTGACCATGATCTTCCCTTTACTTTCTCCAAAGTCCAATCAGATCATCTAATACAGTTTACAGTGTATATCTACTTTTTAAAGGTCATTTCTAAAGTAGTCTTTTAGATAATCTGATAACATGTTAAGTTTTGTAAGTTCACCTATGTGACTTTTGACCTACATACTTTAGTGTTTAATTACTTTGTTTTCTTATCTGATGATCTTTAATATTCATATCTCAAGCAATTCATTATGTAATGTGATGCCTATGGCATTACCTTTGGTGGTAGAGGCATAAAAATATTCTGTTTTTCCCCGTAGGTGAAGGATTGGACAACCAACAAGAATACCAATATTCCTATGAGAGATTATCTTGTCAAAGCAAGCTTATTCGTCATATGAATATACCTACTGAAAAGAAAATACATCAGTGTCCCAATTGTGATAAGAGATTTTCTCGTCAAAGTCATCTTTCTAGACATGTGAGGACACATACTGGAGACAAACCACATCAATGTTCCTATTGTAATGAAAGATTTTCTGATCGAAGTAATCTTACTAGACATGTGAGGACACACACCGGAGAGAAACCATATCAGTGTTCCTTTTGTGATAACAGATTTTCTCGACAACGTGATCTTACTAGACATCTGAGGACACACGCTGGAGAGAAACTTTCAAATCAAAGTGATCTTCCAACCCAACTTAGAATGCAAACTGGAGAAAAAACATACCAATGCTCCGATTGTAATAAGGGATTTTCTTGTCAAAGTAAACTTATTCGCCATGTGAAGATACACACTGGAGAGAAACCATATCAATGCTCTTATTGTGATAAAACTTTTTCTGTTCAAGGTAATCTGACTACCCATATAAGAACCCACACTGGAGAAAAACCATATCAATGTCTATCTTGCGACAAACGATTTTCAGTCCAAAGCTATCTTACTGCTCATCTGAGGATACATTCTGAAGAAAAACTATACCATTGTTCCTTTTGTGACAAGGGATTTTCTAATAAAAAAAATCTTACTGTCCATCTGAGGACCCATACTGGAGAGAAACCATTTCAATGTCCCTACTGTAATCAGAAATTCTCTCAGAAAGGTATTCTTACTAAACATATAAGAAGGCACACAGGAGAAAAACCTTATCAATGTTCACATTGTGATCAGACATTTTCTGTTTCAAGTAGTCTTGCTAGCCATCTGAGAACCCACACTGGAGAAAAACCTTATCAATGTTCCTATTGTGATCAGAAATTTTCACATAATAGTAGTCTTATTAAGCATGAAAGAACACACACTGGGGACAAACCATATCAATGTTCGTATTGCGAGAAGAGATTTTTTCAACAAAGTCATCTTGCTCGCCATGTAATGGTACACACTGGAGATAAACCACATCAATGTTCGTATTGTGATGAAAGATACTCTGATAAAAGTAATCTTAATAACCATCTTAGGAAACACACTGGAGAGAAGAAACCATTCCAATGCTCTTCTTGTGATAAGGGATTTTCTTGTCAAAGAGATCTTACTAGACATCTGAGGACACACACTGGAGAGAAACCGTTTCAATGTTCACATTGTGATAAAGCATTTGCTGTTGCAAGTAGTCTTACTAGCCATGTGAGGACCCATACTGGAGAGACACCATTTCAATGTTCCTATTGTGATCAGAAATTTACTCTTAATAGTAGTCTTACTAGGCATATAAGAACACACACTGGAGAGAAACCATATCAATGTTCCTATTGTGATAAGGCATTTTCTGATCAAGGTCATCTTACTAGGCATCTGAGGACCCACACTGCAGATAAACCATCTGAATGTCCTTAGTGCAGTTAGGCTTTTTCTGATGAAAATAATCCGACTACGCATAAGGACACACACTGGAGAAAATTGCTGTGTAAGCCAATATTTTTCGCATACAGTTAATTTTGCGATTTTTGGACTAGATGTGGAAATTCGCAAGTGGATAATTTCGCGATATTTGTGATGTTTTTCATTACTATACATGTAAATAGCCTGATATCAAAGTTGAAATTTTTGTGAGGAAGGAATCATTAAATTCTCAAAAATTAAACCAACGTGTATATAACCATATCAGTGCATCTTGTGAGAACACAGTTTAGGTTTGAAGTCATTTTACTTCTCATCTAAGTGTACAAACTGAGGAAAAACCATTTCAGTGTTCCTATTTTCTTGCAATACAGATATTTTCTTTTTGATAAAAGTGTTTTAATTAAAGATACAAGGCTGCATGCTGGTCATCAAAACTATTTGAATGTTTATTTTTCTGATAAATATACTCTTTGTAGGAATCTCATTATAAATCCCATATCTTTATCCTTGTGTGAAAAGGGTGTACATGTGTATTCCCAGAGTGCATTTACTTTTTTTCTAGGAACATTCATTAACAAATCTTAATTTTGAGGATTGATAAAATATTATAACATTCCTCCACCCCACCCTTTGAACACATTGGAGTGAAACAACGCAATGAATGTACATGTTCACTGTTTACATATATAAGAACACATACTGGAGAGAAAACATAAAAGTTTTTTTTTTTTTGTCAATTACAAAGTGTCGCACCTACATGTAATGGTGTTCTTACAAAGCGTCAGAAAGCACATTTCATATATTTAAATACAGGCTTTTTAAAGCATTTCCCAATAAAAAAATAAAGTATAAAATTTCCCAATTGTACAATATAACTAATTTGAAGTAAGTCACTTGATCGTGATCCAGCCAGTTTCCTTATTCTATTAATGAAATTAATTATGTTTTACTACAAATTTTTGCAGTGTTAACATTCCTTAATGCAAATTATGAATAAAATTTGCCACAGCTTTTTGGGAAAATTTTGTGTAGGATACTCTGCAAGTTCTGAATTTTGTCTTAATGTAGGGCCTCATGTTTGAAAAGCAAGATGCCCACATTGGAGAACACATACTGGAGAGAAAAAATGAATGTTTCAGAAATTTTTTTATCAGTCCTGTGCCCTGTAACATAATGACTTATGATAAATAAAAAGCTGCGATTGTTTTTATCTCCGTCGCCTCATTAGGAGTGCAGGAAGAGTCATGGATTAGGATTAGGATATGATTGAGATTAGGGTTAGGATTAAGATCATCAACTTTAGAATGACTTTTTAATGACATCATCACCAGAGTCGAGGTTGTATCATCGGTCTTTCTGTTGTCCGTGACATGGATATAGTTTTGTTTTGTGTAAAGTTACAAGAAGCAGGAGCAATAGTTAATGTTTTGTTTTACAGGTGTAATTATTCTCTTATAAAGCTACACAATGCAGGAACATTGTTCATATTTTTGTTTTGTGTAATTATTCTGATGAAGCTACAAGATACACATCTGCATAAGTTTGTTTTGTTTAGTGTAATTATTCTCTTGTAAAGCTACAAGATACAGGACCATTAGTTCATGTTTGTTTATGTGTAATTATTCTTATAAAGCTAGAAGAATAGATGCAGAAGCATTAGTTCATATTTTTTTGGTGTAATTTTTCTTTTAAAGCTACAGCATGCGGGGCATTAGATCATGTTTTGTTTTGTGTATGCTTATAAATCTAGATGTAATGAATGTAGTAACTTATGATGGTCACATTGCATCAGTGACGCATCCAGGTAGGGGCGCAGACCCCATTATCTTTTTAAAAAATTTCTCTGAGGGAGCAGTGCAGCACTTCGTATTGGAAAAGGCGCTTTATAAATCCAATTATTATTGTTATTATTCTGTTTTTTAGAACCATACATTGAGCATACATGTTAATAAAATTAAGAAAACTCTTTATTTTCAAACTTACATTTCCAAATCCTGGATCTGCCACTGTTGGAAATGATATGTGGTTGTATGGGTTTAAGAACTTGTACATGTTAATTTGTATTCTCACACCCTCATTTTGTTGATCCCATCGAACATGCGGGGAGGGAGGGGAGGGGGGGGGGGGGGGGGGGGACTAAGGGGTAAATATACATGTTCGTCTGCAGTGGTTGGTCTTTTGTCTGTAACATAAACTTCAGTAGCTTTGCACTCAGACATAGGTCCGATTTCAATCAAACTTAAATACTTCAGTGTAACATTGAGTGAAAGGTCACATGTAGGGGTCAAATGTCATTTTAGGGTAAGGTACAATGTGAGGTACTTATATTAATAATTTGTTTTCTATATTATTTTATAATTTTCATCACTGTATCATGCAATAATGGTAATTATTACCTTTGGTGCTATAAAAGGAAGTATTAAATAACCTTTACTATCATACTATTTTGAAATAAAATGTAAATTGTTGAAATTGACAAATTTAGAGCAGTATTTTTTCTTTCAAAAATTTGAAATAATAAAAATTTACATATAAAGGATTCATGTTTATTACTTTCTAAATTACTTTCATGCATGTACAATTAGCTATAAGAAGAGAGTAGTGCCTTTTGCTGATTTTGTGTTATTTATTAATGCAATGTACTATAAGTGTTATTTATGAATGCAATGTACACAAAATCAATGAGTTTGTTCATTGACCCTTTTAACTCTATATAAACTTGTATTCCGAACATAAGTGTACGTCGATGGGGGGCAGCGCTGTCAGTTTCAATCAAACGTGTAGGCTATTTAAACATACTGAAATTTTCAGGGGATCTTACCTGCTGATCAATGACTACATGTATACATGTTCGGAGGATGTTTAATGGACAAAATTATTGATTTTTTTTTGTATATTCAAAGTAATAACAAGGGGTTTAAAAAAGAAGGTGTAAACATACATGTTTGTCTGCAGTGGTTGGTCTTTTGTCTGTAACATAAACCTCAGTAGCTTTGCACTCAGACATAGGTCCGATTTCAATCAAACTTTAATACTTCAGTGCAACATTGGATGAAAGGTCACATGTAGGGGTCAAATGTCATTTTAGGGTAAGGTACAATATGAGGTACTTATATTAATAATTTTGTTTTGTATATTATATTGTAATTTTCATCACTGTATCAGGCATTAATGGTAATTATTACCTTTGGTGCTATAAAAGAAAGTATTAAATAACCTTACTATCATACTATTTTGAAATAATACAAATTTATATATAAAGGATTCATGTTTATTACTTTCTAAATTACCTTCATACATGTACAATTAGCTGTAAGAGTGTTGTGTCTTTTTCTGATATTGATAAAGTGTTATTTATGAATGCAATGTATACAAAATCAACAAGTTTGTTCATTGACCCTTTTAACTCTATATAAACTTGTGTATTCCGAACATAAGTGTACGTCGATGGGGGGTAGCGCTGTCAATTTCAATCAAAAGAGTAGGCTATTTAAACATATTGAAATTTACAGGGGATCCTGCCTGCTGATGACAACATGTATACATGTTCGGAGGGTGTTTAACCCTTCAGCAACTAAACTGCCCGAGACCGCCCCTCAGCTTACTATAACGCCCCAAACTGCCCCTGTCTTAAGCATGCTAATGTCAAGATAGTATAAAAAATATGTGATCAAACAGGTCCATACTTGTTGTGGAATACCCATTGGATATGTGCTGTCCGATTCTGCACAAAAATGTATGTTTTACGAGCAATTCTTATTGAAAAAAAAACCTGATTGAAACACAGCAAAACTCTTTCCGTCAGGGAGTAAACTGACACTTTTCAGTGTTAATGGACAAAATTATTGATTTTTTTTGGTATATATTCATAGTAATAACAAAAAAATAATTGTTACTGGTTACTGAACAAATTTGGCAGACATAGAAGAGAAACAGTGACACCACATTTCTTTCCAATATTTCATATTTTATTGTACAGTCTGCTCCCATTATAATGAGCATGGATAACAGATTTTGAAGGAAATTCTTCGGGTCCAAATGTAACATGTCTATGTGATATGGGCACATAGACTCAATGACCTGCATTCTGGAGTGAATAAGACTGTGTTTGTACAAAATGATCGCACGAAGTTCAGTTCATACAGACTCAGTCTATGGTTTAGAATACGGGCCAATGATATTTTATTCAATTGAATTACTGGTACTTGACTTTTTCTTGAGCACCGTGTTGTAATGGGAGTGAACTGTATTATCAGCTATGCAAACTTTAAAGAAAAGAACTATAGAAATTGGCATCCCAAATGCATTCTTAATCTCGAGATAGCTACAGATAAATAAGATTTTTTTTTTTGATCAGATTTAAAAGTTATGAAAATGTTGAAATTTTATGTGACATTGAGGAGGTTGTCTAAAAGGTTTTTACCATCTGTTTTTAGTAATCTCATATGTATTCATGAAGAAAAATCTCTAGAATACCCCAAGAACCATTATTCAGGTGACATATTAAGATTACTGAATTCAACATGCTAATTCGTTTAGTGAAACCTCTTGCACCCTCGTGAAATGAACCATACATGAATATATGACTCATCATTTTAAATGAGACACAAGTCGCCAGAACAGACTCGAGGATATTGGCAAAATAATATGTTTTTAAATACTTCCCCCTAGTGGTTTTCACACAATTTTTTTTTTACAGATCACAAAAGTCGTGAAACATTGAAGATTCAGAAAATCAAAACATAGTTTTTCCAATTTTGATTATTTTGCCAATTTTCTTGACCTTTTGCCAAATTGGTTGGTGACATGTGTCTCATTTTAATATGATGAATCACCTACTGTGAGAGTATTGTGATTATTAAAGAAATTAAAAATGCTGAATTCGAAGAAGAGAAAAAAACAGAATCACACTTTGTTCAAAATAAGGTATAAAATGCACAATTTAATCCATTTTTGCGTATTGAAACACACATTCCAAATCAATTTACCCAACGTATGAACATAATTGAATAAAAAACACCTATGACATAAATAACATTGTCAGTCATTCTAATATAAAGACAACACAAAAAGAAAGTTCCCCCTATTTCAGATATCAATAATTCTTGAACCAGGAGGAATTTTAAAAATCTAATTATATGTCCATGTAGGGAATTTAATTAGCTACCATAGGAGTGAATTTAAGGAAAAATCAAAATGACATTTTTGCATTCAACCATTAATCACTGAAGCATGACTTGATGATTTTTCCTAAAATTCGCTCCTATGGTAGCTAATTAAATTCCCTACATGGAAATATAATAAGATTTTTAAAATTCCTCCTGGTTAAAAAATGATTGATATCTGAAATAGGGGGAACTTTCTTTTTGTTTTGTGTTTACATACATATATGTTGCACAATCATATTGGCGGACTCACAGAAAAGATAGAAAGGTAATTTAAAATTGCCATGGCAATCATAATTTAGGTATTAGTTGAAAATATATCTCTCTGAACTATAAGTATTATTATAAATCTTAGGGAGAATACCTCATATACAATACAGTAGAACAAACAAATATTAGAAATTATTGCTTCATGATCTAGGAGAATTTCAGATTTTCAAGAAGTTGATATGGCAGTAAACTTAAATATTGAATAAATACTCTCATTGAAACAACATTCAACAAAAAATAATATCCTGACTTGATACTTGCAGTAGGAGATGTGCAAAATCCATGGATACCCCCCCAAAAAAATTCACATATTAAAATCATCACAGGTTATGACCCAGTCACATGCACATCATGCATGGCAAACACGTACATGTAGTAAAAAAAAATGTATAGCGCTGGGTGTGCGAAAACACTGTTACTTGCTTGTACAGTGCATTTGAGTTTCGTTAGGTGTTTTAGTATCCATGTAATATTCATGTAATATGCTCTGCATGCAGTTATTTTTCAGTCGATTTTAATGCACTAGCCCTGCGTTATGAACATATGACTGGTACATTACAAAGGTTATTATGGGTTTGATATCATCCATTGCTGAAGCTCCTATTTAGAGTGAAAATATGATGAGGCAAAAACAGGCAGTTTCTTGCACATATCTGGCAATACCATGAATTGTAAATATTAACGTAAAAACAAATAATTGTTTCAAAAGCATATATAAAGAGAAATACAACCTGTACATGAAATGCTTTTTGGTATGGAAACGGTAAACTCCATTAATAACAAGTTTGGATACAAAATCTCCAAAAAATTGTTGTAACAAGGTAATAGGCTTAGTTCCCAGGACTTCGTTATAATAGGAGTAGACTGTATATACACAATGTAGTTACAATGTAATTATAAACAATGATACTTATAATATCCACTCCAGTTCTAACTAGAAACTTGGAACTGAGCCAATTGCTTCGCTATAACAAATCTCATGAAACTGAATAGCTATTACATAGGTATGAACAAATTTGGATTAGGTAAAATGTATCTTTAGAATAAAAGCTTGTAGTATCCATACTTGACATACAGTGTCCCCAAAAATTATTTGTACACTTTGAAAAAATTAAATTCAATTAGAGGTAAATGAGAGGTAATTTGAAGCGACAGCGCCCTCTAGACTGACCATCCAACATCCAGCAGCTCCAGGACACGCTCCAGCGAACTTGCAATGGTATTGGCGGTAAAATGAGTGCTAAATTGGTCGACAGTATGCCAAGAAGGTTGATGACTGCCCTGGAAGCCAAAGAAGACCCCACAAATTTTAAACACTCCTTTAAAAACCCATGTTCTGAAGTGTACAAATAATTTTTGGGCCATGAAAATTGCAAATGGCGGCCTAGAACTTCCGAGACTGACTGAACATTTGAGATTTAGTGTTTAGGTGATAGCGACATTACCTAACATTTGATATAAATAGTAATTAAAATATCAAACCAACATTGATTTATTTAATTCCATTTTTTCAAAGTGTACAAATAATTTTTGGGGACACTGTAACTGGAGTCGACAGTGCATATTTCTTCCCTGAGATATATTTGAATGCTTACTATGCCTAAAATTTAATTGAAACCATCATCTTTATTGTCCTCAATCTCACCATCATCCTTCCCAGCATAGCACATATGTCCTTGGGCAAGGCTATAATTACACTTTACAGTCTGACCTCACTTACCAGCCACATTGGGACCTGCACGCATCTGTAAAACTGATAAAGCCGGATACGATAGTAATGTAGAGGGACACCCATTTCTATTAAATATATCAGGGAGAAGATTTATAGGGTGGATGATTGTAAATATAAAAAATGCCTTCCTTTGTGAAAGGTTCGCATTTTAAAAATGTACAAACATTTGTAATTCAGCCTTTGGCTGCAAGGAATGTTTTGATGTATCAATAAAGACCATAATTACTTAGTAAATATAATAAAAGAATAAATAGAGAGACTTGCTGGTCAGAGAACAGGACAGTTAATATGGGATTCTGGATAAATAATGGCTGTATGAGCAAGGTTGAACTGAAAAAAAGAGGTATTGTCATGAGTATCATCTATATCATCATCATCATCATCACCACCACCACCCTCATAATAATCATCATCATCTTCTTAATCATTATTATCATCATCACTCTCATCACTGTCACAATCATAATTGTTAAGGTGAATTCATCGCTTCTTTTAGAACATCAAAGTAGACTTGCGGCTGATGTTTCTTAGCAAGCATTCTCTCTGCTACCGCTCCTACCCTCAGGACGCGATCCTCCTCCCACCAGGGACCCATGATCTGCAGACTGATGGGAAGATTCTTTGCATCGTAGCCTACTGGGACCACCAGTCCTGGAATACCTGTCAGGTTGGCCAGTGGAGAAAACCTATGGAAGAAAGAGGGGTTTTAGTATGACAACATTGAAATGATTAATACAGTCCACTCCTGATATAATGAGATGACAGGATCAAACAATTTCGATGTCGGCTGACTGATACTTCTTGTATCTTTAATTGGACTCTTCTAATATAAAGATGAGGTATAGTTCAGGTAAATGTAAAATTATGAACTTTTAAATTTATGGTAAGATAGAATGAAAGTTAACAATACATGTAAAAATAATACTTTAAAATACACTTGAAAAATAAATCTCAAAACCAAAACTCAAGTATTAATATCTTCAAACTGAGGTACAGGAAAAGGAACTTTTGTTTCCTTTTGATTTAAAACAATGACGCAGGAAAATTTCAACATATCTTTGTCAGTAGCTTTCTGACATAAAATTAGCTAAATCTCTGAAATTGGAATTATATCACAAAAAGAGAGCACTAAATCTGGTCTAAGGGTCAAATTGAAATTTTCACAAAGATTTGAAGCGTGAAAATAGTAGTTACAGTCACTTTGTGTTTTTTCATAGTTAAAGTGTTTCATAAGTGACCAATACAATTCATATAACATTGTACTAGGTCTCTGCAAATTTAACCAAACTGGGGGCCATTGTATAACAGTTACTATATTGTAGCAACTCTGCCATCAATGGTAACTACCATTATGTCATGAAAGTAACTACTGATGACAAAATTAACATGATAACAAGTTTTACGTTGTGGGGCACAGGTAGGTAGGGAGGTATCTTACCAAAATTATACCCACGCTTTAAGATAACAATTTAACAGTTTGCTCAGAAAAGCATAGATCTATGTACATGCATTAGAAATGTACCTCATAATGTCAATGGTCATGCCTGTGTCATTGATGCCACAATCAAGGTCACCTGGTAGTATCCTTGGTGCTGTGACCCCACAACCTATAGAAACATACAATATAAAAAGGTCAAAAGTTCACATTCGAGGCTCATTTAACTGTATTCTTGGTAACATACAATCAGAACAGGTCATTTCAAGAGTAGCATGGTTGTATCCTTGGTGCTGTGATGCCAAAATCTATGAAAACATTCAATTTTCAATGCAATTCCATTTTATTTCAAACACACCAAACTAGAGATAATAAATATAAAAACGTACTTCAGCAGTTTGAGATTTTTTATATCCATGCTTGATGCAATATGAGTGGATCATACCGATATTTGTTTTGTGATTATATCCCCCGTTCATGACTTCACCGTAAAGGCAATTTTGTTTTGCTAATTTTCACGGGAGGGCCAACAAATGCTCAGGCGACAAGTTCTCCAGACTTTAGGACTGTGATAGGGTTTTATAATCAGTTTATGGTTAGGTATAGGGCAAGTCCATGGTATTTGTTCCCAAGGTGGTTGTTTTTCGACTTTTTGACCATTTTTGTGTCAAGTGTGTCAGTGGGTTTGTAAAGGTATACATAATGTGTCATATATTACCATAAAGGGTATGAAATGAACTTAATGCAAATGACGTCAAAAATTCATTTCAAGGTCATATGACATCACAAGGCTCATTCGTATTCATGAAAAAAAAAATCATAAAATGCATTAAAAATGCTATTTTCAACCGTTTAAAAAAGAGGTTATTCATAGGAGTACAACCAAAAAGTATGTATTTTCTGTTTCTATATTTTCTTGGCTAACTCTGGTGAAAATATCACAAACCTAGCACATACATGTAGCTTTCTATATTTTTAGACTTAAAATAGTCGGGTCTCAGAAATAATCTCACAAAAGTTAATGAGCTCATGTAAATTCAAGCCTTTTTATTACTCACCCTCCCACCTTTAGAAATGAAAGAAAATTAGCGTTTTTTACATTTCTATTTTGTATTATGTTCCTTTTTACATTAACAAAAGATGTTGCTACGCCTTTGCTACACCAATTGTTTAATGAAAAATATTACAGGGAATAATTGTCCTGTGTGTTACCTGTCCCGTTTTTTACCCGACATATTTTTTAAAACTTGACCTTGCCAGAAAACTCGAAGTTGTATTAACGTTAAAATATGTCCTTACAATGTTTATAACATGTTCAAGAGGATAAGACTATGCAAGTTTAGATCTACTTTTTGAATTCAGAGTTATATGTGAACAAAGTCAAAATTTGAAAACACCATTTTTTTCTGGTCCCGTTTATAATAAATGATCATAAATTAATAATGAATTGAGTTATTTCAACTATTTTTTATGTTTTTGTTGAAGATTCTTGGTACCTTCAAGAATATACCTAAGGATTGAGATTTCATTTAAGATTTTTCAAACAAGCCCTGTTTTTGGCTCTGAATGTCCCGTTTGTTACCTTGCAAAATAGCTTGGATTTGCCCTGTAGTGTTTATTCCAGGGCTAAAGTTAGCCATTTGATTTGTATTAGGGATTGACCATGGAGCAAAATGTCCAAGACCCGTTTTGGCGATCAGTTAAAAGTTCGGCAATGAAATACTGTATCAGCCAATAGTTCCATATGTTTTTAAAACTCATGATCATCCAGTGGTTTGCAAAATTCGCAAAGAATAAAACCATTGAAGAAATTTCAGCTCGTACATTACCTAGATAGCCCATATGTGTTGTTAAAAATTTGTGATCATTCAGTGGTTCGCAAAATTTGCGAAAAATAAAACCATCGCAAAAATTTCAGCTCATACAATACCTGGACAGACAATGACGTCCACTTGGTTGAAGATATGTTTGACGTAATGTATAGTTCTCGTCCTCTGTTTGTTAGCATTGATGTACTCCACTGCTGTTGCTGAAGAGGCCATGCTGAGAACAAGGGTCGTGTCTGCAACCTAATCACCGACAGGGAAGAGACACAAAAACAAACATTGAACAATAAAGGACACTGACTAGAAATATATAACATGAAAAAATGAGCCCCAAAGAAAATGGGATCCCATCAGGATTTGAACCCGAAACCTCCTGATTACTAGCCAGGCACTCTACCAACTGAGCTATGGCCAACATATGTCTATAGTTGTCCCTTTAATATTCATCCCGATATAAATACATGTTGTATGTAACCTGATTTCTCAAAACCGTCAATAAGTCACAAAGAGACCACGATTATAGTGATTTGCAGGAGAAGCAGTTATTTCTGCAGAACTAAATTCCTCTAGCACTTACTAAAAAGGTTCTAAGTGCTTTACAAATAATAAAATAAAAACAAAGGTGTCCTAAAATGAATAATTTTACAATGACATATTAATGATGAACGAACTGTTCACGAAGCGCAACATAAAACAGTCAGGTTCAGAGATTTTAAAAAGTTTAATGAATCTTCCATTCTTAATGATATAAATAAATGTGATATTTTATCCAATAGTAATGGTAATGTTTATGATAATTCAATTATCAATGATCATATTTGGTTGG
>CALNVZ010000218.1:22402487-22413614 GCA_940671915.1 Paracentrotus lividus
CAATAGGAATATGATGACACATACCTACCCATGTATTTATGATTATAAAGTATTTAATTGACCATAAATAATATAATTAGTACGAGGCTCTCAAATTGGGTTACTTTTATTTTGGGACAAACTAAAATAAATGAATCAGGATGCAAACGCCACTATTCTGAAACGATATTAGAAACTACTACCGTGTTAACATATGCCTACACCTCAGAAGGTTACCGTACGATCTCAAGGATATTCTGAATAGAGTTTGTATGACCATATTAGTATTTACTTTGATTTGATTCAAAAATTAATCATAAACAAATTACTTGTAGATTCTATAAAATTCTATAGTAAAAAAACAAAAAATTTCTTTCTTTCTTTTTGTTTTTGTTTCATCTCAGTTAAAATGTAGCATAGTTGCCAATATATAGGTAACAAACATAAGTGAACCATACAATTCATTAATCATCATACGCTTAGTGGCAAACGATGTCAATACTTTAATTTGTTCATAAGTTTTCTAAAAGGGAGCCTACAAAAGCGCATGAGAGAGCCAATCTATCTTATTGGGAGGTTCACATAGTCAGGGCCCACGAGGTCTGAGGGTCACAGCCGTTTTTCCCCATGAGCCGTGGGTCAACATTCTATGTCCACAAGTATTTTTCCCTAGTTCGATTACCACGACAGCCGATTCTCTCATGGGTATTGATTTCAATAGATGCTGGATTTGGGCGTCTGCCTCGTGCGAAGACCCATTTCCAATTAGTTAAGAAAACAACACATAACAAGAGAAACAATTTGTATGGTAAGGTTCCCAAGGTCTGCGCAGTTGCCTTATCGTGCGCACCCACGTAATGGCTTCATAGAACAATAACATCAAACTGACACCAATTTTCAATTAACCTCAACAATCATTTAAACCAAAAAATGCGATAAATACATTGATTAAAATGAGTTCAGCAAGTTTCATTTTTACCCGAAAATCAATCATTGTCAAAAAATGAAAAGCCGAAAATCACTGCGCTGAATGCGTGCAAAATGAGAGTGCGCCAGACATGGCCACTATCAGTTTGCTACAACCAAAATGACAAGCCCTGTCGGAAATGTTAAAAAACATTTGTTTGTGGAATAATTTCTTTGAAATATTTTGTTTCATTTCATTTAGAATTGACTATGAACGAATTAGTTAACACTGATGATTCTCAAATAATATTTGTACTTTGTAAATAAAATCGAGATCGAATTTTAGGTGCGCAGACTTGGCAAGGCACTTTTTAAACGCTCTCGATGAGCCGATATTTAATTCCATTAGAGGGCGGGTTAGGGTAGGTAGGCCACCTACCAGCACCACTCTGGGATACTACAAATACATGTACACGTTAAGTGTCATAACATACATTTTTGTATTAATACTTTCTACAACAAAATGTATTTTTTACAACAATCCTTTCTGTGCTATAACTTTTGGGTTCTGTTCCACTCTAATTGTCATCGAAGGTTAAAGTTGATAGACCCAAAATAAATCCGTTTCGGTAAGCACGAATCAATGTACTGCAGCAATGCACTTATATAACTACGTTTAGAGGCGCTGTGCTGTAATTCAAGGCCTATATAATACAGGGCCATGTAATTCGTGGAGTAAGTCGAGTTAGTTACTTCCCGTGATCCACTCACTTACCGATCCATAAAAACTCATTGATGCATTGACTTATTTTTCTCCAAAGCTGAGGATTTATATTTAAATTTTTGTAAAACCATGTTAATGTCATGCCCACATAGCAGACCTAGTAGGGATTTTACGGGTGTTCAAATCTGCAAAAGTGGACAAAAAGGTACATCAAATTTTTTTGACATCACGCCTGGCGATCAAAAAGTACATTCAATTTTTTCCATGTTTAATATGGCGCGTGATAAGTGGGGGGGGCGGGGGGGGAGTGTAAAAAAAAAAAAAAAAAAATCGCCTTCGGCCCTCAATGAAAGTACCATATAACAGCTATAGGGGTAGCTCAAGTTCTTACATGAATCTTCCTTTTTTCCTTTTTAAATCAATTTGTATTGTATTTTTGATATATAATGATATATATTAATAATATATCTGAAGAGCTGCAACGCCTCCAGGAGTGACTATCTAACGTAGAGAGGGTAAGGCGTGTGTCCCCCGCTGGCAATTTAGGGGCGCAAAAAATATATTAATAATAGAATAAATAAATAAATAATAAAACGAAAAGAAACAACAATAAAAAGAAATGACCTATGAACACACAGAAAAGAATACGAAAGAGGAAAAAGACAAATTAAGGAAAAAGAAAAATAAGGACTTAAAAAAGACTGACAGTTCAAACCAACGTCATAGATGTATTTCAAGAAAAATTCCCTTTACTGTTCTTTGCTTCAACTAGAACAATGTCAACAATTGTACTAGTCTTTCATTTTTATCTTACCCAGTGATGGATTCAGTAAGTACGATTATATCATGTGGGCAGCGCAGACGACATAAAGTAATTACTAGGTGTGGTCCGAGTTTGTTTTTTAAAAAAATGCCGATTTTCTCAGGGTTGAGTTGATTTGCGACGACTCTTAACAATAGCGCCATAGCTGCACACAGTACACGCATTGGAGCGCTTTTACTACGTACGTGACATGCACCAGGACCAGCGTGAGTCTTCTCTTATTTTTCATCTTTCATATAGATATAAATTCCCCTCTAACTTATAGTGATTATAGTCTGTATATAAGTTATCAAAATTATAGCGCTATCGTCCTAAATTTCTTAGCTATAACCTAATATCTGGGTCTACATTTTTTCCTACAACGAAAAGTACCTTATTCAATACGAGGTCAATATACTTCTGTAGATATTGATCTCGTACATATGAGTGGGTTAGGGTTAGGGTTAGGGTTAGGATTAGGGTTACGGTTAAGGTTAGGGTTAGGGTTAGGGTTAGGGTTAGATATGGTTAGGGTTACGGCCTCACTACGAGGGCGCTTTAAAAGTGCCTACCACTTGGGCACCGCCATCATACAAAGTCAAAATCATTAAAATTAAATATGGCAAGTCTTCCTTTTGTACCAGCCACTAAATGTCAAAAAAAAAAAAGTATGGATAACATGCATAATGGATTTTTAGGCATAAATAAATCGTTTCTAGGAATGATTTTTTTTCTAGATTTTCAATTATTTTTCCCCCCAGATTTTTCAGGCCAGGCCAGGGTCAGTTCGTCAGACCATCAGTTTTGAAGAAACTGACTGGTCGGCTAGGCCCCCGTGAAACACTATCCAACATCCCGTAACTTACCGCTCGAACCATGTTGTATTCGAAGTTCTCTGGAGTCAATTTACGTCTTCTTGTCATCTTTCCAGGCTTTGTAGCTCTTCTTACAAAGAGAAACCAAAACACGAATGCTCCTGAGAAGATACTAAACAACGACTGGAAGTACCCCATGATGAAGATTTCAACACTTTCCAGGATAAACTTATCGGGGAAGTAAATCCTCTACCGGCGATGTCGACAGGTGCATAGATTATCACAACAGTAGCTGTTATCGATCGTATGTCGGGTGCACCGCCGCGATCGCGAGCCCCCAGCCCCGGACGGAATATATCGTGTGGTGATATGATTGAGGTGTGGTGGGAGAGGGGGAGGGGGGAGTGAATGTCGGAACCTTATTGTTGTCAAAAGACTTTTAATTATTTTAGTTTAAATATGTAGCTATGAGCTTACACTCCTGACAAAAAATTGTATGTTTGTTTGTTTGGTTTTTTTTTGGGGGGGGGGGGCTAGTGCCTAATCATGTATTTTCCCCTCAACCTAATTTTGTTTTTATTTACCCCCGCTCTCCCCCTTAAACTTTGCTTCTTCCCCCCCCCCCCAATTTAAAAAAAAAAAATCATTTCTCTCTCTCTCAAAATATCTGCCCTGCCAAAAATATACCTCTAACCTTATTTCTGGGTGTGGGGAATATTATTGTCAAGGGGTTAGTTGACCTGTTACTCCCAATATCCTTCCATATTCCTCTCATATCTTCTTATTATTTCCTCTCCACTCCCAACTTAATTCATTCCAATATGTTTCCTCTGCTCTTGCTCAATGGCCTCTCTCACACTTCTTGATCCCTTTATCAACCGTTTCCCACTTTCTTTTCATGTCTTTCTCTATCTTGCTATCCCTTTCTCTCTTTATCAAGGGTCCTATAAATGGGAGTGGGGCAATGGTTGAATACATGTAATTATACAGTGGCAGACCTGGCCTGCACTCCTTTGTGCCAAAATAATATATCAACCATTGCACCTCCCTGTCTCTTTAGCTCTCTCATGGGATGTCTTTCTCTATCACTTTCTCTCTATCTCCACCTTTAGGTTTTCCCTGATGATAAAGTGGTCTTTCTTTATTGAATCCCTGAAACCCTTAGTGGAATTTATTACCTTACTAGTTTAGGTTTAGCATTTGGGTAAGGGTGTCAGAAGTCAATAAATGTAATGACTATATATATATATATATATATATATACTGAGTGAGTCAAAAAAAAACTTTACACCTAGAAAAATGTCAATAAAAAGAAAACTAATTATAAACCCTAAATTGTTTTACTTATTCTGAAAGAGTAACTCCTCATGCATCTTCTGGTACCATTTTTGTGTGGTATGTCTTTACGCTTGGATGAACACGACGCATTGTTTGCGAACATGCAAATTTCGAATTGTGCCAGGGTTGGGATGAAATTGAAACAACAAAAGCTGACAAAAAAGCAACTCCATCGTGAATAACATAGCATAACTTTTGAACGAAAATGTATTCCGCTTAATAACTTGGCAGGGGTGTTGTTACACATATTGACTACATTTTGTATGAAAATGAGATAAATCTGTAGAGTCAGGCATGACTGAGCACACGTCAAAGACAAAATAATCTCTTTTCAAAAGTATTAGGAGGCCTTTTTATGTCTGTCAGTGGTAATTTACTCTTTGATGTGTACTCATTCATGCATTACTTGACGAGTCGATCTAATTTTCATACAAAATGTAGTCAATATGTCTAACAATACCCCTGCGTAGTTATTAAGTGGAAGACATTTTCGTTAAAAAGTTATGATATTTTATTCATGATGGAGTTGCTTTTTTGTCAGCTTTTGTTGTTTCAATTTCATCCCCGACCTGGCACAATTCGAAATTTGCATGTGCGCAAACAATGCGTCGTGTTCATCCAAGCGTAAAGACATACCACACAAAAATGGTACCAGAAGATGCGGGAGGAGTTACTCTTTCAGAATATGTGAAATAATTTAGGGTTTATGAATTGGTTTTCTTTTTATTAACATTTTTCTAGGTGTAAAGTTTTTTTTGACTCACTCGGTATATATAAAATTAAACGAAAATACTGGAAGAATAGTCGTGTAGGCAAATCTTTTTCAAAGTGGAAAAAGATTTGCCTACACGACTATTCTTCCAGAATTTTTGTTTAATTTTATATTTTATTTCCATGACGGAGGATTTTCATTTACAACTTGTGTTATATTATATATATTTAGTATATTATATTATATATATATATATTAAAGAAACAAAAAAACAAAACAAGGACAAACATTAAGTTAAATTGTTATATGTTAGTAATTCCTTTACTATGTTGAAAACAATGCAAATGTGGGACAGTACAAACCTTGATTTTCAGATGGCATAACCACTTTTGTTCACATCTCTACACGATTGTAATGATTGCACATGATATTAGAATTTTAGAAATTATAAAATCATCATAAGTTGATCTTAAAGAATTAAAGTTTTGTAAATACAAGGAAGACTTGGAAACTATTTATACTGGTAATAGCCCTACACAACAAAAGGATGGTTATGTAGGCCTACTTGTGATGCAAAACATATTAAAAAAACAAGCAAGATATGAATAATTTTGGGGTGAGAGGTATAAACCTCATATTTTCAATGAAAAGGGTTTATGTTCTTTATTAAAAAAAAAAAAATTAGTGATTTGCGAGTCTGATTGGAAAGATAATCCAAGAAAATATAAAGTTCTTGCTGGTAACAACAAAACTGACACAATCAAACAAAACTATCAAATGGAAAAAATAATTATACACAGGGCTGGCTAGGATCATGTCTAGACCCAACCCCTGCATATATTATCAATGAATGGAAATATCAGAGTATCTGATTTATTTGGTGAAATAATGACAGTATGAACATTTACTTGTTTACAGGTATTTTCAAGGAAAAATGATACTGGATATCCATTTTCCATTCCCCCCCCTTTTTCTGTAGCTACTGACAGTAGAGTCTAGACTGGATGCAATAAACATGACATGCAAAATTTCAAAATATTGAATGTATTCATTACTCTGTTAGCATGACCAACATGTTACCTGGGTGGCAGAAGGACTAGTGGATATTTGTTAAGGGATGTGTGCCATTTAAACAGATTGGCAAAAGCTGAGCGGCAAACCGAAGGGCGGAAATTGCAGGGCACACGGTGTACGAAATCGCATCCTGCTGCTCACGCCTTCCTGCTTACCGCAAGGCTCGAGCCACCACCCTAAAGTCCTACATGTAGGCTACATGTATGCCAGCCAGGCGACGATTTCAGCATACAGCTTCCTAAGCAAGTTGCCTGAAAGATCATCAAGTATCAATTATGAAATTCTCATCTGATTCTGCTTCTAGTCTCTTCCCTGACAAAGAAAGCATTGGACAATTTAGTCATAAAAGCAGACAAGCTTTGAAATAGTCTACCTGCCATCAATGCCACCTCATCATCGACCACTACATCCTTCCTCTGGTCAATATTATTATTAACTTCTCCGCACTTCGTCTCAGTTTGGCAGTACTCTTCCACTACCTTAGCAATCTCTTTGTCTGGCCGGATGTGGACTTTCTGGAGTTTGATGATCGGAACAATCAGGTTAAAATCGTTCACTCTCCTGTTTATGTCTTTCACCGTTTCGCTAAACTCAAACTGGAGATCAGCCCACTTCCTCACGTTGAAATCATTCAGGGGTTCCGCTCCAAGCTTTAAGCGCTCACGCAATAGTACATCCTTTGCTTCACGGAGAGCGCTGCGGATATCTTTATCAAGTTGGATCCACTCAGGAGCATAGCCATTGTTGACTAGAACCTCATTGAGGTTGTGGGTGGCCACGTCAACGTAGGGACAGTAAGCTGTTTTAGGAGGGAGAGGTTTGCCCATACCTGGGAGGTCATCAAACTCTCCTTTAGCCATCGAGTCTTGAATCAAGTCCTCAACAAGCCTCTCAATGACGTTGGTGGTTCTTATCTTCCTTGCCGCTTTCTTGTCCTTCAGGACCAGGCCTTTCTCATCAGTAACAGCGATCTTATAAATCCTGTGAGTGCTGACAGCATCAGATGCTTTCACGGCACGGTATTTTTGGTACTGCTTCTGTCGTTGACTAGGCGTACCGAAACCTATTCCCTCGTATTCCAGATACTGTCGATGCTGAGGCGCTGTGTGCTTGATGTCAAATTCGGTTTCACTGCCATCTTCCTGAGAGAGTTCATCGTTCAATGCATCCTGTCTCCCTTGTTTCTCCATCTTCTCGACGTGGAGGCAAATAGCATTGTAAGCTTGCTGGATCTGAGTGAACTTGTTGGCGTGTGCCTGTCTGCTTTGACTGTCTGGGTGGTACACCTTCGCCAGCTTGAAGTACGCCTCCTTGATCTCCACCAAGCTACATCCCTCTGCAACATTCAAAAGCTGATAGCAGTCCTTCACATTCTCGCTGAGCTTGTAGCCATGGTAACTGGAGCTTGTGTGAAAGAAGTTAGTCCCTGACCACCATATCTGATGCAGGAGTCTTCTGCCATGTGAATTAATCAGGTTTACCGCCATCACGTTTTCAAGATTCGTCCATCCTTGGTGTAAGCATTCCTCTGTAACTGATTAAAAAAAACGAAAAAAAATGGAGTAAAGAGGATTATTGTTTTTGTAGCAAGGTCATGAAGACACTTTTGTAAGTGTCGTGCATTTACATTATCAATTTCTCCTATACATCGTATACTGTCAATCATAAAAATAAAATGTGTGTGTAGAAATCTACTTCATCTATCAGGCAGCAAAGCCTTACAGAAAGAAATGACTCTACCGGTACTACTAGTCGACAATTAGGGGCGACTAAACGATCAACGGCAAACAAAGTTCTTTTGACATTTTCACCCCCATTTTTTTTTTCAGCAGACAAATGCAAGAACAGCTCCCCCCCGTCCCCCCCCCCCTTTTGGCTCAGCGCCTCCACTCCAGGCTCCAATCCACTCAAAAAAAAAACACTCGGAGCTCGGGCATGTCGGACCTCCTCCATGTACAGCCAAGGTGTGTCTGCGAGCTGCGCGATGTGATCTGGGGGGCGTTTCACGAAACCATGGACAAGTTAGTCATATCTTTATCCGCCAACCACGTAAGACTCACGTAGTTAGCTCCAGTCTTACTAAGTCGGTTACACGAAGCTCTTCCAAGCTAGACAATTTGTAATATCGATAGTATCGGAGATGATGTCATCGAGTAATAGCCTTAATCACGGTTTCGCTGATATTTAGAAATTGTGGTTTAGCAAAATTTTCAATATTATCGAAAATTGAACTGATAAAATCGGTCAATAACAGTATGAAAACTCATAAAATTATGTATAATTTATGTAATGTCTATTAAAACACACAATGTTCCTTACTGCATATATTTAGAAGGTGTCAATCATGAAATTAATAAGACCACGTCAGATCATAAGATGGGTACCCCCGGATGCGCTAATTTGATAGTTTCGTAAATCAGACTATAAAAAAAAGTATGCTAGAGCTCTGAAAATGGAGCTAGTTTGAGGTTTTTCCTAAATTTTCTGTTTG
The DNA here is from genome assembly GCA_940671915.1 of Paracentrotus lividus. Taxonomy (NCBI): domain Eukaryota; kingdom Metazoa; phylum Echinodermata; class Echinoidea; order Camarodonta; family Echinidae; genus Paracentrotus; species Paracentrotus lividus. The sequence goes on from CALNVZ010000218.1 coordinate 22,411,329, forward strand.
CTGACACAAAGAAATCAATAGTGCATTGTAATTAAAAAAATATATATTCAAAATTACTTATTTTAGGACTAATAGATCGATTTTAACTACCAACGTAGTCTCTGCAGGTCTCTTTATATAGCTTTATCAGTAGAGGCGCCGGTCCAAAAACAAAGATCGTCTCAGATTATTGGACTTGTCCTTGTTTATAAAGACACTGTACAGTAAAAATAGCCTCCCAATTGATGCCAACTCCACTCACTGAAGCTCTACTGTGCCATGCTCCCCATATCTACAACACAGTGATTGACATTTAATCCCTTTTATATCCTTGGGAAGACGGACAAGTCATAAAAGTAGACGGTGAACTGGGGGTAATTGATGATAAGGAATCTAATTATAGCACTCTCAAGTTCCATAACTGCCATCCAAATCCCGTAGGTCCCAAAAGAAAACAGACGTCTTCACAAATGAAGACAAACCTTGTTACTGATGACGGCAAAATTTGGCAAACGTCATTGTTTATACAGACGGTCAGTGTTTATGCAGACGATCAGCTGTTCTGGACCGGCGCCTCTACTGTTTATGGTAGGCTATATAATGCTTTTGCAATTTACTCAATATTATTTCTTGATTGGATATATTACTAACTTGTTAGATATTATTTCTTTATAGGATATAAAAAGCACAAAATTGTTAACAACCATTTATTTTCTGCATATTAGACCAAAATCCTGAGGTTGTCACATTTTGTATGAACAAAAATGAGCAAATCGAGATTGTCGCGGCAAATACAATGCGCCCAAACCGATCGCTTGCCATAAATTGCGTTTGATTGACGTATCAGCGCTCTCCAAAAGATATGACAGGTTCGGAGCTGTCATAAGTATTTAGTCAGCTTGTTGTCCTCGATCTTGTCAGAGAGGGCTTCGTGGAACCCGCTTGTGGACAAGTTGTTCACTATTTCCGATTTAGTCAAGAAGTTAGACTTATGACGGTTTCGTGAAACGCCCCCCAGTGTTCTATCGCACTGGCTCACAACAGAGAAGACAGAGCACCTGGCTACAGGAGGGCCGACACCGCTGGGATAGATTTCCGAGATTCCTGATATCACAGCACGTAGAATCTACATCATCGTGCACTGTGATCATGTTCGTAATTATTTTGTTATTTAGATAAATACACGTACATCATACACTGTAATACATTTTCAATAATTCAAAGCAGTCTTACCTACCTTTACAGAGACCTTCTGAGCCGAAGAGAGTGGTATAATAGATAAGAATGGAGTTTAAGTTTATCACTTTCAATTTTGCCGGAACTCTGCCATCGGAAATGAAATGATTACGCAATGATAACATTGAACAACCTCATCTCCAGAATAACGTACCCATGACGATACGGGTATGCCATAGAGATGTAGGGGAGGGGGGGGTAAGAGGGGGGGGGAGTTCGGGAGGCGCACAGGAACCGCTCTAACGCTCCCCATACCCCCTACCCGCGTCTCCCCCAAATAAAAGGAGGGGAAAGGGAGGAAAGAAGGAAGAAGAAGAAAACAAAGATAAAAGAAAAGAAAGAAAAGGGCCAAAGGAAAAAAAAAAAAAAAAAAAAAAAAAGGACCAATGTTTGTGGGATTTTCGTTTAGAACTCATCCTGACGTAGTAGGCCTATCACCTTGTTTTCTTTTTAACTTTGAAATGCCCGATGGTATATTTTTGATCCCATCACAATATGGTTATATTGTTGTTACTCTCCTATATAATTTCAATGTATTTTGAATTATTAATTCTCTTGAAGGATTGTTATTGTGGCCATTCACTAGACCTAATTTATCTATGCATTAGGCGTGATTAGGTTCCAAACACCAATAACAATTTAAGGCTTTCAAAATTTATTAACCCTTGATTTAATTAGGCCTATGTGTGTCCTCCAAGAAAATTCGGAACAAGACCTTAATTCAAAAAAATGTGTCAAAATGATTTCGGCCCCCACCTGAAAGATGAAATATACTGCCTCTAAACTACTTTTCCTCTCACTAATGTACATAGGGCCTACAGGCTTTTCTCAATGGGTAAGAAGATTCACCCTCCCCCTAAACAAAAACACACAAAAAACTGAAGATAGAAACCAACTGGGGAAAAAAAAGAAAAAAGTTCGGCACTACCAAATGGGCTAAACCCATTTGGTTTAATAACAATTTTGACCAAATTGACCTGAAGATAAGGGGGCGCCAAATCGACTTTCAATTTAGAGGGGCGCCATATGCTTAAACTAAGGGGGCGCCAAATTGAGCTTAAACGTAGGCGC
>CALNVZ010000218.1:22413639-22448601 GCA_940671915.1 Paracentrotus lividus
GCCTTAAATGGACCTGAAAACTTAAGGGACGCCAAGTTCTGAACTTAAACTTAGGGGAGTGGTGGGGGGGGGCGCAAAATGAGCTTAATGTATTAGTGGCGCCGAATTGACCTGAAACTTAGGGGCGCCTAATTGACCTGAAGATATGGGGACGCCAAATGACCTTAAACTTAAGGGCGCCATATATTATCCTAAATTAAGGGGCGTCAATTCGATCTTAAATTTAGGGGCGCCAAATTAACCTTAAAAACGGGCGCCAAATTGGCCTTAAACACAATGGCGCCAAATGACCGAAGATAAGGGAGAGCCAAATCAACCTTAAACTAAGGGGCGCCAAATTGGTTTAAACCAAAAGATCGCCAAATTCACCTGGAAAGATAAGCCTAGGGCGAGCCAAATTGACCTTAAACTTAGCGGGCGCCACATTGATCTTTAACTTTAGGGCCCAAGGAGCACAAATTGACCTAAAATATATGAATGCCATTTTGATTCTAAATTTAGTGGGGCGCCAGATTGACCCCAATTTAGGGGCACCAAACTGATCTTAAACTAAAGGGGCGTCAGATTAATCTTAAACCCAGGGCGTCACAGTGATCTTAAATTTAGGGGGCGTCAATTGACCTGAAGATAAGGAGGCGCCAAATTGACCTTAAGCTTAGGGGCGCCATATTGATCTTAAACTAAGGGGGCGCCAAATTGGTCTTAAACCCAAGAGCGCCAAATTGACCTTGTTTGTGGTGGTTGTTGTTTATATATATATATATATATAAATATTATATATATATTATATATATATTATATATAATATATATATATATATAATATATATCTATATATAACTTATCAAGTTTGCGTTTTTCTTCTTTTCTTTGAAAAAAAAAGGAAAGAAAATCATATAATTAGGGTTTTCCTGTTCAAGCCTTGCTTGATGATAATAAAAAAAAACAGAATATCTGTCGTATATATCTCTAATAAAGTACCGACCTCGTTCTTTTAAAGCAAAAAAGAATTATAATACATAAAAAGAACAAAAAGCAAAGTGTAGGGTATTTTGACAAGACGAACAAAGAGAAGGAAGAAAGGGTCATCAAACTCCAATCCTGCACCCCACCGCAGTGCGGGCTAACGTCAAGCTGTACTCGCAGACGTTATGGGAGAACCAAATTGACCTAATAACTTTATGAATGTCAATTTGATTCTAAATTTAGTATAGGGCGCCAGATCGAACTTTAAATTAGGGGCGCCAAATTGATCTTAACCTGAAGGGGCGCCAGATTGATCTTAACCCAGGGCGCCAAGGTATCTTAAATTAGGGGGCTCAAATTGACCTCAAGATAAGGGGGTGCCAAAATGATTTTAGCTTAGGGGCGCCAATCACACTAAACTAAGGATCCAAATGATCAAACTAAGGGGCACAAAGTGATTTGAAACTTATAGGGTCCAATGCGAAACTGTTAAATATTAATTTATCAACTTTAGTAGACTTATAATCGTGGACAGCTGCTGCTTAAGATCCAAATAGAATGCAGTCGCATTTCGTCCAGTCCGATTACAGGTGCGCCACAGTCTAAAATTTTATCGGTCTAAGACAATTTCGTGTATGCATCTAGGCAGGGGCGCAAAATCATGATGGCCCCCAGAAGTGCGAAATCCTGGATACGCGCCTCCAATGCCCATATGAATATTTGGTCTATTACAAGCTTTGACTGGAATTGACCAAGTGGTGATAAGACCACTGATGGCATTAGCCAACTGGACATTAGACGAGGTAAAAAGGAGAAGCGTACTAGACCAAAAGGTATAATTGGACAAGCCGTTTGTAGACAAAATGGAATTTAAAAATATGGGATTGAGACCAATTGGACATTTAGTGAGCGGCGGAATCCCCAAAGAGCTTATTTCTTGTACTTTAATGCACCCGACTGGATTAAAGCAACAAGATACCTTATTTTAAAGGAAATTTTCTGAATTTTTCGAAAATGGCAATAAAAGTGCGGCATCTTGTAGCATCACCATGGAACTAGCTTCGAATAGGCCACGCCCATTTTTATGACACAATTTATGATATTACATTTCGGTCATTCAATTGGCCGATAAGAGTTTGGACATTTTTGGGGCTTGCCCTATTATATGTTGAAACCACCATAGATATAGCTGAAAATGCTAAATTACAATTATATAAAAAATTGAAGTAAATTCAAAATCAATTTTGTTGCTAGCAACAGATTTTTTGCTTAGCAACCATTTACCCACTTGCTCAAATGTTGAAATTTTCCAATTCCAAATGGTTTTCTATGTATTTAAAGTTACAAAAGCAAACTAATTTAGTTTTAAGGTTGAAATATGTTATATTGATTGTAGAGGGATGACACAAAAAGAAAAATATCATATAAAGAATGAATTGCAATGCAAATTTTGTTAAAAATCACCTAACCAAACCCTTGTCATCATGGAATATTGACAAAACTACTGTAAATCTGTATATATTCAACTGCTATTTAACAATATTTTATACACATGGATAAAAGGGTTGCTAAATGAAGGATATATATGAAAGAAACCAACCAAAAACCCTTTACCTTAGAAAATACTCAAAATATGACATATTTCTAAAGCATCGAGGGTAAAACAATATGTTGCCTAGCAACCACTTTTAACCTAGCAACCATGTCTGTAAATCGTATGTAGAGCTTAAACCAGGTAGAACGGTATATAATTGTAATAAACCAACCATAAAACCTTTTACCTTAGATATATTTCAAACACGACATATTTCTAGTATCCATGGTGAACATTATGTTTGCCTAGCAACCAACATTTGACCTAGCAACCCATGTCTTAAATCGTAATTTACAGCTTAAAACCAGTTTAAACTTGGTTATTGTTGGGTTTTCTATGAACAGGACTCCAAAAGACACTTGGAACTTTAATACATTAATAAAAATTCATTGATAATTGTTATTCTTTGAAGATGCAGAAGAAATTTCCATAGCAACAGAACATTTTACCAAGCAACCTCCCCTCTATATCATGCTTAAATCTTTTAAGCAGTCTAAACTTATATTCCGTCATTTTATTTATTATTTGAAAGTAGGTGGTACCCTATAGTGCTATTCATTTGATTGGAATCATGAGAAAATGGTTGTGAGAATTAGAAGTTATTCCATAGCAACAACAAATTTTACTTAGCAACCGCACCTCTTTTCCATGTTTGAAGCTTGAAAGTATAAATTGGTTATTTTATTGGTTGTATTTTAATCATTCAACCAGTAAGACCTACATGTATCCCTAATTATATATCTACTTTGTAGTGTCAGAATGTCATATAATGAATGGTTGCAAAATTTTGTTGTTTAAGAATTAAAAAATTTACTGAGCCATAACACACTATATAAATTATCTACATCCTCTAGCAGTTAAAACTTGGTTATTTTGTGGGCTCTTTTATTTTGAATGTAGGCTTTAGCTTATATATTCGTGGTGTCATAACTCACTTTTCCCATTTAATGGAATTGCAACTTTTTTATTTGAATTAATTATGTTACCAATTAACAAAACATATACTTTTCCGCCTCAAACATTTAGTTCCCCAATTTGATTTATATACCTGTATTATTGATAGGTATCTCAAGGCAATATTCTAAGACTAGCTATTTATAACACACAGTCAGTGAGGTGTTGGTTAGTTCGCTCTTGCTTTAAAATTAATATTTTATTTTAAGGCCCTGCCCTGGGTAACATCAGCGTCCTGGGCATCTCACTTTATCTATATATGTCTTCTTTTGTATTGTTATTGTATTAGTATATCTGTCATGAAATAAACGACATATATACTACTTTAGCATAGCACACTAAACCTCATATGTCAATAAAGTTTCTAAGTCTATTTAAACTTTAAAAACTGGTTCATTCTGTAGCGCAACTTTTATTCCCTTCTAATAAAAACAGGTAGTGCTCCAAACAGTAATAGCCCTTGCCTACTCGAAAGGTTGATTTAATCTACACTCGTTTCATATCTGACCTTGAAAGGGTTTTGCCCCTATTTGCCTTGCTGAAATATTAGAGGAATTCCAGGCCATCCAACTATATTTACCTAGTAGCCAATAAAAACATATTTTCATTTGCGCCCGAGGAAATAATGGTCTATACAATTCCATTGAGTAGACAACCAGACTGATAGTGATGCATGCCTACGGTCTACTATACTTCTGCACATGGGATCCGTTTATCTTATCAAATGTGATAATCCTTATTTGCAAATCAAGAGTTTAACTCACACATTTAGAAAGACTAATACTGGGTGGCCGTATTATGGAGGTTACCCCAATACTGCTATCTTGATAGAAAGCTACCGATATAGAGGGTGAAGTTAAAACACATGAAGGACTACATCTGTAGCATAGGACTGAACCTTATTTCAATCCCAAATATAGATATTTATCCCCCTCTCACCAGTGGTCATTTCAACGCACATAGACCGGCCAATTAGATCCTCATGTAGGATGTTTATAAATGGAAAGATGACGCTCATTGTGGTTATGGTTACTGAATAAAAGATGGCTGTCCAAAATTGGCAAGTGACCACTGAGACCTCAGCTCCAGTACATGTACCAAATTCTGTAGTAATCCGGCAAAGTGTGTCCAAGGCTGACAAATATGCCATTTCCTTATAAGGGTAGAGTCTAAGACAGTTACTTATCTTGTGTGAGGCTTCCCAACCAGGCTATCCAGATCATTGCATTCTGGTAAATCTGGTCCACGCGCTTGAAGCTAGTTTGTACACAAATTTTTTATCTATGTCTTTTAACATGATTATGAACTACTAAACATGTGTGATATTCAGGTTTAAGCATAATATGTATGCAAACGAAGAAGCTACAGAAACACTTGTATCATACCGTCTCCCTGAGTGATAACAGGGAAAGGACTCCCTCCTGACAACTCCCTTTGGACATTACTGGTGACAGCTCCCCTGCAGGACGGCTCCCGGGAGTCTATCTCCGCGGAGGACCCGGTCCCCGAAGAGATACCTCCCCAAAAGGACAGATCCCTCAGAGGACAAGCTCCCTCCAGAGACAAATCCTTCTAGAGGACAACTCCCTAGGAGGAAAACTCCCCGGAAACAGGTCCCCCGAAGGAAAACTTCCCTAGAGGATAACCCCAAAAGGACATCTCACCTCACTTTAAATTGGTTTTAAGGACAAGAATTTATTCTATTGCCAGCCCTTTCTCTTTTCCCTTGTAATATACATGGTAATGAATTATTTCTAGTGCTTCTAATTACTGTTCTCCAGGAGGAGCTCATCAGGGTGACATAAACAGGGATATGGATTGTTAAAAGGAGGTTTTACCACAATGATTTGTGGCATAGTTCTAAGTATTCCCAAAAGAAATTTCATCCTTTGTTCCCAACTTTGCGACGGTTTTGAAGCACACTCAAGAAAATACAAATCTGGTAGATTTATCGAATATTATCCTTCTGTTTCATTTCTCAACTTTGCCTTCTACTACTATCAGTGGAGATGACATTAACCTTGGATACCCTTTACTCAGGTCTGGCTTAGAAAAGATGAGAGAAAGGGAAAAATTGTACCGTTCCTCTAGGCGTGGTCATTAACAATCTTGCTAGTATTCCTGTCACCCAATGACGGTAGTCATTATATGGGGAAATGTCCTTTTGGGAGTTGTCCATCTCGACAGTTGTTCTCAGGGAATTTGTCTCCGGTTAAGAGTTGCAATTGGGGGAATTATCCTCGGATGAGTTGTCCATTCCAGGGCAGATGACCTCCAGAGGGATTTGTCCTTCCAGGGAGTTGCCCATCAGGGGGGAATTGTCTCAAGTGGGTTGTTCTCAGTGGTAGTTGATCATCAAAGGTATTGCCTCTGGAGGATGTTCAATTAGGTCAATGTCTCTAGATGAGTTGTCCATCAGGGCAATTGTTTCTCCAGGGGAATTTGTCCATCCAGGGAGTTGTTCCCTCAGGGAATTGTTCTCCAGAGGAAGTTGTTCTCCGTGGTAGTTGTCCATCAGAGGTTATGTCCTCTGGAGAGTTGTCCGTCAGGACGGTTTATTGTTCTCTGGAAGGTGTTGTCCATCGGGAATTGTCCTCCAGGTTAGTCTACCGGGAAGTTTCCTTGGGGTGGTGTTTCTTCCGGGAGTTGTACTTGGGGAACCTATTCCTTTAGGACTTTGTTTCTCCAGATTAGATTTAATCGGGGTAGTTGTCCTCTGGGTAACCATCCCTGGGGAAATATTTTCCAGTATAGTTCATGCTATAAAATGTAGGAGGGACCGTGCAAGCACCGACTGCATGCTTTCACGATTTCCGGCGTTTTTTCTGAACCCGGTAGGCCGTAGAAAAAACCCGTGGGAGTCACCAAAGGGGTACCCGAGGGGGGTCCTACCGGTAGTCCGACGGGTCGCTGCGGTAACCGCGTGCGGGCCCCCTTCCGTTTTTTTCCAGTCAGTTCTCGAATAAAATATCGATGGGCTTTCTTTCGATACGGTTTCCGTGAAATGCGGACCTTCCATGCTGCCCCCGCCCAGGGCCCCTTAAAGGGTCCCGATCATTATGTACAAGCTTTAAACTGTTATGTCCGCTATTTATTTTGTCATTAATTTATTATTATTATTATTTGTTTGTTGTTGTTTTGTTTGTTGCTTTTTTTTAAGGGGCGGGGGGGGGTGTCTTCGTAAAGGAAAAATACCACTTTGGTGATATTTCAGATGTTTTGTCAGGTTTTTGCTTACATAGGCCTATAAGCATCTAATAACGTTTCCCATTTTTTCACCTGAATACTTGATATTGAATAGAGCGTTCAAATGATAAAATGTGCTTTTATCGAATTCATTCTTTCAACTATTAAGTTTTATGGATAGTCTAATTTATTTATTTAGATTTAAGAGCAACAAAATTTAATTTAAAAAAAAAAAAAGGAAAAAATTCTAGGGAATCGAAGCTCGAGTCCTCTGAATGAGAGTCGTGATTCATTACCACTCGGCTGTTATTCGCGATAACCGAAATTCAAAATTCTAATTTAAATGAACCAAACTAGGAATATATTAGTCTATGTTCAAGGACCGATTTTAAGCAATAAATTTGTAAAGGGTCCGAGCTTATCCTATGGAAAAGAATTGCGTGCAGCTCTTTAAGGGAAGTTGTCCTCTGGAGGAAGATATTCTAGAACCATCGGTCAGGGATGGTCCACTTCAGACCATATTATCAGGCCAAAATTAGTGTGATTTGTATAAAATATGTTTGTTGTTGCTTGGGTGAAATATTTTGTTGCTAGGAAATTCCTTTCCTAATTCTTCAACAACAAAAATCCAATTAAAATTAATATGATACGACGTAGAAAATATAGGAGTATTTAGGTGGTATGAGTTACTGTTGTAGAGAATAAGAATAACCAACTGAATCGCAGTTTAAACTGCTTGAACTTGCCTAAAAGTAAAATTCAAAGTCTAGATTTTTAATCTGTTTAATTCTTTTCTTCACCAAAATGTTGGATTTCCACTCAAATTATGAAATTGAGAAATGATATAGATATGTGGTTGCTAGATGAATTTGTTATATGAGGTTTTAACATGACAAAAGCTATATAATTTAGGGATAGGGCCTTTGCTCTTTTAATAATAAAAAGGTATGACAATTTCAATCAATTTGATACAATAGATCTGAATTGCGAATCAACTTTTTTTGTTGATACCTCATTAAGTTGTGTATGTAATTTTAGATATTTTTAGATATCTCATTTGATGTTATATTGTTATGTTATGTAAAATTTATGTAGTTTAATTAACTGGCCCCGTGGAAGACCAGCCAGCAAACATTATTAGTTGCCGCTGAAAAAATGGGCCTACCAGCCGTATTTTTAACTTTGATATATGTTTTATATATTATATGTAATTTTAGCAATATGCTTTTTTTATTTTACGGAAATAAAACCAAACCAAACCATTTAAAGTGTTACGCGTTGTATTCTTTGGGGGTCCTGTTTTATAAGAAACCACAACAAAATTAACGCAAGTTCAAAACTGGTTTAAGCTCTAAATGTGATATACAGACATGGTTGCTAGTAAAATGTGGTTGCTAGGCAAACATTATGTTCACATGGATGCCATAGAAATGTGTCATATATTAGTTTTTCTAAGTTTAAGGATTTATGGTCGTTTCTTTCAATAAATACCAGTACAAACTGGTTTAATGCCTCTAAAATAAGGATAATTACAGACATGATTGCTTTTTACTAGTCAAATGGGAGTTGCTAGCAAACATAATGATTCACCATGGATACTTAGAAAATATGTCATGTTTGAAATATTCTTAAGGTAAAAGGTTTTATGGTTGGTTTTATTACAATATTATACCCGTTTCTACGTGGTTAAGCTCTAAATACGATTTACTGACTATGGTTGCTAGGTAAAAAGTTGGTTGTAGGCAAACATAATGTTCCTACCATCGATGCTTAGAATTGTAATATTGAACGTATTTTCTACAGTTAAAGGTTTTCATGCCGGGGGTGCGGGCTTTGTTTCTTTAATATAAACCTTCATTTTGCACTCCTTTTAACCCTGTGTATACAGAATAGAGTTAAATACCAAGTGAATATATACAAGATTTACCGTAATTTTACCTATTTTCATGATAACAAGGGTTTGTTTTGACAATAATTTGCTGTTACAATTCATTTTTTATATGGATTTTTTCTTTGTATCATCCCTCTACTATCCATATCATTATATTTTTAGCATTAAAACTAAATTTATTTTCGATTTTATTACTTTTTAAAAACATAAAAATTGCATTTAGAATAGGAAATTTCGACATTTGTGCACGGCGGGAAAATGGTTGCTATGCAAAAATTGGTTTGCTAGGCAAATAAAATTGATTTTTAAATTTACTTCAATTTTTGTATAGAATTGTAAATTGAGGAATGGTTTTAGTTAATCTGTATTGTTTCCAACATAGGCAAGCCCAAAAATGTCCAAAACTCTTAACGGCCAATCGTGAATGACCATACTTTATATTTTCATGATTTTTGTCATAAAATATGGGCATGGTCTATTCAAAGCTATGTTTCCATTGGATGCGTGAATGCTACAAGATGCGGCATTTTTATGCTCATTTTCGAGAAATTCAGCAAAATTTCCTTTGAAATTAAGGTATCTTGTTGCTTTAATCCAGTCGGGTGCATTAAAGTCTCAAAATTTGGCCTCTTTGCCGCTCACCTAATTATCAAAGTGGGCTTAATACCATGTACTTGGCAAGATTTTACCAGTGTAACAAGAATCTTAAAACAATAAAGAAAATGATACAGAATATGCAGAAGTTAACCCTTCTGTTATTACGACGAGTCAATAAATTAAACCCCTCCCAAAAAAAGTTTCGCAAAGTGGACTTTGGCCATGATAACTTTTCAGGACGCTTTAGTTATTCCTGTGATTCGATACCATTGGAAAGAATAATTTTATTCCCCTTTTTATTGATATCTATATTGTAATGATTTTTGTCATGCGTTCAAGCAGGCATTAATATCAATAATATGGGAGAAAAGTAAAAAAGTCAAATGTTGTGTAAAATGCACTTTTATTGATCACATTGAAATTCCCGCAAACTTGACTTTAGGTCCTGATAACTTTGCGGATATTTCTGATTTTATTGAATTCTCATTACCCATTGTCAAGTTAATTTATTCTTCTTTTTGATTGATACCTTTTTGTCATTTGATGTCAGCTTGGGTCCACAGGAACCATGAACACCACCTGAATAACATGGCAAAGCGAAAGACAATTTTCAGTTTAAATCTTCGCTGTAACACTATTTTGAAGTTGATACATTCTTAATGTGGGTTTTCAAGCATTATCAATTTTCATAGATTAAAAAGTTCATTTTATTCTTCTTTTTATTTGATTGCCCTATTTGCAATAGTACATTTCATGTTTCAATGCACATAACTCATGAATATAATGCAAAAGTAAAAAGTGAAGAAAAAATAGCGAAATGCTTTTGTTATTGCTTGAGCAAAGACAGTAATACTGACATAGGCATTCAATTTTGGAATCATTTAACTTCTGACTTTAATATACCTAACATTTCAGGTGTTCTGCGCATGCGAAGACACACACTCTCGTTACAATATAGGAAGAATCGTTGTCATTAAAAAAGAGGATAAATTTACTTGACAATAGGCTATAAAACTTCAATAAAAAATTTACAAAATACCCCCCAAAAAGCTTGATTTTCCAGGGGGGGGGGGCCGAAAGTCGGGCGAACTTCACTATTTGAATGAATGCATTTTTTGCAACATTTTTGACTTTTTACCATTTCTCCATTATATACTGATATTCTGTGCATTTGAAAGCTATGACAAATATACATAAAGGATATCAATAAAAAGGGGAATAAATTATCTTCCAATGCTGGTATGAATCAGGAAATAACTAAAGCCGCCACCCTGAAAGTATCATGGCCCAAGTCCACTTGCGATAACTTTTTGGGAGGGGTTTTATGTCCCTTTTATTGTAGGCCTAGATGTCTTGTGAAAAGTCTAATGTGAAATTTAATTCATGGCGGTTCATGACGTGTCTTGGGTGAGTTATCATCCTAGCCACACTCCATTATTTGGACTTTGCACGCTAAGACTGAAATACAGACATCTTTCAGTTAAGACCTGCAAATTCTTACTTGCGCAAGTGGCTGGGTGAAGAATAAAGAAATTGAGAATTATACTTATGTCCTCCACAAAGACACACACTCCACATTACCATTACCACATAGTATGTGAGGTGTGGGTTGGGGTGTGTACATGGTTTGTGTGATTACCAACCACGTACACACCCACACACACACCCACATACACCTTCCACAGACATACACACACACATACCCTATCTCGCACACCACGCACATACACACCTACACCTCAACAACACAACCACACACATTACACACACCCCTCACTCACACCTCACAGAAATTTTTAAAGATATTGCGTCCTATATCATTCGTGATGGTCGTGGGTAAAAGCAAGTGGAAATGTTATTGTTTGCTGTTGTGGTATACATATTAGTAACATTTGTTTTAAACTCACATCTACATGTATTTCGCCGTTAGTTGAAATTTTACCGTTTCTAAAGCAATGATATGTTACTCAGTCAAGCGGCAATAGAATCTCCTCTTGGAATTGACCTGAAACTTAGGGGGCGCCTAATTGACCTGAAGATATGGGGACGCCAAAATGACCTTAAACTTAAGGGCGCCATATATTTATCCTAAATTAAGGGGGCGTCAATTCGATCTTAAATTTAGGGGGCGCCAAATTAACCTTAAAAACGGGGCGCCAAATTGGCCTTAAACACAATGGCGCCAAATTGACCTAGAGATAAGGAGAGCCAAATCAACCTTAAACTAAGGGGCGCCAAATTGGTCTAAACCAAAAGATCGCCAAATTCACTGCTGAAAGATAAGCCTAGGGCGAGCCAAATTGACCTTAAACTTAGCGGGCGCCACATTGATCTTTAACTTTAGGGCCCAAGGAGCACCAAATTGACCTAAAATATATGAATGCCATTTTGATTCTAAATTTAGTGGGGCGCCAGATTGACCCCAATTTAGGGGCACCAAACTGATCTTAAACTAAAGGGCGTCAGATTAATCTTAAACCCAGGGCGTCACAGTGATCTTAAATTTAGGGGGCGTCAATTGACCTGAAGATAAGGAGGCGCCAAATTGACCTTAAGCTTAGGGGCGCCATATTGATCTAAACTAAGGGGGCGCCAAATTGGTCTTAAACCCAAGAGCGCCAAATTGACCTTGTTGTGGTGGTTGTTGTTTATATATAATATTATATATATATATATATTATATATATAATATATATATATATAATATAATAAATAATAATATATATATATATATATATATATCTTATATATAACTTATCAAGTTTGCGTTTTTTCTTCTTTTCTTTGAAAAAAAAAGGAAAGAAAATCATATAATTAGGGTTTTCCTGTTCAAGCCTTGCTTGATGATAATAAAAAAAAATCAGAATATCTGTCGTATATATCTCTAATAAAGTACCGACCTCGTTCTTTTAAAGCAAAAAGAATTATAATACATAAAAAGAACAAAAAGCAAAGTGTAGGTATTTTGACAAGACGAAACAAAGAGAAGGAAGAAAGGGTCATCAAACTCCAATCCTGCACCCCACCGCAGTGCGGGCTTACGTCAAGCTGTAACCTCGCAGACGTTATGGAGAACCAAATTGACCTTAAACTTTATGAATGTCAATTTGATTCTAAATTTAGTATAGGGCGCCAGATCGAACTTTAAATTTAGGGGCGCCAAATTGATCTTAACCTGAAGGGGCGCCAGATTGATCTTAAACCCAGGGGCGCCAAGGTGATCTTAAATTTAGGGGGCTCAAATTGACCTCAAGATAAGGGGGTGCCAAAATGATTTTAAGCTTAGGGGCGCCAAATCAACCTTAAACTAAGGGATGCCAAATTGATCTTAAACTAAGGGGCACAAAAGTGATTTGAAACTTATAGGGGTCCATATTGACTTGAAACTAAGGGGACGCCACCATGATCTTAAAATTTTAAATTTTGATGCCTTCTGGTCTGTAACATAGAGCAGAATTTTCGCTCCGCTTCAGTCGCATTTTCGCTTCCAAGGACACAGGGGCGCCAAAATCATGATGGCCCCCCAGAGTGCGAAATCCTGGATACGCGCCTCCAATGCCCATATGAATATTTGGTCTATTACAAGCTTTGACTGGAATTGACCAAGTGGTGATAGACCACTGATGGGCATTAGACCAACTGGACATTAGACGAAAGGTAAAAAGGAGAAGCGGTACTTAGACCAAAAGGTATAATTGGACAAGCCGTTTGTAGACAAAATGGAATTAAAAATATGGGATGAGACCAATTGGACATTTAGGTGAGCGGCGGAATCCCCAAAGAGGCTTATTTCTTGTACTTTAATGCACCCGACTGGATTAAAGCAACAAGATACCTTATTTTAAAGGAAATTTTCTGAATTTTTCGAAAATGGCAATAAAAGTTGCGGCATCTTGTAGCATCACCATGGAAACTAGCTTCGAATAGGCCACGCCCATTTTTATGACACAATTTATGAATATTACATTTCGGGTCATTCAATTGGCCGATTAAGAGTTTTGGACATTTTTGGGGCTTGCCCTATTATATGTTGAAACCACCATAGATATAGCTGAAAATTGCTAAATTACAATTATATAAAAAATTGAAGTAAATTCAAAATCAATTTTGTTGCCTAGCAACAGATTTTTTGCTTAGCAACCATTTACCCACTTGCTCAAATGTTGAATTTTCCAATTCCAAATGGTTTTCTATGTATTTAAAGTTACAAAAGCAAACTAATTTAGTTTTAAGGTTGAAATATGTTGATATTGATTGTAGAGGGATGACACAAAAAGAAAAATATCATATAAAGAATGAATTGCAATGCAAAATTTTGTTAAAAATCACCTAACCAAACCCTTGTCATCATGGAAATATGACAAAACTACTGTAAATCTGTATATATTCAACTGTATTTAACAATATTTTTATACACATGGATAAAAGGGTGCTAAATGAAGGTATATATTGAAAGAAACCAACCATAAAACCCTTTACCTTAGAAAATACTTCAAATATGACATATTTCTAAGCATCGAGGGTAAACAATATGTTGCCTAGCAACCACTTTTACCTAGCAACCATGTCTGTAAATCGTATGTAGAGCTTAAAACCAGGTAGAACGGGTATATATTGTAATAAACCAACCATAAAACCTTTTACCTTAGATATATTTCAAACACGACATATTTCTAAGTATCCATGGTGAACATTATGTTGCCTAGCAACCACATTTGACCTAGCAACCATGTCTGTAAATCGTATTTACAGCTTAAAACCAGTTTAAACTTGGGTTATTTTGTTGGGTTTTCTATGAACAGGACTCCAAAAGACACTTGGAACTTTAATACATTAATAAAATTCATTGATATTGTTATTCTTTGAAGATGCAGAAGAAATTTCCATAGCAACAGCAACATTTTACCAAGCAACCTCCCCTCTATATCATGCTTAAATCTTTTAAGCAGTCTAAACTTAATATTCCGTCATTTTATTTTATTATTTGAAAGTAGGTGGTACCCTATAGTGCTATTCATTTGATTGGAATCATGAAAATGGTTGTTGAGGAATTAGAAGTTATTTCCATAGCAACAACAACATTTTACTTAGCAACCGCACCTCTTTTCCATGTTTGAAGCTTGAAAGTAGTATAAACTTGGTTATTTTATTGGTGTATTTTATCATTCAAACAGTAAGACCTACATGTATCCCTAATTTATATCTACTTTGTAGTGTCAGAATGTCATATAATGAATTGGTTGCAAAATTTTGTTGTTTAAGAATTAAAAATTTACTGAGCCATAACACATATATAAATTATCTACATCCTCTAAGCAGTTAAAACTTGGTTATTTTGTGGGCGTCTTTTATTTTCTGAATAGTAGGCCTTATATATTTCGGTGGTGTCATAATCTCACTTTTCCCATTTTAATGGAATTGCAACATTTTTTATTGAATTAATTATGTTACCAATTAACAAAACATATACTTTTCCGCTCAAAACATTTTAGTTCCCCAATTTGATTTATATACTGTATTATTGATAGGTATCTCAAAGGGCATATTCTAAGACTAGCTATTTATAACACACAGTCAGTGAGAGTGTTGGTTAGTTCGCTCTTGCTTTAAAATTAATTATTTTATGTTAGGCCCTGCCTGGGTAACATCAGCGTCCTGGGCCATCTCTTTATCTAATATGTCTCATTTTGTATTGTTATTGTATAGTATATGCTTTTCATGGAAATAAAGACTATATACTACTTTACATAGCAACTATACCTCTATGTCATAAAGTTTCTAAGCTGTTTAAACTTTAAACTGGGTTATTCTGTAGGCAACTTTTATTCTCTTTAATAGAAACAGTAGGCTCAAACAGTAAATAGGCCCTACTCTTAAAGTGATATTATCACCTCGTTTCATATTGACTTGAAAGGGGTTGCCCCTATTTGTTGCTGAAATATTAGAAGGAATTTCCAGAGCATCAACCATATTTTACCTAGTAGCAATAAAAAACATATTTTCATTTTCGCCCGGAAATATGGTCTTAAGTCATGAAGTGGACAATCCTGACTGAGAGTGATGCATGTAGGTCTACTATATTCTGCACATGGGGATGATTATTATCAAATGTGATTAATCCTTATTTGAAATCCAAGAGTTTAATCACCATTAGAAGAAATCTGGGGTTGCGTATAATGGGTTACACCAAGTATGCTATCTGATAGAAAGCTACCGATAGGGGTGAAGTTAGAAAACACATAGGACTACATTGTAGGCATAGGACTGAACCTTATTTCAATCCCAAAATATTAGATATTTTCCCCTCTTCCACACTGGTCATTTCAACACTATGACGGCCATTAGATCTCATGTAGGATGCTTATAAATGAAAGATGGCTCTTGATGGTTATGGTTATGAATAAAAGATGGCTGGCCAAAATGGCAAGTGACCACTGAGACCTCAGCTCCAGTACATGTACAAATTCTGTAGTATCCGCAAAGTGTTGTCCAAGCATGACAATATGCCATCCTTATAAGGGTAGATTCCTAGACAGTACTTATCTTGTGTGAGGCTCCCAACCCAGGCTATCCAGATCATTGCATCTGGTTCTGGTCCACGCGCTTGAGCTAGTTTGTACACAAATTTTTTATCTATCTTTTAACATGATTATGAACTACTTAAACATGTGTGATATCAGGTTTAGCATAATATGTATGCAACGAAGAAGCTACAGAACACTGTATCAGTACATGTCTCCCTGAGGATAACAGGGAAGGACTCCCTCCTGACAACTCCCTTGGACATACTGGTGACAGCTCCCCTGCAGGACGGCTCCCGGGAGGCTATCTCCGCGGAGGACCGGTCCCCGAAGGATACCTCCCCAAAAGGACAGATCCCTCAGAGGACAACTCCCTCCAGAGGACAAATCCTTCTAGAGGACAACTCCCTAGGAGGAAACTCCCCGGAAAACAGGTCCCCCGAAGGAAAACTCCCTTAGAGGATAACCCCAAAAGGACATCTCACCTCACTTTAAATGGTTTAAGGACAAGATATTTATTCTATGCCAGCCCTTTCTCTTTTCCCTTGTAATATACATGTAATGAATTATTCTAGTGCTTCTAATTACTGTTCTCCAGGAGGAGCTCATCAGGGATGACAAACAGGGATATGGATGGTTAAAGGAGGTTTTACCACAATGATTTGTGGCATAGTTGCTAAGTATTCAAAAGAAATTTTCATCCTTTTGTTCCCAACTTTGCGACGGTTGAAGCACACTCAAGAAAATAACAAATCTGTAGCATTTTCCGAATATTATCCTTCTTCATTTCTCAACTTTGCCTTCTACTACTCATCATGTTGGAGATGACATTAACCTTGGATACCCTTTACTCAGGTCTGCTTAGAAAAGAGAGAGAAAGGGAAATTGTACCGTTCCTCTAGGCGTGGTCATAACAATCTTGCTGTATTCCTGTCACCAATACGGTTAGTCATTATATGGGGAAATGTCCTTTTGGGGAGTTGTCCATCTCGACAGTTGTTCTCCAGGGAATTTGTCCTCCGGAAGAGTTGCCAATTGGGGGAATTATCCTCTGGATGAGTTGTCCATCAGGGCAGATGACCTCCAGAGGATTTGTCCTCCAGGGAGTTGCCCATCAGGGGAATTGTCCTCAAGTGGAGTTGTTCTCAGTGGTAGTTGATCATCAAAGGTATTGCCTCTGGAGGAGTTGTCAATAGGTCAATTGTCCTCTAGATGAGTTGTCCATCAGGGCAATTGTTCTCCAGGGGATTTGTCCTCCAGGGAGTTGTCCCTCAGGGGAATTGTTCTCCAGAGGAGTTGTTCTCCGTGGTAGTTGTCCATCAGAGGTATTGTCCTCTGGAGGAGTTGTCCGTCGGGGTATTGTTCTCTGGAGGTGTTGTCCATCGGGGGAATTGTCCTCCAGGTAGTCTACCGGGGAAGTTTTCCTTGGGGTGGTTGTCTTCCGGGGAGTTGTACTTGGGGACCTATCCTCTTAGGGACTTGTTCTCCAGATTAGATTTAATCGGGGTAGTTGTCCTCTGGGGAACCATTCCCTGGGGAATATTTTCCAGTAGTCATGCTATAAATGTAGGGGGACCGGGAAGACCGACTGCATGCTCACGATTTTCCCGGCGTTTTTCTGAACCCGGTAGGCCGTAGAAAACCCGTGGAGTCACCAAAGGGACCCGAGGGGGGTCCTACCGGTAGTCCGACGGGTCGCTGCCGGTAACCGGGCGGGCCCCTTCCGTTTTTTCAGTCAGTTCTCGAAATAAAATATCGATGGGCTTCTTTCGATACGGTTTCCGTGCGACTTTCCTGCTGCCCCCCGCCAGGGCCCCTTAAAGGGTCCTGATCATTATGTACAAGCTAAACTGTGTCCTGCTATTTATTTTGTTCATTAATTTATTATTATTATTATTTGTTTGTTTGTTTGTTTGTTTGTTTGCTTTTTTAAGGGGCGGGGGGGGGGTGTCTGTCGTAGGAAATACCACTTTGGGATATTCAGATGTTTTGTCAGGTTTGCTTACATAGGCCTATAAGCATCTAATAACGTTTCCCATTTTTTCACCTAATACTTGATATTGAATAGGCGTTCAAATGAAAATGTGCTTTTATCGAATTCATCTTTCAACTATAAGTTTTATGGATAGTCTAATTTATTTATTTAGATTTAGAGCAACAAAATTTAATTTAAAAAAAAAAAAAGGAAAAAATTCTAGGGAATCGAGCTCGAGTCCTCTGAATGAGAGTCTGTGCTTCATACCACTCGGCTGTTATTGCTGATACCGAAATCAAAATTCCTAATTTAAATGAACCAAACTAGGATATATTAGTCTATGTTCAAGGCCGATTTTAAGCAATAAATTTGTAAAGGGTCCGGAGCTATCCTATGGAAAAAGAATTGCGTGCAGCTCTTTAGGGGAAGTTGTCCTCTGGAGGAGATATTCTAGAACCATCGGTCAGGATGGTCCACTTCAGACCATATTATCAGGCAAAATTAGTGTGATTTGTATAAAATATGTTTGTTGTTGCTGGGTGAAATATATTTGTTGCTATGGAAATTCCTTCTAATTCTTCAACAACAAAAATTCCAATTAAATTAATATGATACGAGGTAGAAATATAGGAGTATTTAGGGTATGAGCTTACTGTTTAGAGAATAAAAATTACCAACAGAATCGCAGTTTAAACTGCTTGAACTGCTTAAAAGCTAAAATTTTCAAGTAGAGTATTTTTAATGTTAATTCTTCTTCACCAAAATGTTGGATTTCCACTCAAATTATGAAATGAGAAATGATATAGATATGTGGTTGCTAGATGAATTTGTTATATGAGGTTTTAACATGACAAAAGTATATAATTTAGGGATAGGGCTTGCTCTTTTAATAATAAAAAAGGATGACAATTTCAATCAATTTGATACAATAGATCTGAATTGCGTCAACTTTTTTGTTGTACCTCTATAAGTTGTGTATGTAATTTTAGATATTTTTAGATATCTCATGATGTTATATTGTTTTGTTATGTAAATTTATGTAGTTTAATTAACTGGCCCCGTGGAAGACCAGCAGCAACATTATTAGTTGCCGCTGAAATGGGCTACCAGCCGTATTTTAAACTTGATATATGTTTTATATTTTATATGTAATTTGCATATGCTTTTTATTTTACGGAAATAAAACCAAACCAAACCATTAAAGTGTTACGGTTGTATCTTTTGGGGTCCTGTTTATAGAAAACCACAACAAAATAACGCAAGTTCAAACTGGTTTAAAGCTCTAAATGTGATATACAGACATGGTTGCTAGGTAAAATGTGGTTGCTAGGCAACATTATGTTCACCATGGATGCATAGAAATGTGTCATATATTAGTTTTTCTAAGTTTAAGGGATTTATGGTCGGTTTCTTTCAATAAATACCAGTACAAACTGGTTTAATGCTCTAAATAGGATTTACAGACATGATTGCTAGGTCAAATGGGGTTGCTAGGCAACATAATGTTCACCATGGATACTTAGAAATATGTCATGTTTGAAATATTTCTAAGGTAAAAGGTTTTATGGTTGGTTTATTACAATATATACCCGTTCTACGTGGTTTTAAGCTCTAAATACGATTTACTGACATGGTTGCTAGGTAAAAAGTGGTTGCTAGGCAACATAATGTTCACCATCGATGCTTAGAATTGTAATATTTGAAGTATTTTCTAAGTTAAAGGGTTTTCATGGTTTGTTTCTTTGAATATAAACCTTCATTTTGCACCCTTTTAACCCTGTGTATACAGAATAGAGTTAAATACAAGTGAATATATACAGATTTACCGTAGATTTTACATATTTTCATGATAACAAGGGTTTGTTTGACAATAATTTGCGTTACAATTCATTTTTTATATGGATTTTTTTCTTTTGTATCATCCCTCTACTATCCATATCATTATATTTTTAGCATTAAAACTAAATTATTTCGATTTTATTACTTTAAAAACATAAAAATTGCATTTAGAATAGGAAATTTCGACATTTGTGCACGCGGGAAAATGGTTGCTATGCAAAAATTGGTTGCTAGGCAACAAAATTGATTTTAAATTTACTTCAATTTTTTATAGAATTGTAATTGAGGATTTTTAGTTATATCTGTATTAGTTTCAACATAGGCAAGCCCCAAAATGTCCAAAACTCTTAAACGGCCAAGTGAATGACCCATACTTTATTTCATGATTTTTGTCATAAAATGGGCATGGTCTATTCAAAGCTAGTTTCCATGGTGATGCTACAAGATGCGGCAATTTTTATGCTCATTTTCGAGAAATTCAGCAAATTTCCTTTGAAATAAGGTATCTTGTTGCTTTAATCCAGTCGGGTGCATTAAAAGTCTCAAAATTTGGCTCTTGCCGCTCACCTAATTAGTCAAAGTGGGCTTAATACCATGTACTTGGCAATTTACCAGTGTAACAAGAATAAAAACAATAAAGAAAATGATACAGAATATTCAGAAGTTAACCCTTTGTTATACAGAGCGAGTCAATAAATAAACCCCTCCCAAAAAGTTTCGCAAGTGGACTTTGGGCCATGATAACTTTTCAGGTACGCTTTAGTTATTCCTGATATTCATACCATTGGAAAGATAATTTATTCCCCTTTTATTGATATCCTATTTGTAATGATTTGTCATGCTTCAATGCACATAATATCAAATATGAGAAAAAGTAAAAAGTCAAATGTTGTAAAATGCACTTTTATTATCACATTGAAATTCCGCAACTTGACTTTAGGTCCTGATAACTTTGGGATATTTTCTGATTTTTATTGAATTCTATACCATTGTCAAGTTAATTTATCTCTTTTTGATTGATACCTTATTTGTCATGTGATGTCATGCTTGGGTCCACAGGAACCCTGAACACCACCTGAATACATGGCAAAGCGAAAGACAATTTTCAGTTTAAATTTCTGTAACACTACTTTGAAGCTTGATACATTTTAATGTGGGTTTTCAAGCATTATCAATTTTCATAGCATTAAAAGTTCATTTATTCTTCTTTTTATTGATGCCCTATTTGCAATAGTACATCATGTTTCAATGCACATAACTCATGAATATAATGCAAAGTAAAAAGTGAAAAATAGCGAAATGCTTTGTTATTGCTGGCAACAGACAGTAATCTGAACAATAGGCATTCAATTTGGAACATTTAACTTCTGACTTTAATATCCTAACATTCAGGTGTTCTGCGCATGCAAGAACAACACACTCTCGTTACAATTAGGGTGTCATTAAAAAGAGGAATAAATTTACTTGACAATGGTATAAAATTCAATAAAAATTACAAAATACCCCAAAAAGCTATCAGGGCCGAAAGTCGAGTGGCGGAACTTCACTTTGATGAATGCATTTTGCAACATTTGACTTTTTACATTTCTCCATATACTGATATTCTGTGCATTGAAGCATGACAAAATCATTACAAATAGGATATCAATAAAAAGGGGAATAAATTATCTTTCCAATGGTATGAATATCAGGAATAACTAAAGCGTACCTGAAAAGTTATCATGGCCCAAAGTCCACTTGCGAAACTTTTTGGGAGGGGTTTATGTCCCTTTATTTGTAGGGCCTAGATGTCTTGTGAAAAGTATGAACATTTAATCATGGGTTTCATGACGTGTCTTGGTAGAGTTATCATCCTAGCACACCCATTTTATTTGGATCTTTGCACGCAAGACTGAATACAGACAATCTTCAGAAGACGGCAAATTCTTACTTGCGCCAAGTGGCTGGGTGAAGAATAAAGAAATTGAGAATTTATTACTTATGTCCTCGCACAAAGACACACACCCACATGTACCTTCATTTACACATAGTATGTGAGGGTGTGGGTGTGGGTGTGTACATGGTTTGTGTATTACACAAACCACGTACACACCCACACACACACCCACATACACCTTCCACAGACATACACACACACATACCCTATCTCGTCCACACACGCACATACACACCTACACCCTCAACAAACACAACCACACACATACACACACCCTCACTCACACTCACAGACAATTTTAAAGAAATTATTGCGTCCTAATCATTCAGTGATGGTCGTGGTAAAAGCAAGTGGAAATGTTATTGTTTGCTGTGTGTGTATACATATTCTGTCAACATTTGTTTTTAAACTTCACATTCTACATGTATTTCGCGTAGTTGAAATTTTACCGTCTTCTAAAGATGATATGTTACTCAGTCAAGCGTGCAAAGATCCAAATGAAAAGTATACCAAGAAATGCTGGGAGGACGACTCTATCAAGACATATCATGAAACCCATGATTAAATGTTCATGCTTCAAAAAAGACAATCTAAAGAATAATTTAATTGAATGTCCAGGTCATTGTAGTGATTAAAGCCTCAATTTTGATATGGTTCCAACTTTCAGGATGGCATACTGATATGATACTACATGCTCCAACATCACATTTCATAATCAGCAGGGTTTATCAATGGGGTTTATACAAATGTACATTGTTTGTGTAGTAAGTGTGATGTTGGAGCATGTAGCATCATATCAATATGACTGCTGCATGGTGCTAATTCAACAGTACGGGTATGACCAGCGTGGCGCTGGTGCGTCAAAACAGACAGAGCTCAGACAATAGCATGATCATGTAATATTACGTGGTCGGCGCACAGTGTACAAACGCCAAGCATCTTTAGTCACAATAACCCAAACATTCATTTGAATTAGTTTTAGAATAGGTAAAGCAGAGAAAGGGGAGATAACATATGTCTAAACCAGATCCCTGACGTAGGAACCATATAGGCAGACCCCCAAAATGGTATTCGCCCAAGGAAACCTGCAAATGAGACAGCATTGCTGCAACCTTGCTGGAGGAATGGAAAATAATCTCAGGGGAAGTATACAGAAATCTCTTTGACAGCTTCAACTAAAAAAAAAAATGAAAAATATATAAAAATACAGGCAACATCATTACCAGTTTTGGTTAGTATGTATATTTTTGACCAATTGAATTTATCCAAACTGAAGTAAGATCAACCATATATATGTTTCTGAATATCTTTTATGAAAACGTACTCTCTTAAAACAAAGAAGATACCATACCTAACCATATTCATCAAAATAAATGATGCCCAATATTCTCAGGGTGGTAAAAATTGTATTTATATGTTTTCTTACCAGGTGTTAACTTTTGGCCTCAACTGTATGTAAGTGCGGGATCATAAAGGAATCCAAGTGATAGGGATATACTGTCAGCTCATTTGATTCTAACCAGTCAAGTGCTTTTTAACTGTTAACTGGTATTATCATTATTATCATTAAAATTCAATAATATCAGTAGTAACAACAACAAAAATGATCATAATAACAATAATAATGATAATAACAATAGTAATGATAATAATAATAAGAAGAATATAAACTCATGGTCAATTTGTGTGGTTTACGATCATGAGGAATAACAGTTTCCAGGAATAAAAACATTAAATATAAAAATATTAAATATTTACAATAAATATGATTAACGATGCAATAATGAAACATTACAAACAACAAAAATGTAGGCCTGCATATGTTGTACCTTAATTCATTGTATTTCTATCAAGGCAATACATTGGTATAAAGCTCAGCTCTCAGGTCCCCAGAGCTCAACTTTCTTGATAAATCCATGATAAAAGCAGGTAGTGCATGTAGTCGTTTCCCCCAATAGGCCTATAATGTGAGATGTCTTGTACAGGAAAGTTTACATGTACTATGTTCTTTCTTTAGAAAATAGCATGTCACAATTTGAACATTGTACCATATGCATAAAAGTTAGTAATTGCCTTTTATAGAATTTTCTTAATATTAATTTTCATTATGATATTTTAATATTTTGTATTATTGTCTTATGATTTTCAATTCAGTGTTCATTTTATCATTTTGAAACAGAATAATACTTATTGAGTTAATTGTGACTCAATAATTTTTTTAAAATGTTTTTATAGTTTTAAATGTGTGCATAAAATCCTAGTAAAATCAAGTACTTCTTTTACGCATAACACCAATTGTCATGTGTACCCTCCAGCATGCGCTCTTATAGATGTATAGAATCTATCTTACTTTCTACTTTCTTGAGAAACTAATACCAATAGGAACATTGTTATGCCTAGTTTCTTTCCAGTATGTGCTCCTTAGTGTCCAGCAAACTTTACTTTGTACATTCTTAAGTAAATAGGCCTTCCTTCTCACTATAGGATAATCATTATGGTTTCTCTCCAGTATATGCTCTTAGATGTCTTGTAAGCTTACTTTGTACATTCTTGAGTAAATTATACCTCAAAAAAGAATTTGGTTCCCATTATACACTCTCAAATGTCAGATTGTCCTTTACTTCGACCTTAAGACTGATGTTGGGGGTGCACTGTAAAAGGAACAAGCGGGTGAGTTTAATATCACAAGCACTGCCTAACATCTTACAAATTTTCTGAAATGAAGCAAGCTAAATTGTTAAAATAGCACACTCGCTGTGGACTTATAAATGAAATTCATTTTAAAGTAATCCCAATATTTTCTGATTTGGCTGATTCATTGGATTAGGAGTTACAGCATATTTCTGGACTTAATTCTCATCAACATGCTCCTCAGAAAAAATCTTTACATTGGAAAAATTGATACTACTTGGATACTTCTTATCTACTGCGAATGCTCAGAATGCTTTCTACTATCACCTACAAGTGATGTAAGTCTTTGCTACAGGAGAACATTAGTAAAGTTTCTCTCCAGTATGTATTCTATGTCGCCATGTACATGGTGTATTCATGTAAAATGCAAGGGCTGCAGAGAAAGGTGGAAGGTCTGAAGCTCCCTCCCCTCCTGCAAACGTGTACAAAAATGTGAAAATGTCCATGGATTTGTGATTTTTAGCCTGTTCAGCCCCCCCCCCCTCCTCACTTCCAAAAATGCTCCATGGCCCCTAAAATGCGGTTTCACAATACAGTTTTATGATTTATTTCTCATTAGTGTTTTACAAAGGAGCACGTCCATATAAGAAACTTTAAGGTACTCTAAAATTTTGTTCCACACAAAAAACATTGGAACTATTTCCTTCTTGTGTGTGTCCTCAGATGGAAAGTAAGACAACTTTTTAGCGAAAATCTCTTATCACAATAGAAACACTCAAATGGTTTCTCTCCAGTGTCGGATCTAACATGACGAGCAAGATGACGTCGGTCACAAAAACTTTTATCACAATAGGAACATTGATAAGGTTTCTCTCCAGTGTGGGTCCTGACATGCCGAGTAAGATCACGACGGTAAGAACAACTTTTATTACAATAGGAACATTGATATGGTTTTATTCCAGTGTGTATCCTTAGATGGCCAGTAAGATTACTTTGATCAGCAAATCTTTTATTACAATAGGAACATTGATATGGTTTCTCTCCAGTGTGGGTCATCAGATGTCTAGTCAGATTACCCTGACGAGAAAAGCTGATATCACAAAAGGAACATTGATATGGTTTCTCTCCAGTGTGGGTCCTCAGATGTCTAGTAAGATCACGCCGGTCAGAAGAACTTTTATCACAATAGGAACATTGATATGGTTTCTCTCCAGTGTGGATCCTCAGATGTCTAGTGAGATTACCTTGATTAGAAAATGTCTTATTGCAATAGGAACATTGGTAGAGTTGTTCGTTGTCCACTCCTTCACCTGGGAAAAACAAAAAGAATATTTTCATGCCTTCACCATGAAATGTAATGCAATAGGTATCACATGACTTCAAGAATCAATTGAGATATGAACATAAAATTGTATGCCATAAGATTACAAACTAAGCACTGTGAGATGTCTTGTACATGAAAGTTTACCTTGTTCTCTCTTGGGAAACTAGCTTACCTTAATAAGCATAGTGGGTCATACCCATAAAAGCAAGTAATTGCTTTTCTAGAATTTTGCTAATAAAAAATGCATTTCCTTATTTTTTTCATTTGGAATTAGAATTAATAGATATTTAATTGATATAAAAAGAAAATGTGTTCATAAAATCCTTGTAAAAGCAATCACTTCTTTTATGCATAATGTTGATGGTCATGGATTTCCTCCAGTATGTGCTCTTAGATGTACAGTATTAAGCTTACTTTTACTTTACTTGAGAAACTTGAGATATTTTCCCGAGTATATCTCCCCAGTATGTGCTTTTAGATTTGTGCTAAAATTTCTTTGTACTTTCTTGGAAAATACCTTAAATAGGAACATTGTTATGGCTAGCTTCTCTCTTAAATATCTTGTAAGAGCTATACTTTGTACTTTCTTGAGATTCCTTCTTGCAATAGGAAAATTGTTACCAGTATGTGCTCTTAGATGTCAGAATGTATTTTAGATTGAGATAAATTGAGAAATAGCCAACTGTATGGTTGATCAGGAAAATAAGAATGGAGTCAGTTGAAGCATAGAGTGGGTAAATGCATTTTTAGTTTTTACGATCAACTTCGACATCAACACAGATGTTTGAGTTGAGTTCATTTATTATCAAAATACATGAACATGGAATATGAAAAACAATACAATAAAAGGTATCAGAAAAATAGTATAAATGCTATTTTGTCTGGTAGACATTTTACATACACTTATTTACATAATAATATACATAGAATTATATCTTCAAACTTCACATAACTAAAAAAAAAAAAATGCATTTACAATATTTACAATATGAGCTAACTTGCATAACTGAAAACATACAAAGTTGTAATAGTTATGGTAATAACTTTTAAATATGTATTTCTTATCAACCAATATAGTTCAAAGCAACAAAAAAAGTTATTTCTCGGATTATGTCTTGTATCATACTGATCATGTGAAACAAAACTGCAGTACTGAGGCAGTTTGCTGTTTATGAGGTTGAACATGAGTAAACACAGAGCTTGTGTAGCTGAAAATATAGAGACTTTTATGTTTTAAAATAAAGGTCTTGAGGGAGTCATGATTGGGCTAAATGTAATGGCATGTATAGCCAATTTCTGACTGACATATATGCATTTCAAACTTGATTCATAAGCACTCCCCCAAGCTTTAATTCCATATTCAAAATATGGCTGCAAAATAGTGTTATACAATAATACTAAAGCACTTGTATGGACAATATTTCTCAGTTTAAACAAGACACCAACTTTTTCCTTATGTTTGCATTTACTTTTCTTTTATGGGTTTTCAAGTTTAGTTGGTTACCTATATTCAGACTGATAAATGATACACGATACACTTCCCTAATGACATTATTCAACATCTTCATTTCCCTGAGGGTAGTAAACTGTCTCTGTTTTCCTCCTATTAAAATTTAGTTAGTTTTTGATAAATTTACAGTGAGTTAATTTACATGACACCATTTAATCACATCTTGTAGATGTTTAATGATTTGGTTCTTTTCTATATCATCCTTTTAATTGGGCTGAAAATGTATGGTTTGTATCATCAGCAAAAATTTTAAACTTCCAAGTATACTGCTGATTAGGAAAATTGTAATTTATGTCAATTAGAAAAAAAGTGTTGGTCCTAAAACAGATCATTGAGGGGCTCCACAAGAAATCAACCCTTTCTTAGACATTTTACTACCATCGTTGACGAATTGATATCTATTGCTTAGATAATTTCTTATCTATTCGAGTGGTAGACCCTAGTTTACTGCATAATATGTCATGATTTATACCGAGTGAGTAAAAAAAAACTTTACACCTAGAAAAATGTCAATAAAAAGAAAACCAATTTGTAAACCCCAAATTATTTTACATATTCTGAAAGAGTAACTCCTCTCACATCTTCTGGTACCATTTTTGTATGGTATGTCTTTACGCTTGGATGAACATGACGTATTGTTTGCGAACATGTCAATTTCGAATTGTGCAAGAATGGGAGTAAAATCAAAACAACAAAAAGCTAGGAAAAAGCAACTTCATCCTGATTAAAATAGCATAACTTAACGCTTAATAACTTGGCAGGGGTGTTGTTATACATATTGACTACATTTTCCATAAAAATTAGATTGACTCGTCAAGTAATGCACGAATGAGTACACATCAAAGAGTAAATTGCCACCGACAGACGTAAAAAGGCCTCCTAATACTTTTGAAAAGTGATTATTTTGTCTTTGACATGTGCTCTACAGACTGACTCTACAGATCTATCGCATTTTCATACAAAATGTAGTCAATATGTGTAACAACACCCCTGCCAAATTATTAAGCGGAAGATATTTTCGTTAAAACGTTATCCTATTTTAATCAGGATGAAGTTGCTTTTTTTTATAGCTTTTTCTTGTTTTGATTTTACTCCCATTCTGGCACAATTCGAAATTGACATGTTAGCAAACAATGCGTCTCGTTCATCTAAGCGTAAAGATATAATACACAAGATTGGTACCAGAATATGCGGGAGGAGTTACTCTTTCAGAATATGTATACTAATTTGGGTTTATAAATTGGTTTTCTTTTTATGGACATTTTCCTAGGTGTAAAGTTTTTTCTGACTATATTTTTTTTTCTAAAACCATAATGTTCATCATAAAACAAATTTTGTTTCTCAAAATAAATCTAATCTAATCCACAAGCATTTAAAATATTTCCTCTTATACCGTCAGAACTGATACAGGCCTAAAATTACCTAAACCATCCTTTTCGCCTTAAGTTTCTTAAAAACGGGTTAAATTTTAGCAATTTTCATATTGTCAGGAAAGCCCCTTGTGTAAATGAAAAAAATATTAAAAATAACTTTATTATTCTCTTTTGGTGCCCATAAATTACAAAGCATTGCTTTTTAGGTCCCAAAGTTTGAACTCACAATTTTCTATTATATGAAAAGGTTTCTTTCCAGTGTGTATCCTCACATGGCGAGTAAGGTTACTGTGACTTGAAAATTTCTTATCATGTAGTCCAGGCTAGAGACCATGTAACTTTGTTTTTTGATATATACAATGTTTTTTTGATGGTTTTTTGTCAATTCGAGTGTGCTGATTCCAA
This sequence comes from Paracentrotus lividus, assembly GCA_940671915.1. Lineage (NCBI taxonomy): Eukaryota > Metazoa > Echinodermata > Echinoidea > Camarodonta > Echinidae > Paracentrotus > Paracentrotus lividus. The sequence continues at coordinate 22,442,341 of CALNVZ010000218.1, forward strand.
ATTCGATGAGTGCCCGACGCGAAATCTTAAGCATTTTTCACAAATCATGAAAATTCAAAATGGCCGCCAAAATATTAAAATAAGTATTCCGATGGTATTTCTGAGGTTGTTTTGGGAGTTTCTTGTCAATTCAAGGGTGCTGATTCCAAATCCGATGAGTTCCAGCTGCGAAACCTAGCGGAATTTACGCAAATCGCTAAAATTCAAAATGGCTGCCAAAATGGCCGCCAAAACTGGAAATCAGTATTCCAAGGGTATTTGGGGGTTGTTTTGATGGTTTCCTATCAATTCAAGGGTGCTGATTCAAAATTTGATGAGTGCCAACCACGATACCCAACAGATTTTATGCAAATCGCTAAAATTAAAAATGGATGCCAAAATGGCCACCCAATTGAAAATGCATATTCTATGGGTATATCTCAATGAAAAAGTTTTTTCTTTTTGTGGTTTCTCTTCAATTTGAAGGCGCTGATTCCAAATCCGATAAGTACTAGCCAGAAAAATACACAGGACAGAAACGACAGAAAAGAAAAGAGAGAAAGAAAAGTTGAAAGAAATGGCAACCAAGTCATGTAAAATCTATGTTATGGCCATACATTGCCAATAATAAGTTATGATTCTATTTTGGCTGTTTACTGTCATAGGTTCCCAAGCTAACCATGGTACCAGCATTGAACCACTGAGGCTCCCCCACAGCCACACGAAAATGCTCTCCAAACATGATTCTTTTCATTATCAAAATCATTCTCTCAATCGTTGATTCTCTTTTGGCCTTCTGCCTTCAAGAAAGTCACCATTACCTATAGGGGTAGGATAAAGTCAAATCTTACGGGGAGCGCTGACAAAATAAACAAAGGTTCGTGTACAAAAGAAATGCATCTTTTTAAAAATTATTATCATTCCAATCTTACTGGGTGCCCGCACCCTCCGCCCCCTGGATCTGCCCCTGACATGTAGAAGATACATGTAGAACAGTTATTTTTTATTTAGTCGTGTTTGATCATTTAGTTTTATGTAAAGTGTCTCCTGTTGTTCAATATAACATGAAAGGGTTAATAAGGGAAACCCAGTATTTCATTTACAGCCTCGTTTCTGTCTGGGGGAAAAAAATCCAAGAATATTTTCTTGATGTCAGGACCACACACAAACCCAGTCTTTAAATTATAAAAATTGTATTATGTCTGTAATAGTGCAATGAGACAAGAAAATACTTTTGCATGTCACATCTCGGAGACGTCTCTAATACTATTTATCCGTCGAGGAGACGAAATTTCTATTCTGTCGCGAAGTGAGATAGCACCCTACGCACATGTCTAGAAAGATCACATTGACAAGAAAATCTTTTATCACATTAGGAACATTGATATGGTTTGTCTCCAGTGTGTGTCCTCACATGTCTAGAAAGATCACATTGACGAGAAAATCTTTTATCACATTAGGAACATTTGATATGGTTTGTCTCCAAAGTGTGTGTCCTCACATGTCTAGAAAGATCACATTGACGAGAAAATCTTTTATCACATTAGGAACATTGATATGGTTTGTCTCCAGTGTGTGTCCTTAGATGTGGAATAAGTTTACTGTGACAAGAAAACTCTATCACAATAGGAACAATGATGCAGTTTCTTTCCAGTGTGTATCCTCACATGGTAAATATGTTTACTTGGACAAGAAAATCTCATATTACAATCTGAACATTGGTGTTCTTGTCCTTTGTCCAATCCTTTACCTGGGGGAAAAAAAAGAATATTTTTATGCCACCACCCAGAAGGTAATACAATAGGCATAAAAACAAATTGAGGAATTCATTTCAATTCAGTTTATTGAAATTCCATGTTTAAAAACATAACACTACAAGTATACACCAGAAGATATACAATTAATAAAAAAAAAGGGGGGGAAAATAAAGAAATGAATAGAATAAACCGAACATATTACACCATCTCCTTTCACATGCCCTTGCAAAAAGTATAAATTGGGTACTATTGTCAGACCAGCAAAAGTGAAAAGTAATTACCAAAATGTATTTCCCTTTGGAAATAACTTTGCAGCCAAGCAGGGCTCTTTTGTCAAGCTATCTTAAAAGAAAACCAGATAAAGGATGTAGAACTCCTATTTATTAACAAAGTTTATAGTTATTTTGCTGTTATCCACAATTACGCAACTTTTAACAAATATTTTTTGGTATGTGGTATCTATACATGAGCTCTGGAATGAATCAGAAGAGAGACTGTTTTTCAAGATATGCTTCTGTCATGTCCACCTCTCAATATATATATATTAAATGGCTTCTCAGCTTGATCAATCAAATTTCACTCGCAAGATTAGAATTGCATGTATGTCCTTTACTAGATATCTTTGTTGGAAAATGTCTTTATGCAATAAGAATTTTGATATGGTCTCCCCTCTCCCTCCATTATGTCTTACCAGATGACAAGTATGATAAGTAGGTTTAATTTGATCAGGGAATAGTTTATCACATAAGGAACACAATATGCTTGGGGCTCACTGTAACATGAACAAGCAGCTGTACTGGGATCAATACAACATGCATACTATCATCTTTTATGCCCTCCAGTGTACATGTAGCAAGCACAACTGCAAACGAACATGCTTTCTGCAAATTAGAATGCGCTTAGAAATATTTCATGATCAAGCCAATTCATTACAGGCTTTTACTGGACTCAAATCTGAAGAAATTCCACCTCAGACTATTCCTTTTTGCACTTGGAACCTTGATAATAAATGCTCTACTGTGAATGATCTGACATGCTTAGTAAGATCACCACATAATACTTCATAAAAAACCTTTCGTCCCAAGAAAAAAAATTCTCTCAAGTATGTGTAATAATGCAGCCATGTAGATTGTCAACACTTGTCAACATCAGCTCCATGTAAAATATGGTTAGAATAGAGAAGTATTTTTTTTTCTAACTGTAAGTTGACTCTTAAATCAAAATTTTGAAAATTGGTAGTACTATTTATCTCTACTGTGTGTCCCCAGATGGAAGGTTAGATTATTCTTTTTACAGAAAATCTCTCATCACAATATAAAACATTGCCATCTTTTCTCTCCAATGTGGGTACTCAGCTGCTTAACAAGACTAATTTTATGTGAAAATTTCTTATTACAATACATAGGAGCATTGATATGGTTTTTCTCCAGTGTGTGTCCTCACATATCCAGAAAGATCACATTGATGAGAAAATCTTGTATCACAATAAGAACATTCATGTAGTTATTTTCTCCAGTGTGGTTCTCAGATGCGTAGTAAGATAACTTTGATCAGAAAATCCCTTTTTAAATAAGGGGCATTAATATGGTTTCTATCTAGTGTGTGTTTTCAGATGGCTTTTTAGACAACTCCGATCAGCAAATCTCTTTTCACAATAGGAACATCTGTATGGTTTTTCTCCAGTGTGTGTCCTCACATGTCTAGAAAGAGTAGCTTTACAAGAAAATTTCTTATCACAATAAGAACATTGATGTGGTTTGTCTCCAGTGTGGGTCCTCAGATGCCTAGTAAGATTACTTTGACAAGAAAATCTCTTATTGCAATAAAAACAACCATATGGTTCTTCTCCAGTGTGTGTCCTCACATGTCTAGAAAGATCCCATTGACTAGAACATCTTTTACCACAATGGAAACATAGATATGGTATTTCACAAGTGTGTGTCTTTAGATGTTGAATAAGTTTACTGTGAAAAGAAAAACTCTTATCACAATAGGAACATTGATTTGGTTTTTCTCCAGTGTGTGTCCTGAGATGCATACTAAGATAACTTTGATCAGAAAATCCCTTTTTACATAAGAGGCATTGATATTGTTTCTCTCCAGTGTGTGTTTTCAGATGGCTTTTTAGACAACTCCGATCAGCAAATCTCTTTTCACAATAAGAACATCTGTATGGTTTTTCTCCAGTGTGTGTCCTCACATGTCTAGAAAGAGTAGCTTTACAAGAAAATTTCTTATCACAATAAGAACATTGATGTGGTTTGTCTCCAGTGTGGGTCCTCAGATGCCTAGTAAGATTACTTTGACAAGAAAATCTCTTATTGCAATAAGAACAACCATATGGTTCTTCTCCAGTGTGTGTCCTCATATGTCTAGAAAGATCCCATTGACTAGAACATCTTTTACCACAATAGGAACATAGATATGGTATTTCACCAGTGTGTGCCCTTAGATGTCGAATAAGTTTACTGTGAAAAGAAAAACTCTTATCACAATAGGAACATTGATTTGGTTTTTCTCCAGTGCGTGTCCTGAGATGCATACTAAGATTACTTCGATCAGAAAATCCCTTTTTACATAAGAGGCATTAATATGGTTTCTCTCCAGCGTGTGTCTTTAGATGGCTTTTTAGACTATGCTTATCAGAAAATCTCTTATTACAATAGAAACATTTATGTGGTTTTTCTCCAGTGTGGGTCCTAAGATGTCTAGATAGTTTACTTTGACAAGACAAACTCTTATTACAATAACAACATTGATGTGATTTGTCTCCAGTGTGTGTCTTCAGATGTGAACTAAGATAACTTTGACAAGAAAATCTCTTATTGCAATAAGAGCAACCATATGGTTTTTCTCCAGTGTGTGTCCTCACATGTCGAATAAGTTTACTGTGACAAGAAAAACTCTTATCACAATAGGAACAAGTATGTAGTTTCTTTCCAATGTGTATCCTCACATGGCGAATCAGTGTACTTTGACAAGAAAATCTCCTATTACAATATGAACATGGGTGTCCTTGTCCTTTGTCCAATTCTTTACCTGGGGAAAAAAAAGAGAGCAAAAAAATGAGAGCATTGAAATGGTTTTTGCCCAGTGTGTATCCTTATGTAGATCTCATGTGGATTAATGTAGATCTCATGTGGATTAGAACATCTCTTACGCAGCTTTTCTGACTATTTAGATTATTTTGATGGGAAAATCTCTTAATACAATAAGGACAACAATATGGTTTCTCTCCAGTGTGTGTTCTCAGATGTTTAATCAGAGAACGTTGATTACATAATCTCTTATCACAAAAGGAACAATATAGTTTTTCTCCACTGTGGATCCTCAAAAGGGCAGTAAAATTACCTCAATCAGAAAAGGTCTCATTACAATATAAAGATTGATATGGTTTTTCTCCAGTGTGTGTCCTCACATGTCTAAAACTATCACATTGACAAGAAAATCTTTTCTCACAATTTAAGAACTTTGATGTGGTTTTTCTCCAGTGTGGGTCCTCAGATGCAGAGTAAGATTACTTTGATCAGAAAATCCTTTTTTACATAAAGGACATTGATATGGCTTTTCTCCAGTACGTGTCCTCACATGTCTAAAAAGATCACATTGACGAGAAAATCTTTTATCACAATAAGAACATTGAAGTGGTTTGTCTCGAGTGTGGGTCCTCAGATGCCTAGTAAGATTACTTTGACGAGAAAATCTCTTATTGCAATAAGAGCAACCATATGGTTTCTCTCCAGTGTGTGTCCTCACATGACTAGAAAGATCATATTGACAAGAAAATCTTTTATCACAATACGAACATTTATGTGGTTTTTCTCCAATGTGGGTCCTAAGATGTCTAGATAGATTACTTTGACAAGAAAAACTCTTATCACAATAAGAACAATGATGTGGTTTTTCTCCAGTGTGGGTCCTAAGATGTTTAGATAGATTACTTTGACAAGAAAAACTCTTATCACAATAAGAACATTGATGTGGTTTTTCTCCACTGTGGGTCCTCAAATGTCTAGAAAGATCACTTTGAAGTAAAAATCTTTTATCACAATACATATACGAGCATTCAAGTGCTTTTTCTCCAGTGTGTGTCCTCACATGTCTAGACAGTGCCCATTGACTAGAAAATCTTTTATCACAATAAGAACATTGATATAGTTTGTTTCCAGTGTGTGTCCTTAGATGTCAAAAAAGTTTACTCTGACAAGAAAAACTCCTATTACAATACGAACATGGGTGTTCTTGTCCTTTGTCCAATCCTTTACCTGGGGAAAAAAAGAAGAATATTTTTATGACACCACCAGAGAAGGAAATGCAACAAGCATCAAGTTTTCAGGAATCTCTCAAGAACCGACTGAGAAATCAATTCAATTCATTTCATAGTGCATGCATAAAAGCATAACATTACAGGTACACAGTTTATACAATACAATACAAAAAAACTAGAATTTTAATTCGTCATGGGGACGAATTAGGTGGTCTGTCTTTCAGTCTGATCAGCACATTAACGATAGGGAATTTGTCA
>CALNVZ010000218.1:22456877-22468601 GCA_940671915.1 Paracentrotus lividus
TTGTTTCGCGACATGCAAATTATCGATTGCTGCAAGGGTGAGGATGAAAATTCAAAAACAAAGCTGAACAAAAGTACTTATCATAATAAAATGCTAACTATTTTAACGAACAAGTCTCACGCTGAATAACTTCGGTCAGGGGTTGGTTGTTAAGAATATTGACTAATTCTTGTATGAAATTAGATTGACTCGTGTCAGTAATGCACAGGGAATGAGTTACACAATTCAGAGAGTACATTTGCCAACTAACAGACCCTAAAAAGCGCACCTACATTAGCTTTTGAAAGGAGTTTATTTTGTCTTGACGTTGTTGCTTGGCACTCATCAGCCTGACTCTACCGCAGAGCTTTATTCTCATTTACATACAAATGTTAGTCAATTATGGTGTAACAAACACCCTTACCAAATTATTAAGGCGGAATACATTTCTCGGTTTACAAAAGTTATGCCCATTGTTATTCATGCTTGGAGTGCTTGGTCTTTGTCAGCTCTTTTGTCCTTCAAAATTTTCATCCCCACCCTGGCACAAATCCGATAATTTACTATGATGTTGCTGCTAAACAATGCGTCCGTGTTCATCCAAGCGTGCAAGACTATACCTTCAATTAAAAATGGTACCAGGTTTAACCAAAGGATGCGGGAAAGCGAGATCATCTCCCTTCTTCTAACCAAAACACTAACAGCGTGTGGGGTTAAAATAGTGTATATAATGGGAGTGGATTAAAAGGTGTTGGTGATTTATTTTTTGGATAAATTATTAATTTTTTTCATTTGTGTTCCATTTTGTTCTAAATTGATTATGGGTATAGTTATAATTATTTTAATGCATTCCTCCTCCTCAACTCTTATAATAAAATGTTTGAAATTCTCTGTTTTAGATGTCTTTATCTCAACAATCATAAATATAAAATGTGGAAAGTAGGGGACCCGACACCCAACTCAGCGATTAAGTGGAAAACAAAAGGTGATCTCTGTGTGTGGGTTGATAAACACACATTTTATTGCACCATTCATTGTCGGTATCGTAGCGCCGGCATAGCAGCGACTAAGGTCTAAAACGACCGCTTACATTATGTTTACTTTCATTACCTCATAATACTTTAAAAATTCAACCCAAAGAATTTATCATTTAAAGTTAAAACTCATCACAATATATTTCAGTACATCCTATCCTTCTATTAGGTGCTCTCTCTCACCATGTAATAGCTTTGAAGGCCACTTAGGTATGTGTGAAATTCGGTATATATATTGCCTTATTTTGGTCATGGAATGATTTTCCTCTCTACTCTCCACTAATATTACACAGCGAAAGCATTCTCAGAAGTCATATTTTGATTTTCTGGCAGGCATACGCAGAGTTAAGCCATTTTTACGTACTCTCGCCGCACCATAGATTGCCCATCGAATCCAATGCCTAGGCCATTGGATTCGGTTGTGTCCTGTCATGATTTTATCAACATCCTAAAGATAAGACTACTCAATAAAACAGGCATGGCTCCTAGTTGCCTTTTCCAAATGGGTCACTCGCACATTTCCTTATGTTCTAAAGATATATCATTTTGAGATTACACTCTTAGTTTCTGTTCGTCAAGCATGGGCAAAGATTTGTCAATTGGTGTGGCTGCGCGAAAAAATTCGTTCACGCTATTACACGGACAAGCGAAGCCTTCTTGATAGATCAAATTGACAAATCACCATTGGTTAGGTGTTGCATTATGATAACGATTAGTCCTGGCAATCATCTTTACGTTTGACTAATTGTAAATACTCATGTCTAGTTGAACATTTTAACATTTCTTTAATTCTTGACGAATACCAATGAGCACTAAGCACAATATATGTGGACATATTTGCATATAATCTGTCAGATCCCAGTATGCAATTACAGTGCTGATGCACTGATTTCTAGAATGGCTATATTCGTATCCAGGATTCAAATCAAAGGGACTATATGATAGATTCATGCATACACTTCTCCAGAAGATTCTTCGAAAATGTATACCTTTTTTTGATCTCTCACATGATTATAAACCCTTCTGGAACGATGTAGTTTATCTTTATGCTTCCTATCTTTTACTGACTCATGGAGTTTATGTCGGTGAAATATCTTCAGGTATATTACTACTCTTATACGGCAATGCTCCTCTCGCCTTGTAGATATTTCTCTAGTTATTAACTGGGCCTACACAGCTGTGTCAAAGCCTATGTTACCGGTGGAGGCGATGGACGCGGGGTCGACCGGGCTAACATTATGAAGAAACACGCGGGTCGCACACCGGGCCTCGTGGACGGAAGAGTGCGAAGCGAGTTGTAGTGATGCTTAAGAAGAGGCACACTTAGTAGCGCCCAAATTTTTGCTCGGACACTGGCCGATTTTGTACGTTATGGTAAAGTTGGTCCTGTGAATAAGTCTTCTATTTCGGTGGTACTAGAAATTGTATATGTGGGGCTCCCTTAAACCCTCTCGGGGTGACTTAAATTTTAAAACTCCTACTAACAGTACGCGCTCCAAAAATGAAGGAAAGTTAACGCGCAGAGAAATCGACAACAATTTAGGCATTTTTTGTGACTCCTAACTTTTAGGCTTCAGGGTGTTTTGTTATAGGCCTAACGTTGCGTGTGGGTATTCCCGCTCGCGTCTATTAAATAGTTCGCCCACCATTCTGGAGAATTCAATCGCGCTAAATTTTCATAATAAGCTCGTCCGTATTTCGTTGCCTGCGCTTCTTATGAACCGATTCGTGCTGAAGTCTTCACCTTAATGATGCGATTATTACTTTTATTATCGTGATTGTCGGTAATTTTATTGTTCCTGAGTAATTTTTAGTGGATTGATATATGTTAAGTATCCAATCTGTGCCCTATGTGGGAATTTGAACATTAATATACTCAGTTTTCACTGAAAAAGAGATAAACACAGTTTGCAATAGGTAAAGTGGGGACCTTGCTCTAGTGGCCTATGATATAAAAGAGCCTTTTGTTGGGTTGGAGTATGTGGAGATATGGAATGTGTCATGTGTTCGTTTTCTACTTCGATTTGAATTTGGTTCACAGCTTTTAAGCAGATTAAATATATCATCATATTATTTCTTTTCCTGAATTCTCTTTTTCTTCTCTTTGTGGATATGGTTTGTCTCATTTACATCTTACCTCGTTCTACTAGATTATATGGGTGCATAAATCCCTCTTATAGGACCTCCCTTTTTTTGCCTCGATAATTATCTTGTGCTTTTTTGTTTTTAGTATATTTGCTTAAATTGTTTTATACAGTTCCCTAGTTCTCGTTTCAGTGATATGTAAGATAATTATTTCACAAAACTCCTATATAAATTATATTCGCCTGTGTGTGTCCGGACAAAACATATACCGTATATTTCTCGGCGGCACACATCACAGCCTGTGACCATGACCCTCTCTTCCGTCTTTCTGCTTCCAACCGGATCCTTTTTCTAAATTCCATCTGTTACGCTAACGCACATGAAACTGTATACAAGTTGTATTTTCCAACACACCGGTTGCTAAGAACGGGGAGTGGCCTATTTACATCGATAAACACTAACAGCCAATAAGCGGTGCGTTTGTATCCGCGATGCCGCCGATCCGGGGCACGAAAGCTCATGAATTATTCATTTTTTGTCATGCGGATTTAGGTTGTTTTTGTAGGCCCTATGCAAAATACGCACTTATTGTTATGAATGTGGCTGGGCTAGAGCTTTTGTTGTTACGATGAAGTTCAGATTTGTGTCATATTTTCCGTTTCTATGAATTTGTCAAGCTTATATATTATATCATTCTTCCTGATTCCCTTTCTTCTTCTTTTCATGCTTTCTTCCTTCCCTTTCGATTTTGTCCCTCTCTAGACTCCCTTTTTTCCCATTCTCTTTTGTATTTCTTAATTTTTTTTCTCTCCTAGTTTTTATTTATTTATTTTTTTAAATCTACCCGGTATACCTTTCTCTTTTTTACAAATCTTCTAATTTACTTATGTATTTATTTCTATTTTACAAACTTTATGTTCTTTGTAAATCCTTCTTGTGCTTACTGATATTGATTTCAATAATATTCATAATAATAATAATGATTCATCATTATCATCATTTCATTATTATAACTCTCATTATAAGTTTGATTATTATGATTTTTTTTTTTTAATGTAGGATCACTGTAGAGATTTAAGATAAAAGATTAAGTTCGTTATTATCATATTTCTTTTTTTTTAATTGGTACAAAGTGGTATATAATATGGTATACGAGAGAGAGAGAGAGAGAGTTATTGCAGTACTCATGTCGTTCAATTATGAATAGGGATAATCTTCAAAGCGGCGAGCGATCACACCTTCGCACAATAGGGCCTATTCAATAAACGTCCATTGTGGTTTACATTACTAATCATTCATCTCCAGGACGTTCAAATTTGAAAAGAAAGGTTTTGTTTCGGGCTGGAGGTGAAATACAAAAAGCCACACTTTCGTCATCAAGTTTGAGCTTGAACGTCGATCGGGCTGGTGTAATTTGTATATACTATGCAAATAAGCACCTTCCAAATATGGGAGAAAGCACGAGCGGCTCTACAGCCTCACTGTGATTGGACGGTTCACGGCAGTGACATTATGGTTGCTATGCTCACATTTCGCGACGAGTGTTGGAAGCGATTTTGTTTTGAAATTAACTTTTTTACGATAAATCGTATACATTTCAAGTTAACAAAGTTCCAAGTACGGTGACAAATGTCTAAATATTCGACTCATACCATGTTTTTATTGATTCATTGAATATTGAGTAGAAAAACAGTTGGAAACTGGGCTGAACTTATCAGGACTTTTCAGCCCGAGTATATTCGGGCTCAGTCCACGAGTGGACAAAAGCTATCCCGAGTATATTCGGGCTCAGTCTCCAACCGGCTTAAAAAAAAAAAAAAAATTCTCTCCAGTATTAAAATGCAGCAAACATCAGTCAACATCATGTATCGTTTTACAGTAGCTAAACATAAAATATGGTTATAACAAAACAGTCAGTTTTTTTTTCTAACTGTAAGTTGACTCTCAAAACTTTTGAACATTTATCTATTTATTCTATTTATCTCTACTGTTTGTCCTCAGATGGCTGGTTAGATATATTTTTGTAGAAAATCTCTTATCACAATAGGAACATAGTTATGGTTTCTCTCCAGTGTAGGTTCTCAGTTTCCGAGTAAGATTACTTTGTTTAGTACGCCCCTTATCACAATGAGAGCATTGAAATGGTTTTTGCCCGGTGTGTATCCTTATGTAGATGTCATGTGGATTAGAACATCTCTTATACGGCTTCTCCAGTGCGTGTCCTCAGATGGACAGTAACATTAGGCCCTAATTTTATCATAAAATCCCTTGTCACAAAAGGAGCATTGTAATGGTTTCTCTTCAGTGTGTATCCTCAGATAAGTCGTAAAACTTGTTTGTGCAGTAAATTTCTTATCACAGTAGGAATAATAATAATAATTATACTTGCTTAAATATAGTACCTAACATTTACTTTATCAGAAGTCTCTAAGCGCTCTACAATTATAGCATAATTACCCTTGCTTTAGCAGTGCAGCTTTTTAAAATTTTTTATTCCTACCAAGTCCTGATTCACCTCACCTGGGTCAAGTGCAGCAAATTGTGGACGAATTTCGTGCCAAAGGAAATTAACGCCAGGTTGGGATTCGAACCTGCGACCCTCTGATTGAAAGGTGAGAGTCAGAGCCTCTTCACACTGATGCTTCCAATATTGATATGCTTTATCTCTGCTATGGGTCCTCAGACGCTGAGAAAGATTTATTTTTAGAAAATCCCTTAACACAAAAGGAACACTGATCATTATGGGTTTTTTTTCTAATGTAGATCCTATGTCTATTAGAAACATTACCTTGACAAGAAAGACTTATCACAAAGGAACATTGATATGGCTTTTCTGCAGTGAGGGTCCACAAATTGCTAGGAGGATTACTTTGATCAGCAAATCCTTTATCAGAATAGGAAGATTGATATGGTTTCTCCCAAGTGTGTGACCTGAGATGGACATTAGGACACTTCGTCGAGTATATCCCTTATCACAAAAGGTCATATTCAAACTAAGTGGGACATTTAGCCAAAATTTTAATGTTGCGCTGTGCCTTTGAAAATGCTAATTAGGATCTGAAATCAACACAAAGGCTTCTTTACAATACAACCAATTATTTAAGTTCATACATTATGTGATCCATTTTTCTTACGCGGAATAATTAATCAAACAGGAATTTGCACATGAATTATGACTAAATTGACCAATTGTAAAAATTCAAATTCAACAGGTAATGGCACATGCCACTCCTACATTATACATAATATGGTAGTCATGATTCATTTATAACCTACAAGTGCAAAGACATCCACCCTTTTATCAGTCCAAATGTCGTGTCACTCATGTTTGAATATGACCATAAGGAACGTTGATATGGTTTATCTCCAGTGTATGTCCACAGATGGCTTTTTAGATTACTTTGATGAGAAAATCTCTTATTACAATATGAACAACAATATGGTTTCTCTCTAGTGTGTGTTCTCAGATGTTTAGTCAGAGAACATTGATTACATAATCTTTTATCACAAAAGGAACAATATAGTTTTTCTCCAGTGTGGATCCTCGAAAGGGCAGTAAAATTACCTCGATCTCATTACAATACAAACAATTATATGGTTTTTCTCCAGTGTAAGAATTTTGATAGAGTCTCCCCAAATATGTCTTTCCACTTTGACAAGTATGACAAGTAGGATTAATTTGATCAGGGAATCACAAAAGGAACGACGACAGGCTGTGTGTCCTCAGATGGCAGGTTAGATTATTTCTCATAGAAATCCCTTATCACAATAGAACATTGATATGATGTTTTTCTCCAGTGTGTATCCTTAAATGGCTAGTAAAATTACTTTGTTTAGAAAATGTCTTATAACACTATGAACATTGATATGGTTTCTCTCCAGTGTGGGTCCTCAGATGATAAGTAAGAGTGCTATCTTGAGAAAATTTCTTGTCACAAAACGAACATTGATATGGTTTTTCTCCAGTGTGGGTCCTCAGATGCGCAGTAAGATTACTTTGATCAGAAAATCCCTTTTTACATAAGGGACATTGATATGGCTTTTCTCCTGTGTGTGTCCTCACATGTCTAGAAAGATCACATTGACGAGAAAATCTTTTATCCACACGGAGAGAGATTTTCGTTTTTTTGGACATGAGAACCTTTTTTCTCGTGTTTCGATACAAACGCTTCCGCAGAAACCTTGATTGGTTGTTTTCTGGGAAAATGACGAACCTTTCATTACACACAACACCTATTGTTATTTTGGGAAGTACGGTATTCGGTTTGGACTGAGAAGGCTCGAAATAATTTTGTAACCGCACTCTAGAATGAGAGACACTACTGGAATATCACGTGATAGCTTAAGCAGGACCAATCCGACGCCTCAGTCGGCGATATACGCGGAGGATTTAACTCTTTCTTTCGAATATAAGTCACTACACACACAAAGAATATGGCCCGGTTGAATATGAGCAAGCGGTTTATTTTTTGTCTGAAAGCCACTACAATAAAGTCTCACATTTAGTTTGAGTAATAAAAGATAAAGTGAGAGTGTAATTGCTGCCAATTGTATTGGTTCCAATAATAACTGATGCGACCTAGATGGTCAAGAAGCCCTCGTAAGGCAGGCTGTCATGTAAGTTCTATTTCACAAAGTTATTGCTCATCTCCCAATGTACTGATGTCTGAAATGTTATTGGTATACGTGATGGGGTTATATGCAACTGGCACCCAAAAAAGGTGGTTTCTTCTGAGCTTTTCCAATTTTGTTTCTAGTTAATGTATGACATTCGTGTGCTAATAAGAGGGTATTACCATGAAATTGGTGTTATTTGAAAGCTGATGCAAGCTCTATGTCAGATCCGTATTTGAACGTACTAGCACTGAAATCGCGAAACGGCACACGATAGTATCAAAGGCAAGGTGGTTAAGGGTGGGGGGAGGGAGTGGGGGAAAGTACACAACAAGTCTATGTGGAATTTCGCATCTCTCTCCGTGAACGAAATCATTATACATGATAATCTTAATGGATATTATTTTTGTGTGCTGTGAGCTTTTAGGACCATTATAGCTTAGAGTCTCATGCATCTTTTGACACCATAGTTATAAGTTCCAGCCATTTACTAATCGCAGTTCTGAAATCGCCGTACTGCCCGCGGTTAAATGACATTTCACATTGACTGGGTATTGTACATAAAGTAACTCAATACAGTTCCTATTGTTATTGTGAAGTGACATTATATAAATGCAGATAACTCAAATTACTTGAGATAGGGGCTGAAACTATGTGAGCTTCTTCATATAAGATAGCACACCTACATTGAAGTTTATAAACTTTGGCCACACATTGGCCGAGATCTCGAGGAAGGGCAGCCCCCTCTTGGCCAGGTTGCCAAATTTTGGGCACTTTTACAGTTAAGGTTTTTAATTAAATGTAGAAGCCCCTATCAACTATATATTTTCTGAAAGGAAATTTCAAGAGATTCAAATATGGGTGAGCAATTAACGACCTGGATCAACAGCCATTTCATTACAGTAATTCTTGGACTTCAATCTGAGCCTTGGAACCTAATGTTCTCCTGTGAATAATCTGAGATACTTGTAAGAACCAAACATGAACTTTTGTTCCAGAGAAAAATTGACAAGTTTCTCTCAGTATGTATACGATGCATATTTAGACATCATTTACCTGTTTTACAGCAGCCACATGTAATGGTTTAGAATATAGAACAGTCATATATTTATTTTCTTACTGTATTTGATCGTGAGAACAAATTTAAACATCGGCGTATACTATCTTCCACTGTGTGTCCTAAGATGGAGTTAAAATATTTTCACAGAAATCTTATTACACTAGAACATGATATGGTTTTTCTCCAGTGGGTATCCTTAAATGGCTAGTAAAATACTTTGTTTAAGAAGTGCTTATAACACTATGAACATTGATATGGTTTCTCTCCAGTGTGGGGTCTCAGATGATAAGAGAGTGCTATTATGAGAAAATTTCTTTTCAAAACGAACATTGATATGGTTTCCTCCAGTGTGTGTCGTCACATGTCGTGAAAGATCACATCAAAGAAAATCTTCATTCACAATAGGAACATTTGTATGGTTTCTCCAGTGTGGGTCTACATGTTAGAAAGAATAAATTGAGAAGAAAATTCTTTTTACTCAATAAGAACATTTGTATGGTTTCTCTCCAGTGTGGGTCTCAGATGTCTAGTCAGATACCTCTGACGAGAAAAGCTTGATATCACAATAATACAACTGATGTGGTTGTCTCCAGTGTGGGTCTCAGATGCTAGAAGATTACTTTGACGACAAAAATCTTCTTATTGCAATATAGACAAACTTAATATGTTCCTCCAGTGTGGGGTCCTACATATGTCTAGAAATCATAACATTGGAGAAAGAACAATTCCTTATCACAATAGGAACATTTAGTGTGTTCTCTCGTGATGTGGTCCTAAGATGTCTAGATAGTTTACTTTGACAAGAAAACTCTTATCACAATAAACATTGATGTGTTTGTCTCCAGTGTGGTCCTCAGATGCGAACTGAGATGACTATGACAAGAAAATCTCTTATTGCATAAAGCCAACCATATGGTTTTCTCCAGTGTGTGTCTCAATGTCTAGAAATATGCACATTGAGAAGAAAACATCTCCAGTGTGGGTCTCAGATGTCTAAGAAAGATCAGATTTACGAGAATTTCTTATGCAATAAGAACATTGATGTGGTTTGTCTTCAGTGTGGGTCTCAGAATGCGAACTAAGATGACTATGACAAGAAAATTCTTATTGCAACTAAGAGCAACCATATGGTTTTTCTCTCAGTGTGTGGTCTTCACATGTCTAGAAAGATCAATTGAGAAGAAAATCTTTTATCACAATAGGACATTTAGTGGTTTTTCTCCAGTGTGGTCCTAAGATGTCTAGATAGTTTACTTTGACAAGAACATCTTATCACAATAGGAACAATGATGCAGTATTTCCAGTGTGTATCCTCACATGGCGAATAATTGTACTTTGACAAGATAATCTCCTATTACATGGGTGTTCTTGTCCTTTGGTCATATCCTTTAACCTGGGGGAAAGAAGATATTTTTAAGCCACCACTGCAGAAGGTAATACAATAGCATCAAGTTTTCAGGAACTTCACGATACATTGAAAATTTAAATTCTCATTCAAATTCCATGCATAAAAAAATAAACTACAAGAGACAATAAGTAATTTACTAAAAGTGACAAATAAAGAAATATAGAATAAACTGAAATATTAAACCATCCCTTTACATGCCCTTGCAAAGCTGTATACATGTACAGTGGTATGTTGCCTAATAATATTACCAGTTTACGACAACAGAACATTCTCTTACAAAATAACATTTCTGAAGCCTAGATGGATTCTTTTTTTGTCTGGGCATCATCTCATATAGAAACCAAGAACTTAAGTTGTATGATAAACAAAATTAAATTGGAATGCATTGGACTTCAAATATGTGTCTTGTTCTATAAATATGATACTGATTGGCACTAATGGTCAAGACACTACCATGAGGAGGCTGTCAGGGATTAAATTCTATTATCAAAGTTATGCTCATCTTTGTACTATCTCCAAATTAACGCATGCTAAAATATGGTTTTTGGTATACGACCATGTGATTTTGAACTCGCCAACAAAAGGGTTGTTTTGTATCACTTTTCAATATTTGCTTCTCAGTTATGTATGACATCTTGGCTATAATAGACGGGTTATCAGCATGAATTTGGTGTTTCTGAGCTAATGCAAGCTCTATAGACTTGTGAATTTGAACGTACTCTGCACTTGAAATGGCGAAACTGACACATATGAATTACAAGCAGGAAGGGGTGTTGAGGTGGGGGATAGAGGTACAACAAGTCTTACTGATTCGATCCTCGATGCATCTAAAATCTATACTACCTGATAATTCATGGATATTTATTTTTAGGTACTGTGAAACTTTTAGAGAAATTATAGCTCTAGAGTCATGCATCTTTTGACACCATAGTTATGAGGTTCAGCCATTTTAATGCGCAGTGCTGAAATCGCTGTGCTGCCCGCAGTTAAAGGACTCTCCGGGTGGATTTTGCATTTTAGAAAAATAAAGTAAAATCTAAAAGGCACAACACTGAAATTTCATCAAAATCGGATCAGAACATAGCAAGTTTGATTTTCTTAGGTTTGAATTTTTTAGGAAACAGTTTTTGCCATCTTCAAATGGCAAACTGATGATGTCTCAGTCCCTACTTTCTTGTATTTTATTGTATGAAATACCAATTATCAAGATTTTTCGCCCAAGGACATAAAAACAGGGATAATCTTGGGGAGATGTTCAGAGGTCACATGTGTGCTTTCACCTTTCATGTATAGGATTAGTATTCTGTAACGCAATATAGTGACAACAATAAAAGACAATAGGATCATATAATAAAATACACAAACGTAAGGGGGACATGTGACATCATCATTGGTTGCTTCACATGAATACATTAAGATATCAAGAGAGAGAGACAATGCCAAAAGTTTAAAAGCGAAAAAATTCAATACCTAAAAAAAATAAGCATAATTTGTTTGTTTTCAATGCCGCATTTTGAGAAATTTTCTGGGGGTGTTGGTGTTTG